>QAXI01000425.1:0-19018 GCA_004335615.1 Chloroidium sp. JM
CCCCCCCCCCCACACCCCCCTTCCTTCTCTCTGGTGTGGAAGATACACAGGACAGTCGCCCCTTGAACTCCTACCATGATAATGCGTTTCTCCAAACAGACAAGGGTCACGGAGTTGATCACGACATCGAAGCGAACGAGTACACCAGGGCGACATCGGCTCCTGCTCACCAATGCACGTCCCCAAGCACGCGGCCCCCTGCCGTGGCGGCGATGGAGAGGGCCCACAGCTTGCCCCCGTTCTGCACGACGGTCCTCACGAGGCGCTGGGGGCCCTCCCTGCCCAGCACCCCCAGCTTGAGGGCCCTGTTGGGCTCGCCCATGCGCGCATCCACCACCTCCAGCAGGTAGGGCAGCAGCGCGAACAGCAGCATGCCCACGATGAAGGACACTTCAGGCAGCAAAGAATCTTGAATGTGAATCTTCATTTGGTTACAAAAAGGGTGTGCAGCACTTCAACGCAACACCCTGGAAAACGCTGTCCCTGCCAACTGCAAAGGAAGCCAAAAAACCAAGAGTTGAATTATGGTTCCCCACACCATTCAGCCAGACACTTTGGCATTGGATTGACATCAGAGCTGTAGACGAGTTGTATCCCAGATGTGGGGAACAAGGGGTTTTGTACTCGCAAATGTTTGTCTCGTAAATGCAGACGTTTCACGTGGTCTAGTGCATCTTTTGGCAAGTCAGGGAAGATAAAAGCAGCTGCACACTCGAACTTCGTGATGGAAGGTTTGGCATGGCATCACGAAGGCAAGGGGAGTGCCAGTTTTGGCAGCCAAGATGGCAGGTGGGAAGGCGGAGGGGGGAAGGGATAAAACAGAAAGCACCTGCAGTGGCATGGCCGCTGGGAAAGGAGAACGATTTATGTATAGTAGATGGGCGCGCTCTACTGCACGCCCATTTGATGTAATGAATAAGGAAATTGTCGCCCGGTACCCAGAATCCACCTGCAATTCCGCCATGACTGATTGAGAAGCTTTGAGGGCCTGACATATGCCCTGCTTCCTACAATGTTTCTCACTCGTTTGCGTCAATTTGGCAGCGGAGGGGCCCCTTGTCGTGGAATACCAGGAATTACGTTTCAACATATCAATCATCCGCAATGTGCGAAGAGGAAACAAATGCCAATTAGCACGTTCAAACTTCCTGATAAGTAATTAAAGAAGATCTGCACATGGCTCGTGACTCCAGTCACTCTCAGCAAAGACATCCTGCTGAAGAGAACATGGAATGATGCTTCTGCGCAAAGAAGTGCTACCATTCTCACCTGCAAAGAAGTAGAGGCCCCAAATGCCCAACAGACGTTTCACGTTCTTGCCGCCCAACGGGGCCACATTCGAGTCGCCCTTCGACTCCTCTGCTCTTTCCCTTTTGCTCCCATCCTTCATCACCTCTACCAGGGCAGGGTCTCCAGCAACGATACCCCCTGCACATGAGAATCAAAAATTCCCCATGATGCAGACCATGCTCGCCTCACTGCATTACAATCTTTTCCAGAAAGGATGTGGCAAGGTCTATCAATTTTCTATCACCATGCTCATGGGCATCTCAGTGACCATTGTTGCAGCACTTCTGCCCCTGACCCTTTATAGCTTGGTCCTCCACCGGAATTAGAATGCTCAAGAAAGGTTTCAATCGGCCCAGGACTAATCAGCTGCCCTAAGGAGTGTATCATGGCAATTTTGACATGAATGGTACCTGATGTTGTCCATGGCATGCCGGTAAAAAGATTTACTGATCTTTGTTGCTACATTTCTGCCTCTACCCTTTCAAAGGAATTCCTTCCGCAGACTTGGGGATATGATTGCCCCATAGAGAGAACAGAGAGGGATGCAGCTCTTTCCACTCCTTCTCTGGCTCGTTCTTCTCCTCACGCACAGCAAGAGAAGACTGCCTCACTATTCTCTATGTAGAGCCTACAAATCACATCAAACAGGGTTGTGATCACACCCTAGTCGATGTAGTGTACCTGACTTCTCGTCCATTGCGTCGGAGAGCAGGATGGAGGTGCACAGGGCCCAGCCCGCACAGCCCAGGGTGATGGAGACGTTGGAGATGCCGATCTCAAAGACCAGGTCCCTCACCACCTTGGAAAGGTGCCCCACCACCCACACGTGCGTCGGCACGTCCACATGCTCCAACAACCACCTGGGCCAGAAAATCCAAATGTAGCATCAAATACAGGAGAGGTGATGATGCACAAAAACCGTGTCAACCCTTGAAGTTCAAATACCGCTGCTGTTTGTGCTTATCGCTGCCAATCTGCAGTCATCTCATGAGACACAAATGCCCCCGGGCGATGGGGGGAGGAACGGGGGGAGGGAATGATGAGTCTACATGGACAGCATGAGGGATGTCGGTGGCCAGTACTGCCTCGCGCACACTCCTTCTTCACGCGTATATCCAATCAAGGCCTGCAAAGGGCCTCACCTTCCACCCCAGGGGGCAAACAGGTCAGCCGCGATGGCTCCAAACCCAGCGGTGGCACCAAGGAAAAAGATGGGGTGAGCGACGAATGCCCTCCCCTGACTCTTCACGGCACTCCTCCCCAGCTCCACATTGTCTGATCCTGCAGCTCTCCTGAGCTGTGCCAGCCCCCTCCTGCCCTGCTGGGCAAACTATGGCTGATTTGGAAATGCTTCGGCTGTTGTATGAGTTTGATGATTCCTTGTGCCAAGCTGCACCAAATACATCGCTCAGCCCCAAGATTTTAATGTGTGCGCACCAGGTGTGGCCAGCGCTGTGTCTGCGGACGGAAGGCCCTCAGAGAGTTCAGCAGCTCTAGCTTGCGGTGCTGCAAGGCAGGCTGTTGCATCTACAGCTGCTTGCTGCAGGGCCCGCTGTTTCTACTCAGGTGAAAGGTCTGGGTGTTCCTAGCAAGGTCTAGTAGCCAAAATCATCAGTGCTGACTGTGGACATGCATCCCTTGCTCCCCAAAAACGAGAAATACAGACCGTGAACAATACCGCCTATCAAATATACGTGATTTGTGATGATTGACTTGATGAGGTGACCAAATAGAATCAGAATCGGAATCTTTCAATCTAAACGGTCCTCCCCCGCCTAGGATCCAACCTGGTGGCTGACTGGGAGTACCTGATTTGTAAGACGCTGCTCAGAACCGTCTTCAAACAAGATCAGCTAACCCACAGCAGTCATAGAGCAAAAAAGTCATCTAGAATCAAATATACAAGATTTTGTGCATGCCAGTTCTGAGCACAAGGAAAATCTAATCAAGAGGACCTTCATTCGCATTTGAGTAGAACACAACCGCAATTCAATCCGTGATCAAGGGCGTAATTGAGATCTTCGAGAAAAATCAAGGAATGCAGCGTGCGGTGCATGCTATGCCCAGCATGGCTTCAACTTCTGGAAGGTCTGAGGGACTTACCCCTCAGAAAATGAAGCCGCCCTCGTGGTCTGGTGCTGCCTCGTCCAAGAGGAGATTCAAGCAGCAGAGAAGAGTCTACCTGCAAGCCGTACTGGAAGGGCAACTGATAAGGTGGCTGGATCTGCCACCCGACAAGGTCTTTGTCACTGAAGACCCCAAAGGAGGTGTGCTCAGCTCTTTTCACGTGTCCATTCGCAACACACTAGATCGGCTTTCACCAGGTTGATCTTCCTTGCATGGCAAACAATTGACTTCAGCTGACGGTCATCCCCGCTCTCTAGTATCAAGCCTATGTTTGACCCGTCCACCCCGCCCCCCTCTTCCTCCAACCCCCCCTGAACCCATTGTACACAGTGAGTACGCCCAGCTATGCCTTGAAAATTGTCTTATCTTGGGGTACCTCTCCTTCAGTTGTTCTGCCAGAGTTTCTGCTTGTGCAACACCTGCAGGCCTCAGGAAGTGCTCCTATACATTTCAGCAGTCAAATCCTTCAGTGCCTTCTCCCATGCATGGCTGCAAATTCCGACACCCCACCAGGGGCCAGCCTATTTTGCAATGTCAAATTATGCAACACCGACCACACAAACGCAGGCATGCGTCGCCTGAAACCGCATTTGCGATTGCAGGACTGGTCGCCTCACGGCGCATTGGCAAGGGCCAGGCGGCTGTCAGCGTGCCCGCCTCCAAGTGGATCACCCCGGAAACGGTGGCTAAATCCGACATCGGGCGCTACGTGGGCCAGCTGCAGCCCTGGGTCCGCATCGCCCTGTTTATCATGTTCGAGCGCGCCAAGCCCAGGTACATCGCGCCTCCTGTTGAACTGCTACGAACCCCCCTCCCCCCTCCCACGCATACCAATCCCCTGTTTCCATCCCACTTCTTATCCTGTAGATCGTGACCATTTCATGTCCAAGATTCAATTGTAGACATGTCATGGTGTCAATTGACTCTGTGACTCTGTGAGGACAATGGAGCTGTAGTCTTGCCGGGGGAATTTGCCGCTACTGCCAACCCAGAATCTTGAACATTCTCAGCAGGATTCTTCCTGTGTGCTGGTAGTTTCCCTACTTAGGAAGACTGTGAGAGGGAGAGGTCGCTCCAAGCCAGTCCTGATGTCGCCATTTGTGCAGTTCCATCTGGGGCAGCTACATCGATAGCCTGCCCCAGTCGGTGGATACGCCCCTGTGCTGGAGCGAGCAGGAGGTGGAGGAGCTGCTGAGCGGCTCGCAGCTGTATGACAGCGTCGTGGGCTACAGGCAACTCTCTCTTCTCCCGAACGCAACATCCTTGAGGGACCCACCACAGCTGTACTTGGCCAGAAGCTGTTGGTGTCCAAAGGCACAGGGCTTGATCTTGGCACCAATTGACCGTCCTGGAAGACAGAAATCGATGACCTCAGCCAGTGGCTCTTCTAGGTTGAATGGGTATCTGGTCAGTTCTCTGGAAAGCAAGAGGCTTTATCCGAACGGCAGAAGGAATGGGTTGGAAAGGGGTGAGATCCCAGCCCTTCTACCCGTGATTACGCCGTACTTTGGACGCATGGGAAATTGCTTGTTGTCTCTGCCGGTACAAAAGTCCGACGTGGCGCTATGAGCGGCCTGAAATATGCAGCGGGGTTGAAGCGCTCAAAATCTGGCATAGGAACTTCTTCCGCAGAAAGTATGGCGAGCTGGAGGCTGGCATCCTCAAGGAGCACAAGGATGTGTTTGACGAGGCCACCTTCACGTGGAACAACTTCCTGCAGACTGCCATCGTGATACGGGGCAGGACGCACGCCCCCCTAGAGAATGACAAGATTGCCCTGGTGCCGATCGCTGACCAGGTGGGCTTTGCGAAGGACCTTGACCCTTGATACCTGTACTTGAACGAGCAGGGGCAAGGGGGGGAGGGGGGGGGGGAGGCGCCAGATGCAAATTGCCAACTAGGTGGGTTGTCAGGGTGAGGGGAAGCAGGATGGGGTGACGATTGTGGACCGTAAAAGAGGGGGACAGGTCTGGGGTCATAGATGTGGAGAAATGATGAGAAAATTGGCAACCAGCATTTTGGTGGCGGTCATACTCAGGAATGCGAACCAAATATCTATTCCGATCCTCCAATCCAATGACCCCTTGCCTGTGTGACCGGAATCCGAGCACGCGACACTGTCGACAGCAAATGCAAGTCGGAAGGGCAGCTGAGCTTTGTGTGGGTTACTCATGTTTTTGAAATCGACATCCTCCAAATCGCAGGTGGGGCACCAGAGGGGCAGGGGCGCGGTGTGGAAGGTGACGTTGGGGGGTTTCGGCCGGGCGGAGAGGGCCCTGGTGCTGGAGGCGCAACGCGACTTCGACGCGGGGGAGGCCGTGACGATGGACTACGGCCCGGGAAGCCTGGATTCCGAGCTGCTGCTCAACCACGGGGTGCTGGACGATTTCGCGACGCGGGTGAGCAGCTCTCCCTGCCTCGCGATCCGTTCTTTGATTTCGTGTACTTGCCTTCCAACTCTGAAGGTACGTTGGCTTTATGAATCGGACTGTCTGCCTGGTGACCACTTCTGAGAGCAATCTCCTCCTGCACCCCCGCGACGCGCGGGCAGAACGTGGTGGGGAAGGACCAGCTCAGCGGCTTTGGAACATGCGTGCCGATGACCCAAAATTCAGGAGGGTGTTGCATGCTGAAAATTTTCGCCTTTCACCCACACCATGCAGCATGGTCGAATTGGTGGTGAAACATGCCGCAGCTGATGTCTGGTTACCCCTGCGTGACCCATCTCACCCCTTCCCAATGACCACGACACCGATTCTCCCTGCATGCGACACGAGGTGCAAGCCCAAACGGGGGCGGTGTGCAGGCCGGCTTCTCCCTGAACCTGGGGCTGCCGGAGGAGGACCGCTTCTTCGACGACAAGGCGGACATCCTGGAGATCAACGGCCTATCGGAGTCCCAGGAGTTCGTCCTGAAAGCCGGCGAGGAGCCGAGTCCCGAGCTGCTGGCGTACCTGCGCCTCCTCAACCTCACGGGTGCCCCCCCCCCCCCTCCCCCCCGCGCCCTGACATTCCCCTCCCCCTCTCCTTCACAGCCCAAGCTCATCTCCTGCCAGCCCCAGCCATTCTCCTGCCAGCCCAAGAGAATACAGAACCAAGGTCTGGAGCGTTTCCTCTTAGCGTGCCTAATGACATTCGCTTCCCCAAGACCAATGAACTTGGGGAAAAATCCAGGACAACGGATCTGTAGAACGCTCTCAGTCAGCAGCCATCCATATTCTAGATGCCTTTCTCTGGAGCATGGCGAACAGATTATGCCGCTTGTAACACCAAGAAGATGTCATGTGCATTCTGTGCCATCCTGCCGGTTCTCCTCCTCTCCATCGCTTTAGGGTAGGGATGCACCTATCTATGTTTTGTGAGAAGGAGAGCCCGCCCTTGGTGAAGAGCAAAGAGGTTTATGCCTGACTAAATTGTGCAGGAGCGGACGCTTTCCTGCTGGAGAGCCTGTTCCGAAACGACGCCTGGGGGCACCTGCTGAAGCCCGTGAGCCTTGAGAACGAGACGGCGGTATTCCAATCCATGATGGACGGCTGCAGGTGTGTTGATGTTCCACCCTATTTTGGTGCCAAATTCTTTGCTGGGTGATTGAAAATGTCGAGGGACTGTCCCTCCTTCCCACTGATTTTGGGTCAGCAGAGGGATATGCTCTTCCCATGCCGTCATTTTCGGGCTGTGTCCGTTGCAGTTTCAGGAGTTCGTACAGCCTGACATGCAGATGCCGCATGACCCCACGCTTCCCTGAGTTGACATGCATGAGAGACCCAGAGCCCCATTGCTGGAGCTCCGCTGGCATGTTGTTGCAACAATCTGTTCGGAACAGATGGGACGGAACAGATGGGACAGAAAGAAGGGAGGGTCTGTTGGTGGGCTGGGTCGTGGCAGGAAAGGGCACAAACAAGAAAACCTTGAGGCAAAAAATTTTCCAATGCGGTGGGAGGAAGATAAGGGGGAGAGGTGTGGAAGTTTTCAGCTTGGATGACAATTGATGGCAGCGACACTCACTGCCATCACACTCACAGGGAGGCCATGAGCGGGTACGGCGCCAGCATATCGGATTTGAGGGCATCCTTGAAGGCCGCAGAGGGGGGCAGCAGACAGGAGAAGGCTCTGCGGGTGAGTCTCGTCCCACCAGCATTGCTTGTCGCCCGCTGAACGGGATGTGCCACAAGCTGCATGAGTCACCCCGCATACACCCCTCACCCATGAAACTGGACTTTCACTCATGGCCCACGTTCAGCAATGACAGGCTCGTAATCTTGCACTGATCACGCACAGGCTGGAAACTCAGAGGATGGAGGGTTTGAAGTATTCAGGCCTATGGGTAGTCGAGGGTCAGGGACTTTTGACTCTGCTGTTGTGAGCGCGGAGGCATGTCACCCTGGACCTTTTCTTTCCAGATCCGGATAGGAGAGGTGGAGGCTCTGGACTCGACCCTGCAGTTCTTCGAGGAACGCATCAGGAGGCTGGAGAAGATTGAGTACTACCAGGAACGCAGGCTGAAGGGCCTGGGCCTTCTGGACGAAGACGGCAGGTGAGAATTTTCCCCCTGCTCTGAAAAAGGGGGGTACGGACTCCCCCCATCCCCAACCCCTTTTCCCCTGATAAACATCGCCTTTCATTGCCAGAAGTTACCTGCTGCAATCCTCCCATTTTGTTGTCAGCCTATCAAGTTTCCTATCAACATCATCAGCTTCATGCGTCGATGCTGATGCGCTTGTATCAGACAGCCCTTGGTGGGAGAGGAGGCTCAAAAATATGACGTGGCAGGCAATTCTGCTCGGGTGTTTGTGTCCCTGGGGCCAACTTAACAAGCAATGTCTGTCATGTGCATAATTTCTGACAGCCTGGAAGTACCTCTTGTCTGAACATCTGAGCTTGGTGCAGCTCCACATTTGACTCCTTCTTCAAGGATGGCATTGCCTGAATGCCCACGGCAGCAGTGACAACAAGACCAGGAGGACTTGTCAGAGGAGAAGGATCACTTGCAACTACAAATGTTAGCAGCGGTCTTGAATTGATGCTTTGCTATGTGCAATCCTCACCTGAATGACAGTCTTTTTCGCAAAAGAAGATGCCCTCTGCCATAGCTAGCAATTGTATGTATTCTGATGAAGGATATCTTATTCTGTGAGGCAGTTAGTATTTGATCGTCGTAACTAATGGCACGGTACTATCTGTTTGTGAGAAGGCCATCAGCGCTGGCACTGTTCTTCTTGTGGGCACACCTCAAGTGTAACACGATGCTCATCTGTCTACAGTGCATTCATGTACTAGCCTGGCATACTTTCTGATAGGCTGTATCAATCCCGGCTCCTAGGAATTGCGAATGGGGGTTTAAGTAAAGGGTCAGGAATGGGGAAATCGTCCATCTCAGTGCCTCATTTCAGATTGACGAACCTTCTGCAAACAGTGCAAAACCCTGACATTTTATACATATCTATCAAATGAATGAGTCTTGAATATTAATGTAGCATGTCTGTGTATGGCGAATTGACGTCATTGAATCAAAGCCACATGATAATGACCATCACAAACCTGAAGCAAGCAAACAGAAGCAATGGTGATTGTACATATAGGCATTCACGATCAGCCACATCTATGTTCTAGGATCATGGAGATTGCGCTGAAGCTCCAGATCGGAAATAACTCCCTAGATGCGTAGCTCATTTGTTGAGGGCATATTGCTGCCTGAACAATTTTCTCATGCTACTCCTGGAGAAGGCATACGCCAATGGCCTGCAATGGAAACAATGCATCCATGCTGGATGCAACCAACATCTTCCTACTGGCCTACACTATCAAAACCATTCCTGAAGGATCTAGCAGCGTCTCGTGGCGACTGCAGGGAGCAGCTATCTCATGGAAAATCAATTTAACCTGATTTTGACAGCACATTCACATTTCAGCTATCAAATGGAGCAGCTCCCTACTGGAGGGTCAATCTGGTGGAGACAAAAAAGCCTACTGTATTGCAAACCAAAATGAATGTAGGGCAAGCCAGAGTGCAGATAAGGGCTCTGTAATCTGCAATGTTCGGGCATACGACTGCCACGATTCGTGAGATTAGATGGGGCAGCTGTCACACAAGTGAGATTGAGCCTCAGCCCCACTTGAACGCCTCGCATACTAGTCTGCGTCATACTGCAAAAATCAAAACCGATGTCCTGCCCACAGCTCGTAGTCCAGTGTTGGATCTTGTAGATCTATTAATAACTTTATCCTGCAAGTAGGCGGGTAGTCATGGGGCTCCTTGATTCCCCTTCAAAAGCTTTCTGCCAGCCATGCCTGCCAGATCTATATATCCTATCCTCTGCCCATCATATCAAAACCGAAAGATATGCTTTTCAAATCTCGAAGCGTCAGGTAATTGGGAGCACCTGGACTTTCCCATCCTGGGCCCCAATCAGGACCACCAGCCCCGCTGTCTTCCCTTCAAGATTCTGATCGTCGCTGGCCAAGCGCTCAGGCGTTGCAAGTGGCAGACTCCCCTTCCTCGCTCATGGCCCCCAGCGGCATGCTGATGCTCCTGCGGGGGAGGCTGTCCTGTCGAGACATGCTGGTGCGCCTCCTGGAGGCGGACTTGCGGTGGGCGAACCTCCACACCCCCAGGTCCGTGCTCCTGCGCTCCGTGCTGCGCCGCCGCGCGTACTGCTGGCTCTCCAGGCTCCTGATCTTGCTGCGAAGCTTCTGTATCTCCGCGTCCCTGCTTGGCGACAGACGCCATCATGCGTTGCTAATGGGAAATGAGTGGTGAAACCAAGTATGGGAGTTACTGGATGAATCCAGGTTTGCACAGCCGAGATTCTGCTTTGAGGGTGTTGGTGTCGTACTGACATAGTTGACGAGTGTAAGTGCTCGGTTGGATGGGGGAAAGGTGGAAGGAGAAGGGGTGAGATAGGCTCAACCCCAGGTCAGACTCTGCTTCGACCACCGCGAGTTTTTGGGGTTGTGTCTACTGCGCCGCTTGTGCTGACGCAAAAACATGGAAAATCAGTAGGCAAACCACATGCACTCAGCTTCAGGTTTCCAGCTACCTTGACAGACGCAGAGCTCTCGCGCATCCCCCACCTTTGCTGTGTGTCACAATTTCGAGCATTTGCCGACTCCTCCTTTCTTGAATCCAGACAAGAAAAAAGAACTTACTTGTCCATCTCCTGGGGGTCCGCGACGGAGGTCCACAGCTTGGTGCGCTCGTCCCTCAGCTGGCCCGCCCTGCTGTGCAGGTCCTGGTTGAGGCAGGAGGAGGCGCCGAAGATGCTGGCTGCACTGTCCAGGAGCGCGCTTGTGGGGCCTGCGAAGCCGCCCCCCTCCTTGGTGACAACCTCCTCGCCGCTGCTGTCGGAGGTGCGGGCGGCTGGTGGGGTGGGGGTGTGGGCGGCGGGGGTCAAGGGAGTCTCCGGGGCTGTGGAAGCCTCCTGGTGTACCTCCTGCATCAGTGGATTCAGTACTTCTGGTCATCTTGCCCAACATCTAAGCAATGGCTACATAAGTAAAAGGCATGGGAAATATCACCCTCTGATGCTCAATTGCTGCCGATTGTAAGTGTGGGTCAATAAGGCTGTCAAATGTTTGTTGCAAGTTGCCAGTGGTGTTCATGGTACTTTGTGGTACTTTGTTGCAACCTTCAGATGAGCACATTTTGGCCAGAATAGCGATTCTTCTAGCAAGCTACAATCCAAGAATGGAGGGTTGCTGACTGCAACGGGGGCCATGCATGACCGCTGCCGTGGTCATGCCTTGCTGCATTCCAGGACCGACGCTTCACCAGACACTGTCTGCTTGCATGAGACGGAGAGTTGACAATCGGAGCAGCCACTGAGTTGCAGAGGAGGAAAGGGTTTGGAGGGGGGGGGCCAAGAGGGATGGGGAGCCACCCACCTCTTTGACGCCACGGGTGGCCCAGCTGTCCAACTCGCGAGGGCTGTCGCCCCTCTTCAGGATGGGGGCGGGAGCACCGTGAGGGGTATCCGGCTCAGGGCTGGTTCCAGTCTCGTCATCTTCCAGGACACCTGCCTGCGAGCCCGACGGCTTTCCTCCCCCGTTTGCTAGTGCACTCCTGTCCACATCGCTGGCAAGGCCTGCAAGATGCATATTACCTGTGAACCTTTTGCGTCTAACGCACAACAAATGGTGGACCCTTCTGCTGTTCCTGCAACATCTAGGACGCCTAGGGCGCCGAGAAACATGGGCTATAAACAGACTTTAGACCTTCAAGTGAACCAATCCTTGCCTCCTTGCAGCCTGAATTCATGTGATCCTGGCATGGTTGTCTGACATCGGGGATAGGCTTGCGAGGGGGGGAGGAGGGGAGACATACTTGACAGCCTGTCTCGTTCGGCTTCATGATCCTCGGCGATGTCAGCCAGCTGCTCGTCGAGAGCCTCCCTCCAGCCTCCAAACAGTCCCAGGCTGTCATCCATCTCATACTTCGCCAGTGAAGCCTGCCATGCAAATCACAGCGGAGTTCAAGAGCCAGGCCCGGTGATGAAGCACCGCGACAGAGAACGCTCCAGGTTCACGCTGATGATGAAACATGTATTAGTGAGCCCCAATGTTGCCTGTAATCTGATTTGGATTCTCGTGACTGCTGATGCCCCAACAACAACCCAGGCTGCTGTGAGACAAGGTGTGCCATATTGCTGTAAGCAATAATTGTTAGTCTTGGCGGGATATGTATCATGCGCAGGGAGAGATGCTCTAGAGCAGCAGCTGGCGTTGGATGTGCCATCCCACATCATACAATAAAGCCAAATAGGCACAAGGCAATTCCATCAAACTGCAGGAGCCACCAAGAGACCCTTCCTGTCATTCTGGGCATTGGCATTTTGGCTGAATTTACGTTTTGTTTGCAGAGAGGAAGGGACCATGTATCACGAAGGGTGTTCTCACCCTTTGCATCTGAGCCTTGCGCTCCTCCAGTACAGTCCACTCCTCCTCGATCGCAGCCCACTCAGCGCGCATGGCCTCCCTCTCCGCATCCTTCTCCGCCTCCTTTTCCGCCCATGACCCGTGCGTCCGCTGCGCCATGTCCAGCCCCGCCCACTCCCGGTTGAGGCGGTGCTGCCGCTCAGCCAGATCCTCCACCAGCTGGGCGTGCTTGCGGGCCAGGTGCTGCTGCTGCTCCTCCAGCAGCTGCTCCTTGCGCGCCACAACCTCCAGCTGCGCGGTGGCCAGGTCGTGCTGGGCGCGACCCTGCGCCTCCTGTTGGGGCGGCTGCCGCGTCAGACCTGACAGTTGGTGATGCGATTGTTGCTGTGGATTTTCCACAACTTCTCAGAGTTCAGGTGTCATTCTCAGTAGAGTCAATGTCGAATGGGTGCGGCTCTGTGCCTCCTGTCGGGCATGTGCAGGGTCAGATCTGCCAGCTGCGGATTCCATTTTCGCTGTGAATTTTGGAGAAAGAGAGAAACTTGCTCTTATTTCTCAAATATAGTTACAAAGGCGTCTTCATGTTGACATGACATTGCAATGCCCGTCCTGCAGACTTGTAGCATGACAAGGCTTTTTCCCCTAAAGCAACAGAAGTGACAACATGCTTGGGAAATCGTTCAGTGGGACCACCTGCTGGTCGGTTTCAGCCACCCGCTTGGACAGGTTGGTTAGCGTCGCCTCCAAGGCGGCCCTCTCCACAGCCAGGCTGCGGTGCTCCTCTGAGATGGCCGCAGACTGAGCTGCCAGCGCGCTCTCCTGGAGATCCTGTGCAGAGTATAAGAGGAAAGCAATCAAGCAAGGCTCATACTGTTCTGGGCCTTTTGTGGTGTAAAATATCAATCTATCAGATCAGATCAAGGAGAGACACAATTTTGAAAATTTGCTGGTCCTCAAAAGGAAGAGGGGAAGAGCTGCAGTACATTGGGGAGTGTGCATGAGGTGACAACATCCACGGGAACGAGATGCAGTGACTTTCACCTTGTAATCAGGATCGTGATCAGCATCGTGATCAGGATCGGTTGAAATTAGGATTGGGATTGCATACCTCTTCAGCTGTAGAATTCTGCCCCTGCAGAGGGGCAGTGGAAGCAAAGCTAGTGCGCCTGGATGTCGTTTGCTCGCTGTCTCCCTCGGTACAGTCCGCCTGCCAAAAGTATACACACGTTCTGCTCCAAAAAACAAGAAGGCCATTCAAGACAGCTGCCTTGAGATAAAGCCACATCTATGAAGCTCTCTGTACTCAGTCTCCTCTGTCATCCCCATCTTGCTGAGCATCATTTGTCCCGCAGGCATTTCAATAGCCAGAGGAACCCAAACCTGATGGAAGGAAAGGGAGGCAGCTGGAGTCAACAAACAATACTGCCAACAATTGGAAGCAAAGTGGGATTGTTGAGAGCGCTCTTGTTCTTTCCTCCAGGAACATGACACCTGTGTTCACGGAACGGAGCGACAAAGTATCAGGGATACCTCAATTGAGAACGATACTCGGTTGGGCGTCTGCTTCCCCTCAGACGCGATCTCTCCATGATTGACGACATTCTCCGGCAGGTACTCCCCATCGCCGTACATCACCAGCTTCTGCACCACAGCCCCCAGCTGCTCTTGCAGTGCCACCACTCGTCCCCGCAACTGGGCCAGCTTCGCCCGGAACAGGTCGATATTCAGGCCCTCTCTACACGATGTGAGGTCGTCAAACGGTGAAGTTGGTTTGACTCTGTCTCTTGTCAACTATCCTGATGATACTGACACCCTGGTGTCGGTAAGATGCAGCCCTTGGCAGCTGACGCTTGGCGAAAGGGGAAACGCCATGGTCATGAGAAGGAGCCAAAAGCACAGTGACATTACTGTGCCTGAGATCAGCGAAACAAATTGAGAGGATTGCAGACGCACCTCAATTCCAGTAGCTCCTCATGTCTGGCACGCTCCTCCCAGAACTGTCTGCTCAACCTCTTGACCTCTCCGCGCAGTTCCTTTGCTTCCTGCGATGTGTTGTGCTCTGTTGGCATGCTTTTCCAACAATAGATGCAGGCCGTAAGATCTTTTGATACATACATCCTTGCATCCACATGAAAGCAATATTTCGAAGAGCTAATGCAGAAAGGAACGCAAACTACGGCTCTCTGAACTATTCGCAGGGCAGGTGGACCAACTCACCAAGTCAGAAATCTGGTGGTGTGCCTGTTGGATGGCTGAGCTGTTCTCCATTGAGCTCAAATCTTCCGGTACGCGAATAATCTGCTTCGCTCCTGCAGTACACGGCATACTCCTTGTCCACGACAGCTTGATGAATTTGCTCACAGTCACAGTGGACTTCCAGAGCACTTGTAACCACATACATGCGAGCGAAGACGCTCTTGAGATCGTTTCACCGCTTGATATGTGAAGCGCATCAGGACATGTAAAATTTGAAAATCTGATTCTGAGAATGAGCGCGCCTTCAATTCTCTTCTCTGCAGAACTGAGTCTTGCGAAAATACGGCGAGGCGGCTGTCGGAACAAAGTTTGAATACGGCTATTGCTGAAATTGGGATGTCGAGGCCCACCTCTAGTATAAATTAAAGCAACGTTTCTCTGAATCCTCAATTGCCCCTCTGCCCCTTCAGACTTTCGGATTGGCAGAGAATCGACGATCCATCAGTTCGTTGCCTTCAATCGATCAAGGTGATCCAAGGTCATCCACGTTTCCGAGGGGGAAATTGCCCCCAATGTTTGTGGTTGTCAAGGGGGGTTTGTCAACGGGGTGGGTTACACAAGAGTAGTTCAATCTCCTACAATTCGTATTTTGACTAGATGTTTCTTTCTTGTACTGTGAAAAATTGAAAAATTGCGAGACACAAATGGCATGGTGCAAATAGCCCTGAACTCAGAAGCATCAAAAATGTATCTCTCCATCTCCTACAGAGCTAATCAAAATCTGGCCTATCTGCCCTGTCGCTATGGAAATGGCTACGGCTATAGGGGTTTAACTTCGCATAATTCAGCTGCTGACCAATTTGGTAGCTACCAAAACTTCACAAATTCAAAGCTGAAAAATATTTGCAATTGTAGATTGTTGCCATCATGTAGAGATCCACTGTGGAATCGTCAGGCTAGTGATGTTGTCCAAATTGACCGCGTAACTGCAAAAGAATGATGCTTGTCAGCATATGGACAGGCACGTAGGCAAGCAAAACCTGTGTGTTGCCTTCCACAACAGCGACTGGGGCGACACAGACAGAATATAAATGCAAAGGTACTGGCAATATGGAAAAGAGATGCGGAGAAATAGCATGTGGGGTAGGAGGGTTAGGGGAGGGGGGGGGGGGTTACTGGTCATCGCAGCCGTGCTCGTCCCAGGTGAGGTCTGATATGTCTGTTGGCGGTCGCTCATCCAGTATCAAGCCATTGTTCAACCACAATGCATAATTTGCATGTAGATAGGATCTGAAAGGTGGGAGTGAGGGTACCTGCAGTACCAAAACCATCGACGTGCTTTTCGTTCTGGCATTCTGCTCATGAGGGGATATCATGTCTGAGTGATCAAAGCAGCGCAAGTGTGATGGCATTGTGGGAGTGGGAGGGGTGTACAGCATCGTTGGTGTTCACAACCCTGTAGATCCTGCCAACACTGGCGTATACGCTGGATGCAAACTCCTGGTTGCCTGCCTTAGGACTTCCAAAATTCACAACCCTGCAGAAAAACAAATTTTGACAATCCCCGTGCCACTGCAAGCGTGACCATTGACATACGCAATAATATTGAATGACAAGACAGCTTTGCACTTGCCTTCCTAGTGAATCATGCAACAGCCACAGTAGATGAGTTGGTAGCAATTAAGTAGGTAGAGTTCACGGCAAGTATGGATTTGTCTGTTATGGAATACCTGACGTCAGATGTAGGGTACTCCTCTGCTGCCCAAGGGCCACATATTGTGGCGAGGCCTGCATTGAACTCCACGTTATCTCAAAAGCTGAGCCCTAGAAGGCTTGAGTCATCAGTATGACCACCTTGCTGCCTGGCGCAAAGTGCCGTTGTAACTATTTAATGAGCGACAAAGGGGCAAGTTGACATGGCACAGGAAAATAAAGCAAGGTGATAGGGTGATGCGAGTCACCTCCTCCTAATGAGTGCCCCACACAATCCACCCTTGCAGGCGTTGTGCCGCCTGACAGATTGTCCATCTGTGCCTTGATGTTCACGCTATCGTTCTGCAAGCAGCGCAAACGCTTTTGGTGGCAACTTGCCCACAGGAATTGACAGTCATAGCTGTGCATTCATACCTGGAAATACAGCAGAGGGTACAGATCAATAGCACTGGAATCAAGGGAAGGGGGAGGGGTTTACCGCCGCATACTCTGTGACTGCCTGGAAGGATTCAAGTTCCCCACGGTAGACCTGTGAGCCTGTGTAGAGCTCATCGAAATACATGGACGATGTGTCCTCCGCAAACTTCAGCTTGAGATTCTGTATCCAGTCCTACATATGCAGCATGCTCTGCCTCAACATTTCTGTGACCACCACTTGCTTCTGCCTGAAGGCAACAACATCGACGAATCATTATATCAATAGATTGGGAAGCATTCTCTGAGCATGAGTTCCAAAATCAGCGCAGAATGCATCCGGAAGCTGTCTGTGAAAGGTCGCACGTCTCTGCAACAGAGTGAAGGGTGATTGGAAGAGGGTGGGAAAAGGGGGCTGGTGGCAAGAGAGGCACCTCTTTTCCCTCCGTGCCCCTCCATGCGAAAGTGGCCACCCGGGTGTCCCCGTTCCACGCCAGGGCGACGTTAGTGCTGGTGTTGTCGGCCGTAACGGTGATGGATCCTGGCCCCAGGGAGGCGCCGTCGTCGTAGGAGGCGCAGGCGGCCGTGAGTGCGGGCTTGAGCTTGCAGAGGATGGGCGTGCACGATTCGGAGGGGCTCACCAGGCTGGCGGAGCTGACGACACCTGCACAGCATCAAAGGCTTCTTTTGTCTGGGGTTGTGATGATAGCAGGGGCGGTGGGGGTGGGGAAGGGGGGGGAGTGGGTAGTGATCAGCACCTTGCTGAATGCCCTCTCATCGGATATGGAAGTCAGATATGGTTTGGACATCAGGTTTGGCCCCACTATAAGAGGTATCATCAATTCCAACGAGAGGAGGGTCCTTGAGTGTGCACCCTGGCTCAAAGGTATGGAAGAGCCCATGAAATGATTTTCGCACTCCAATCTGGGAAAGGACTGAACGAATCAGTCCCCATGTTAACCTCTCACAAGATTTTCTGCAATGGGCGAAGGAATAAAAACAGCCTTGCAAGGATGTGAGCTGAGCAATCTACTTGCCTCCTGCTCCAGTTCCCACACTCCAATATCTAGGTGGACCAAATTTGCAGTAACAAGTCTTGGGAGAGAGTGCTTCGTGCCTGCTCTGCGTCTCAGCTACTTTTGTGTACACTCTCTCTCAAATCACCACCTTCAGGCACACGCTACTTTATCACATCTGCATGGCCACCTCAATTGATCTTCACAAAGCACACAGGGCAAGTGGGCTCGCCTCCAGTATTGCGGGGGTTTCCAGCGGCAGGAGCCGAGGCAGTCAGGATGCTGAGGTCGTCAGACGGCGGGGGAGGGGATGGCGTGTCACCCTCAAAGATGTTTCCGATCGCGTTGCTGATCGCGGATCCTGCCGCTGACACCGTGTCTGCCGCCGTGCCTGCAAGGAACTTGTTCCATGGCTGCAAAATTTGCCAGAGGGCGGGGGATGGGATCCCAATGTCCCCACACGAGCAGGCAAGGGCTCGCACTGGGGGGGCTCATAGATAAAGTTGGGGAATACGTTTACGACTGGTGAAATTGCAGAGGCGGGAAAGTGGGGAAGGGAAGTCAAGGAGAGGAAGAGGAGGCCAGGCAATAAATCAAAGCTTTTTCAACACGAAGGGATTGGGCAAGGGGAAGATAAAGGAAGCAGTACTACCAGCAAGCACAAGCATGGAATGCAAGGTCACAGCAAAGGGTGATGTCGAGGTGATGCACACATCGGTCGAGCGGAGCTTGTCAAAGGAGCACATGTATTGGTTAAACTCGGGACAGTGCTTTGAGAAGCCAGGGCAGGGCAGTATGCCTGATGATGTGGCTCAGGTCATGTGTGAGGCTGGGTGGACTCACCTAGGGCGCCAGTGACCTTGGAGATGATATTGGAGACAAAGCCGCCTCCCTCAGGAGCCGAGGATGCCACAAACTGGGAGTCCAGCCCACTGGGAAGGTAGCCGTAGCTGTAGTTGGTCTGCAAGGTGACGGGAATGGCGCTGTTGTTTGCCTGCACATGCACCTCAGCATCTTGACAGCTGAGGATGTCGGGGAAAGAGGCATACATTGGCGGGGCATTGCACATTCCGTCCCCCATCCTCAGCACGCTGTTGCAAGCCGAGCACATATTTCACGTTAATTATGTGATGCCAAGCAGCCAATCTGCCCCATCGCGCTTGATTGAGAGCGACTAAAAAAGACTGATGGAAATCGATGATGAGAAGAGGGAGAGCTGGCCACTGCGTCCCAACTTCCCAATCACATCTGCTATCAGGAAGCACTTGTGATGCTTAGGCATGGTATCAGGAAAGACAAATGGTAGTTTCTGTGCCATCGGCATTTCCTGTATGGGGTTTGGGGGGGGGGAGGAAGTGCAAGGCATACTTTGGGAATGGTCAAAAAATGGGT
>QAXI01000425.1:33221-47392 GCA_004335615.1 Chloroidium sp. JM
CCCCAACAACCCTTATCTCCTGTCTCTGACTCCTCACCTTTCATCTCCTTATCCCAAATCCCAAAAAAAAATAAAAAAATCAGGGAGGCAGAATCTCCGACTGGCAAGGCCTGGTTGTCCCCAGCCGGCTGTGTTCGGAGAAGTCATGCGGCAGTTGGCCTTCAAAGTCTACCCCAGGATCAGCAGGCAGAATGCTTCGTGACCAGATTTGTCAGGCCTGGACAGTCGAGGTGCGATCACTGAACACATGCCTCGTTCCCCTCCAGGACCCGTATCACCTGGACGACTACCTGGCCAGGAATGTCTTCCTGCCAGACCTGAACAACGAAGGGGGCCACAGGCACCCTGAGTACGCCGACAACCTGGCGCAGTTGGATCGCCTCGCCCTCTTTAGGTGACCTCTTTCTCCTCTTTCTCGTATTCGAATGATTAGCAATATCAATTTCCTATCAATTGCAGTGATTGAGATAGGAGCTCTAATTCTTTGGTTAAAACCGTGATTGTCTCTGCCTGTCCAGGTTTGCCGACGACTTCACAGTGGTGCCCAGAGACTCTGCCTGGTTTGCTGCCTACTACGAGGACGTGCTCGAGCAGATGAGGGACACAGACCTGTATCAGGTTTGCGTTGCCTCAATTAAGGGCAAATTGGTTTCATAGAGAGAGGGTTGAGACAGCCATCAGGAGACGGCGGGCTTGTGTGACGGGCAGATGATACAAAATTGAAAGAAGACACTACTACATTGGGCCGAGGGGAGTGCGGCAGGGTTCAACGAGCTCATATTAGCACACTTGCATTGCTCATTGCTTGACTGATACACCTTATAATGAAAGTGATGATATGTCACTGGCCAATGAAACGGGAGGGAATCAGCACAGTTGCGCCACTTTCCTCACCAGCCCAAAGTGTGTGAGGCCGTTTCGCGGTCTTTTGATTATCTTCTTGGTTGTTCACTGACCCAAGCTCTTTCACCCACTCCGCCCCTCCCTTTCCTCCTCCTGCCTAGAACTGCACTACAAATTACAACTGAATGAGCTGGGAGCTTTGTACCAGGGTTAATGAGAGTCTCCTCATTTTCCGACATGCTCCTGCTGCCATGCAGGAGGACCACATCGGTCTCAAGAGGCTGGATGAGGCGGGTCGTCTGGACCTTGGCAGCATCCCTGGGTACCACATGCAATTCACCCTGCAGGAGTTCGACGATCTGATCGTCGGCCCTTACCTCACGGCAAACCGGTTGGCAGGGGATGTCATCGCCTCCTAGCCCCAAACTGGTTTGTGAAATTGCCCACAAAGCTTTTGTGGATAGTTCGTTGGCTGATCGCGTCTTTGGTGTAGATTTCATCTCTTTTGATTTGTGCACACAGGTCTTGCATGGGTGTTGCACTGTTCGTTGGGTGCCTCTGAGCCTGATGTGCTCGAGAGGCTCAGCCTGCCAGAGAGTTCTTAAGCAGCAAGGACGGCTCTCTAGCAGGCCTGGGCAATTATTGTACATGATATCTAAATCTCTGACTGCGGAAGCGGAAGCCACTGATGTATAGATTTGAAGCAGCTGAGAATGCTGTTTGGATTGTGGTTGGAAACAAGTGCTGTGCCCAGCCAGTAATTGTGGGTGTGTCCTCCATTTGAGGGTGATCCTGGACTCCCTAGATTGAGCTGGAACGCTGCCACGTCCAAGCACCGCCCAAGGACAGCACTGTCCTGCGCATTGCTCTCAAAGAGCATCCACACCTCACCACCGCTCATTTTGGAATGTGGAAAAAAGGGGGGCGATCCGATTAATTTTCGGTGACCCAGGATCAAATCACAGTCGGACGAAACACACGTGAGAAAGACAGTTCTCATATTTGCAACGCCGACATGGAGACTTTGAATACGTTGCAATCAAGCAGATTGCTTGAAAGCCATGGACGAGTCAGGTAGACTTCCGGAGAAGAACTTGCCAGTCTTCATCCACTTGCCTGTGTATGAATGATGAGCGTAGATTGCTGCATTTTAGGTATGGGAGAAGCAGGACGGTACACACACAGGCACTATTTGGACGGTAAGCACCTGGCTATTCGATTTTTGAGAGTGCAGTGGTGTGAAGTTGCAAGCTTTCGTGAGTCTCCTTCCTACCTCAGCGAGCATTAGGGCATAAAGCTGACAAAGAATAGGCACAGAGCAAATAAGAGGAAAGTCTGTCTTCCCACAAGGGGCAGCAAAAATGTGAAAAAAAAAACCTTGATCAGCTTGCATGCCACCAGTCACTGAATTATTTGGGCACGACGCCATTGTTGGAGTGCCAGCCTCTGCCAATTAATCGGACAAAACTCTGGGCATACGGGGGCATATCATGATCCCACAGACAAGGCGCAGTGTCATGTTGTGTGGGTGTGACTTGTAATTAATGTTGTCGTCTAGAGATCTTGACAGCAAACGCTTGAAATACAGGGGGAATAAGGGAGGGAAGTCGCAGAAGGAGTTGGACAGGGAGGAGGCGTTCCGCATGCAGCAGGAAGTGCTAAACAGAAGGAAGAATAACAGCTGGCAAAAGGTGCGGCCCACTGAATTGCAGCCTGCTGCTTTGGGTATACATGGATCTGTGCAAGCCAGTCCAGTATCCTTGTCGTGCAATGCCAATAGGAAATGTGACGGTGGGGTATCAAGAAGGTGCAGCCTTGCCTCGTATCCTATAGGGCGCAAGCAAGGAGCCTGAGGAGCCTAAAAGTATATTTCATTTTACGTCTTCATTGCGGCGTTTCAGCCGTGAGGGAGATTTGCGGCGCTTGCTTTTCAATTGACAGGGTTCACTACGTGTGTCAGGCAAACATTGGGTTCACAAAAGAGAATTGATTTCCTATCCTGTTACGCATGCAGGGTGTTGAGGAGCGCAGAGCCGAGGTGAGGAAGTACAGCACCGACACAGAGTACAAAGCAAAGATTGATGCGGAGCGAAGAGAGCGGAAGAAGCGCGAAAAACCGGACCCTGCAGTCAACCCTTTCAACATTATCATCCCCCTGCCACCGTTTGGCATGTGAGGCCCTTCCAAATCCCACTTTTTGCATGCACAACGTTCTGGGTGCCTTGTGCAGTGACACACAGGGCAAATGAAGACCCTTTCACACTCAGGCTTGGTGCATGTGGTAGCTGCAGACATCAGGGTGGGGTTTCCAGCTATTCGCAGAGGATCGACATGTTTTCCAAGCCGAACCCAGATGGATTGGTCAGCAGCACAGAGTGGGTAAGCAAAGGGTGAGGAGGATAATTTTGTGGGCGTGCCTGATAAAATTCGCAAGGCAGCTCCTCGTGAAGTCGTGAGACTTTTTGTCAATGCCGCCCTTGCACTCACATGCCTTGTGCAGGCCCGAGATGGACGATGGGGAGCGCTGGGATATCGCCAGCGGCTATGCAGACAAGGTGCAAATCCTACCCCTTTCCCCTTCTAGTTTGCCCTGTATGGGGAGCTGCATTCTTTTACCGTTCCCCAAGCTTCTGAGGGCCTTGAGCAACTCAAGTGTCATTACGATTTTTGGTGTACCAATGACATCTCCGGCTCAGCAACCCTCCCTATTTTTCAGCAAGCAAGGCGGTTTCTGTGAGGGTCACTGTGGTCTGTGTACGGTGTGTGTCGCATAAAGTGTTCTCAGCACTGACCGCCGGAGCTCCTCTGCTATTTTGGGTACTGTTCTAAAGGTACCATCCACCTTTCAGTTCGCCAGTGTCACTTTCAAGCTTGAAGCTGAGGCATCAGCGCACCTTTGAGAATTGCACAGGTGATTGTGCCGCAATGTTCCTCTCTAATAAGGTGTTGGTGGTCGCAGGGCTGGGTTGACGAGGATGCCACATTTGGCAAGCGAATCGCTGGTATTTTTGGATTCGGCAAGAAGAAAAAGGCTGACGATGGAGATGCCAAGAAGTGATTTGCTGTGACAATCACAGGTCAGAGATCGCTTGCAGTCATTTCTAGAGTCAGAGTAGAAGCATTTTTGGAGATAGTGCACAATTTTGACAAGTCTGTAGGGAGATTTGTGGACAAAAAGTGGAAGCTGCTGAGCCCTGATAGCTCAGCATGGGCATATTACTGCCTGTAGGCAAGCCGTAAGCGGGAAATTTGGTTTTGCTTCCAGCTGCTGTGAGGAGATTTTGTTGTTGTGTTCCCTGCCAAGAATGGCAAGGGGGCCGGAAAGGCCACAGTTTTGTATTGTTGATTTGACGAGGAAGATGATGTGCTTCTGTAAATGTCGACAGGGAGAGTCCATGCAAACCAGATGCTACACTTCTATCACATCAATGTTGGCTGCATTGTTCAAATTGACCTCTTGATTGGGGATCTTAAGATGCAAGGGGCCTGCTATCTACTCAGACAAGGGGTTGCCATTCAATTCTTCATTATATGCTTGACTACGTCCGGATCGCAAATTCCTACAAAGCAACACATGCCAAATGCTTCCAGTCTGATCGTCATAGCCACGTCATACATTCCAGCAGACAGAGAGCCCTTGCTAAGGGCTCCTGAGGTTTCAAGATCATTCTTTCCTGGCCAACATACCGAGCACAAGGAGAAGGGTATCTATGAGCAAGGCTACTCGAGGCAAAACTTGGGAGTGCCCAGCATGTCTTGGGCGCAGCAGAACAGAATCAGTCAAGTAAGAGCCAAGCGGCGAAAGAGGATCACGACAAGCAGGAAACAAAATGACCGGCAGTGGCGTGTACTCCTGTCGATGTGCGGCCACTGGTGAGGCAAAGGGATGCTGATTGTGGTCTCAATTCCGCAGCGCAGTGCTTGCTGAGGCGGTGATGAGGACCTCCCCGCGCCGTTTTGCAGAAGCAGCTGGCTGCGTCCTCCTGCAGCAAGCGTGGATTTCGTCATGCATTCTGCTTTGGAACAGAAGCCCACCCTGCTCCACTGACTTCTTTGAATTGGTGTGTCACCCTCTGAACCGGCTTGTTATGCAGTGCAATGGCATCTCTAGAGTGAGATGGCATCGTGATTCCCCCAGGACCCCTTTCTGCCACATCCTGGCTCGTGTCAGAGAGTTACAGAGCGGACGGAATGTGGTGGCAAGTCTAGAGTCCTCTCCTTTGACCAAGCAAGAGGGAGCTGACCTGACAAGAGATGCCCACAGCATGCCGAGGTTGAAGAGGCACAGCAAAAACCTGCGATGTCACAATTGGATAAGTGCCAGTGAACGAGAGGTCATTCATATCTTCCTTGTTCAGTCATGACGTTCTGCCGAAGGGGAGATCAAAGACCACAGATCATGAGACAGAAATTCTTTGATGTACGGATGTACAGGTCCCAATCTGAGGGTGCATGGAGATGTGGCGATGATTGGTTACCTACCATTGGAACATTACGCATGCGAGACATCGGCTGAACAGCTGCTCAAGCAAAGAGAAGGGTAGTTTTGCTTACTGGCAGCCCACAACCCCCACGCGCTCCCACATCGGGTATCCCTCCAGCATAAACCAGAAGCGAGGCAGCAGTGCTGGATACAGGATCAGCCTGCACAGAAGGTGATTGTCAGTGGAGCTGCCTGCCTTTGATATTTCCACTTTCAATTCCTGGGGCGAAGAAGCTGACTCTGCCATGGTGAGGATATCTCCGTGGGGAGCAATAAGCTTTCATCGAGTCAAAAGGGAGCAAATCATATCTCAAATCCTAGATCCTTAAACCCTAACCCTAACCCTTTTCCCGTTCACACCTGTTCTTGCCAGTCTCATCTTTGGGGGTTGTAGTTTGAGTGCAAGGGAGCAGACAAGGTCGCAGGCACAACAAATAAAAAGGAAGAAATAAAATGGGAAGCAGCACCTGAGTGGGACATAGCTTATCCAGTACAAGCGGTGCATGAGTAGGCGCTGAGAGCTCCAACACCGTCTTGCAATCATGAAGAAGGTGTTGAGCTCCGTCAAGCCTGCAGCGTGCATGCTGTCAAGCAGCAATTGTTGCTCACGCAAGGGGAATTTTACGACTGGGGGGTGAACAGGGCTTGTCATCTTTATTGCGGCCATGTGATGTCTATGTGATGCCACGTCACTCTGCCTCTGCATGGCTATCTCAATTCACTGACAATTTACTGATTGAATCAAAATCCCCTCTGCAGATATTTTCCGGTCCATCCTATCCCATATTTTCTTGATTTTGAGCCTGCTTCAGGAGCTTTGATGGGTGTCTCAAGGGGCCCGAGAGGGAGGGAATCACCATCCAAGCAGGTGAAGATGCCGAATTCCTTGCGCTTCAGGGGAAAGAGCAGGAGCAGCAGGGTGACGGTGTGGTGGAAATAGATGACCCCATGCAGGCTCGGGATGGCCTCCGGCTCGAAATACAGCCAGCAGAAGTCTGCCACGATGTACATCACAAACATATTTGTGACCTGCACCGTATCCTCTATTATTTAGGACTAGGGCAGAAGGCAGATGGCAGCCCAGAAAGTCACGCAACGTGACAAGGCTTTATCTTGAAGGCGCTGTCAGGCAGGACTGGCATCACCATCTTGTATCTCAGTTTTTCTGAGCTCCCTGTTGAGGATTAGACCGCCAACTTGAATGTATAACAGACACTCAGATTGCCCAAATAAATGTCTACAACAGAGCCCATGTTCACAGTGCATAAGCCTAAAGGGTGGGACTGGTCAAGGTTTCTAAATTGGAGGGGTTAATTCAAGCCAGTGAGGATGTTCAGTGCATGCACACGGCTGAAAGTGTGCTGATTAGCCCAACTAGCATCTATTCAATTGGTCCAACTTACAGTGAGGTCTTCACACCCTTCTCAGGAGAGAGATGAAATCTTCTGCAGTATATACTGTGGTGCAAAGCTGAAAGAATATACTCCAGTGGAAATGCGAAATGTTGCACACAGGCAGCGAAGGAAGGTCCGTGTGAGCTTGAATAAGTTACATTACCTTTTCTGGGCTGTAGAGTCCGAGCAGTCCGGCTACAGACATAGCTGCCAAGATAGGAAGGCATATGAGGTTCACTCGGTCGTGAAAGATACATGCTCCCGGCACGGGCTTCTTCTTCTGCACCTTCCCCATCGAATTTCCTGAACCGTAGCTCGCTGGTTGCAGTATTTGCTTTCCGTTGTGAACTGAGAGACCGGCTTTAAGAATGTTCGAATACGTTGATCGATGTAAATCCAGTTGCTCGCGGCGTCGAATAAGGTGAATGCCCCGGGGATGTCTAGAGATACTGTGTTGAGCCCAGATGCTGAGGCGATACCTCGCTTAGTATCGACCCTAAACCCGAACAGGGCTGTTGCCCCGGGGGACGACGGGGCTTTCATGTCCAGTCTCGCTGGACGATGTTTAAGAAGGACTGAGTCTCTTTTAAGTATGTCGAGTATGCCAAGGCTTGGCTGCAGATGAAGTGTGTAATGAATAAAGCATCACTCTCTTTGCTTCTGTGCTTGGGCCTGCTGCTGCACACATGCAAGCAAGGTGTGAGCCTTCAATACATCATAAAGCCATGCTTTTGAGGCGTGGAAGGAGAATTTGTGCGACACTACCAAAATACTGCCTGATGACATGTCAATAATTGCTTCCTCCAGAAGCTGCACTACTTTGCCGCAAGATTGCTTTGCCTTATCTACCTGCTGGGCTTTTTCCAACACAAGTCAAGACCATTTCGAGTCGCAGCCTCAAGTCATGGCTCAGGCATATTGCAGGCTCTTGCCACTCGATCAACCCCCTGGAGTCCTTCAACACCCAAGCTGTCACAACCCTCATTGCCTCTTCAATCAAGATTCAGGTATGGCTCATGCAATTGCTGTGCATGGCTATAGACGGTGAAAATGTCATCAGTGCCCTTTATACATGCACCCATTATTGCACACCAAATTCCTGCATCATCGTTCCATGGTTCCGAAAGTAGCCAAGGTTGTGCCTTGAACACTCTCCAGGTAGGAGAGCCTGCCTGCTGAGAGTTCAATTAACATCTGAATCCATTAGAGGATCTGGCCGACATGAAATGGACGTTCGAAAATTACCTAATGATTGTTGAGGTAGAATACATGTAGGTGAATGCCAGCAGATTTGACAATGGTGACTGGGTAGAAGTCATCTGGAGCGGTGTGGAGTACCCACAAATTGACGACATGGTGGCCCTGTATGCCCCGGCAGGTCAGCATTCAACTGAAGTATGTGTTTTCCTGACATCTGAGTGACGGCAATCCCCTCCCCAAAAGCATTCATCTACGACTGAAATGAACCTGGCTGTTTTGAGATTTTTTTTTTCACACCGTCATGCTCGTCACTGGGGAATACAGCGACATTTTGATTGATGCTGGGTTCAGGCAATATAGATGCAGCAAGGTTGTCCTGATCAGTAGTAGCATGCTGACTTTTCCGGAGATCTCTTGCCATGTCACCCTTTTCCTGAGGCAGAGCTACTGTATCACAATTGTACCTCCAATCAGCTATGCCTGAGCTGAACAACGCAGCCAGTGCACTAGGAAAGAAACAAAAATGCTGTTGGTGAACTGGCTGATGAAGGCAGAAAGGCCCACCACCCATTGAGCATTTTTATCACACCATGAGTTCACCAGCCCCTTTTGGGCATTGAGTGATTGATGGTCCATGCTGCAGATGCTGATGTGAGGCTGGTGACTCCCGTCAAGTTTGTGTGGGCCATAAAGAGTCCATCCCATATCCTCGCTGGCTCTGGCAGCTACAAGTGACATTCCCTCCGCCTGCACTCCCTCCTCCCTCCTAAAACCTTCTCCCCATGCCCCCATCCTCTTATGTTGGAAAATTCAGAAGGAAAGAGCACCCCAAGAAAGATGAAACGCAGCCTCAATACTCTGAGGAATGTGATTGTTCATGTTGGGCCGATAGATACTCCACTTCCAGCTCTCCTCATAAAAGGAGTCCACCTTTAATGACTGCTCGTCCAAAGATCACCAATTTTGCTGATGCAATCCAACAGGACCCACAGCACACATGTGCTGAGAGAGCAGTAGGGGTTTGGGGTGAGAGGCAACCTGCAGAGATTGCAAATTGTGGTGAGCTGTGAAGGGGCCCTGCCAAGTCCCTTGCTGATACAAAGTCTCGCACTGAATGTGGATGAGCCATGGTGTATCATATTCTATCAGTGCCCCCAAGTCATGCTCAAGCTGTAAATCAGCCTCAAGCATTGTGACCCAACCGATATTCCCTGCCAAGCTCAACCAGCTTTCCAACATCGGAGGTGCAGGATCAGATGAGCAGCTCCTGCACAGTGCCAGCTTCATAGTGTTGCGACTGGTTCAAGCTTCTGAACGAGAGGCGGGCTCCCCCCCCCGCCCCCCCCTGCAGGTTCCGCCTGGTGAACATGAGGAAGTCTGTGCGCTTTGCGGTCCTGCGCAGGGGGCTGGCCACACCCCAGGTGGAGGCCTTCAGTCCCATCCTCCACCCCCGCAACTACAACCAGCCACTGCAGATCCACCTGGCTCTCACCGGCACTCCTGGGTACCCCTCCATTCCTGTGCATCCTCCTCATGATTAGTGACTGCCCGTTCTCGACAAGACAGCTGCAACCGATGTATACGATCGATGTCCTCTGCTGGCTGGTACCTTCCCACGACGTCCACCATTGCTCTCTGAATACTCTCGACTTCTTCCCAGCTTGATATGTCAGAAGGTGGGTCCTGCCCAACCTTCTCTGTGCACAGAGCGGGTTCAGAGGCTTTGTTGCATCAGTCTCCCCTCGCGATGACTCCTTCCATGTCTTTAGGCTTCCAGGCGTTAATGGCTTGTATATTGCACTGCATCCCCTGAATTAAAATTGTAGCAGCAAGTGCTACTCCCGTGCTGTATATTCCACAGATCACGTGGAGCGATGGTGGTCGCTTGCAGGCAAAAACTTCGAGAACAATGTCCGATGACAGGGGTACAGTCTGACGACATAAGGGCAGGCAAGTGAATCCTTGACAAGACTCTCTGCGCTGCAGGCAGATGGGGGTCCAGTGGACCACGCTGAACAGGACCCACGCCGGCGTGCGGTGGCGCCGGGAGGGGGAGGGATACCACCACAGCGCCCTCTCTGAGGTGCAGACGTATGGCCACGACGACATGTGCGGGCAGCCGGCCAGCGGTACGGTCCTTCAAAATTGAACCGCCTCCTTCCCCCCTGGCCATAGCCTAGCTTCTCTGGTCGTGTTTGATTGTTTGTGGATAAACCTGATGGGTTTTCAATGCCATCGTACCTGTATCTGGCCTGAATTTGTGTGTAACATCATGACTGCAGGTGTGGGGTGGTCGGACCCCGGGCTGTTACACTGGGCGGTCATGGACAACCTCCAGCCTGGCGTGCGCTATGTGTACTGCGTTGGAGACCTGGTGGGCCTCCATACCCTCACCTCGTTGACATTGTTTCTGCACTGGGGCATGCTCGAGTATCTACATGTTCGTGTGCCTTTTGCTGAAGTCAGCATGGGAGGACTTCTTTGCCCCCAACAGCTGGCTTAACAATGAATAGCACCAAACTCCACAGGAGACACTCTTCGTACTCTACGTGCTGTGCCTCATGGGCTCTTGGCAGTCACATTGAAAGGGGATGCATCTGATGTTCAAGCGGCCAGCGCCCTGCTTGGAGCGCACTTCACAGGAGGAGGACAGGAGAGACACGTCATGATGCCGGAAGAAAGCCTTTAAGCACAGTTTTATGTGCTAGAGATTGCATCGTGAGCAATATGGATGAGACCGCTTGCAGTATACATGAGGGGGGAGAAACTTGGGGTATGTGCACAGCAATGCAGAGAGCTATCCCCCTCCCTCCCTCCACAAGTGATGGGCAATAATGTGATAAGATTCAAACGCTTGGCAGGAGTACGGCTTTTCTGAGGAATTCTCCTTCCTGAGCCCTCCCTTGGCCTCACCGGATGCCTCTGTCAAGTTCCTGGCCATTGCGGACCTAGGCAATGCAGAGCTGGATGGATCCCTGGAGGTACAGCCTGAACTGCTGCTCTATAAATCTCAGCAGTATTTAAAAGTGTAGTGCAACAGGCAGCACAACCCTGCCATGTATATTCATTGTTTACTGCTTGGCATAGACCCTCGCCATCTCTTAACACACATACAATTGGTCTGAAGAAGGCAGACAAATTCATAGGTCTCACTCTGACCAGCGGACGTTTGTTCAACCATGTCACACGACACAGGACAGTTCTTATTGGCCCCTCCCTCCCCTTAACAAAATCCTTCATACATGTCATGGGGACTGAGTAAACGCCAGGCGTCTGCTCAGGTCTTTGCCCGATCACCCAATACCCATAGATTTTGACCATCGGCTTGGGTTCTACATCCAGAAACCGTCTTGAAGGGCTGCTGATCTGTAGGTCACTGAGATGGCGGCGTCCCTGAATACGACCCTCAGTCTGGCTGCTGAGACAGAGTACCACCAGCTGCTCATCCACAATGGCGACATATCTTATGCCAGGGGCTTCCAAACCATCTGGGACTCGTAAGCTCCGCCTCAACGAATACCAACCCCCCCTTCGTTTTCTTGAGCCTCACACTTCCGGCGGTGTTGATTCTCCATGGCATCATGAAGTAACGGGCATCCTTGGCTTTCCCCCTGTCTCTCAAAAGCCAGCTTGAGAGATCATTGCTTGCAAGAAGAGGAAGGGGTTGGCTTTTGGGTTGAATCAGCGAGTCACTTGAGCGCAGGAGTCCAACCTTCAGGTTGATTTTGAGCGACTTGGCATGTGAGATTGCAGATTGGCCGTGAAGTGTTGCCCAGGCATGCTCCATGAGAAAGGAACTCAGCAGCACTGTTTGACCTACAAGTTTGCTGCTCTGGATCTCTTGGCCTCCCATTCATATCGGTGGTGGTGGCAGGTACTGGGACCAGATGAGCCCTCTGACCAGCAGGATGCCCTACATGGCCGTCCCCGGAAATGTGAACACTCCTGGCCTAGCCCATAGGATCTGACCCACACTTTGCCCAGCCAAAAACTGTGTCCGACACTGAATTGCTGCAGTGAGTGCAGCCTTCTGCTATCTCAGCGATGCTCAAATTCTGCGAGCTGGCAACAGACAAAAGACAAAGATGCCAGTTATGACAGGATTTGCTTTCTTGCAGCACGAGAGAGACTGGCCAGACAGTGGTGACCGTTTCAATGGCCGTCAAAACGTGTACGACTCAGGTGCTGCCCTCTGTGTACATGCCTTACCCCTTCATCCAACAAACATGGTATGGGGAAGGCAGAGTATCTGTGCTGCTGCCGCTGATTTGTTTGAGCATTATGCCGGGCCTGCCTTTAAAGCCTGCATTATGTATGAGCTCGACCAGCCCTTGTGCAAATCCCTGGATCCAACCTTCTGATCTCTTCTTGAGGGTGTGGCACTGCAGGCGGCGAGTGTGGGGTGGCATTTGAGAAGCGGGTGCGCATGCCTCTGCCTGGGAAGGACAAGTGGTGGTACTCCTTCGACTTTGGGCCCATCCACTTTGTTCAGTATTCAACTGAGCACCCTTTCCATGCCGGTGAGCTCTCTTTCTTTCAGCATCTCTTCAAGGCCTGGGCAGAAGCAATGCTCGCCCAGGGAAAAGCCAAAAAATTTTGGAACCATTTCTCGATTTGTGCGTGTCATCCTTGCGCAGGGGCCATGCTAATCTTCTCTGTATCGTTCCAATTTTATCAGATTTTGTCCGAAGACGGAAGTCCGTCATTTTCGAGGATTTATATACCCTGCGAAATGGTCCGAACAGATATTATGGGCAAAATCTTGTTTTCCAACAATTTTCAATTTCTGCTCCGATGCTGTAGAGAAGGTCACCTTTCACTCGTCAAATATATATGTGCGGCCTGCTGTAGGATCGGAGCAGCATTCCTTCATAGTGAACGACCTGAAGGGAGTGAATAGGAAGGTGACCCCTTTCCTTGTCGTTGGCGGCCACAGGTATTTTCCTCTCCTGCAGAGTCCTTCCCACCTCAAAAACTGGGCTGTGCCTTCTAAGTCTGTGAAAGTGATCTCTGTTGCATCATCATTGCAAAAAGAGGAAGGGGGAGGGAGGGGGGGCGGGGAGGTAGGCAGGAGAATCGTGGCCTTTGCTGTACTCTCCTTGAATGAATAGAATCTCGTTGAAAATAGTGAGTACGTCTAGTATGGGGTCTGAGAATTCGATGGTGGGCAAGGAGAGCCCAGTCGTTGTGTTGAGAATATGCAATTTTGTAAGCTTGTGACTCAGCTGCAAAGATCGCAGTGCCTCCAGCCCTGTACAACCTGCAGGCCTTTTGTGATAGACTCTACGTATGGGCAGGTGCCCGACAGTGATCTGGAGGTGGCGAGAGACCTGCAGGTGTGGCATCCCACCCTGTTTGCAACTCACATATCTCGCTATTGGTATGGTACTGATCAGCAGATGGCAATCTCACTGCACATTTTGGAGGAACACTAAGCAGTCATTGCCATTCCAGGAAAGGAAGTGGCATTGGGGGTCCATGCACAGGAGAGTTCGTACAGATTTTCCATAAGATTGAAGGCAGAGATTCGACGCCATCAATTTCAGCTCTATTCTAACAAGGAGAATTGAGGATGACACTGTGGTTTAGGATGCATTTGAGGAGGAGTTCATGAGGTATGGGGTGGACATGACCTGGCATGGCCACCACCACACCTACCAGAGATCCTGCCCCCTGTACAAGGGCCGCTGTGTGCCTCCAAATTCTGGTGAGATCCCTCTCAGTTGCTGCAGCCTCCAGTTGAAGGAGCAATGCGTTGCACCTGTTCCCACATCGTGCGCCACTGAGTCGCCTCCTCCACTCTTGACCTCTTGCAATGACATGCAAAAAATGCGCGGCTGCGTTTCAGGGGTATTTAGAAATATTAGGCTGCGCATGAGAGGCAATTCAAGGACTGTAATACTGTAATCTGCTCCCCTTGAACCATTCATTGACAAGCCACTTTTCCCTAGAGGCTTGTCCGGACTTGATGCTGGGTGTATTATCCATTCAATCGGCGCAATTTACTGGACACAGGGTCCTGCTGAGAGGCAAGGTCAAATGCAGACGGCAGCCAGCGCGCCCCCATCCACCTGGTCATAGGCCACGCGGGGGCAGGACTGTCCTACACAGTGACGCAGCAGAAGCCGGACTTCATGGAGGTCGTCATGCTGGAACACGGGTACATGCGGGTACACGCCAATGGTTCAGCGCTGTCGCTCGAGGTGCGTACAAGCAGCTGAGCCATCAACACCGGGAGGCGGGGATGGGGG
>QAXI01000425.1:54253-66427 GCA_004335615.1 Chloroidium sp. JM
GAGGGGGGGGGGGGGGGGGTATAACCTGGAGACGGGCCTCCCGGGTGCGCGCCCTCTGGGCAAAGATCTCGATGATCAGCCCAACGCGGTCCAACACGGGCAGCCCCCATGCCCCCTCCAGATTCCGCAGCTGCACCCCGTTCAGCTCGGTGTTCACGAGTATCCTGCATAGTGCCTCTCTCTCAAACAAGGACTGGCCGTTTGGAAGCAAAGAGGCCAGCCATCATAGCCATCCTTTGACAGGCCTTCCCTGAGGCAGACTCCTCCCGCCTGTGCTCTACCTTGTGCCTGCTGCAGGGCTGCCTTGCAATTGCAGGACATAGCAGATTCCTTTCCACCCCCAACTGTGGTGTTTGCCACCGCGGCAGATGCCTGGAATGATGGGCAGTTTCTGCGCAACCTGGAGATTCTTCTGGATGCGCAGAGTGCTTGAAACAACGACTCAAATTCTGATGCCTTGTGGGCTGGTCGCTCGCTGTATACAGGCATGATGATCATGAATGCAGGGGCCTCTTCCATGCACATAATGACAAGCAAGCCCCGACTTGCTTCTTGGCATTCTGTGCCGAGAGCCTCAAGTCAGCATCCCGTCGCAGCAGTGAAGCCAGTCTGTGCAGGCCACTCTCAGAAATTGCTTCCCCCCTCCAAAAACAAGCGAAAATGGCAAGTCTTACTTGTTGAAGCTGTGCAGAGACGTCATCAATTGCACCTCCTGCACCGCGCCTGACCCAAAGAAGGTGGCGGGCTGGCAAGGCGACCCCCTCAGGGCTCCCAGCGGCACAGCCTGGCATTGCCTGCCTGCGTACGTCTCCGCCAGTTGGGCCGCCTCCTGCAAGAGACCGATTAGGGATCCAGCAAGAGCTAAAACCTCGACGTGAAGTTTCTGAGTGGGCAGTCGCAGCTGCATTGGACAACTAGACTTATCGCAGCACCTGATCTTCGTGGTTCTGCAGCAATACCTTGGCCTGGAGCCGACCACACAAGAGCCCCAGTGCAGGCCTCATGCAACTCTGTTTATGCTCTTGATCAAAATCAGTAGCGTTTTTCTGACCCGTTTGCCTTCCTTGCAAGCTTCGCGCTGGAGCTAATGCTACATTCTGCCAGGCTATGGAAAAGTCTTGATGGCATGCAAGTTGTGGAAGTGGTCCTGGACGGTGGAGGAGGGGGAAGGGAGGCATGCATACCTTGATTTGGGCCTCATTCTGCTGCCTGGGATACACCAACAGCATGTTTTCATGCCTGACATTGGAGTGGTACCCCCTCCACCACCCTGGCAGCTCGCTCAGAGTGGGTACTGTCAGCCGCGAGAGTGACCTGCAGCTTTGAAAGGAGCACGGTTACAAAGAGTGGGTGCTGGATCTTCTAATATAGGCTAGGATCATGTGAATTGTGTGCAATGCGTGGAAGTTGTCTCCACAAGCCATGCTCTGCCATGCTGAGCTCAACGGGGTTCTGAGCACCGCTTCACAAACTTGAGCGATGAATGTGGAGTCCGTATATCTGAAGCGTCTTCACTGATTTCTTTGTCGGGCCCACTAAAACATATATTCAAGAAAAGGCATGTCGTGAAGGAGGTGGAAAGCACCTTGTTGGAAGGCTCTGCGCGAGCCTTTCCAAAACGGCACTCATGTTCAATGTTCCGGCCTCTCCGAGACGCTTGCTCGGCGATGGAGTTTGGCGTGGGACTCTGTTGCTCAGCATCACAACCCTTTTCATTTGGCAGGCATCCTGGGGAACCGCCCCCTGTCTCGCATTTGTTTCACCCTTTTTTTCACCCACAGGAAATTTTTGCTCAAATCACATTCAGCACAGCAATGGCTACTGAGAAATTTCGCTTTCAAAATCCCCGTTGCGGGCATGGCGCTCGGAATCAGCGACTTGCTACCAGGCTCAACCTTAGCACACGGTGCTCAGCGAATCCAGGAGATTTAGCTCTTCCCAATCGTCGAGAGATCGTGACACAGTCTGCAGCATTGCTCGCTGGCGCAGCCATACTCCCATCATGTACGATTCTTCCTATTGTATAGCCAAAGGCCTGTGCTTTCAAAAGCACAGCAAGGACTACGTGCACGCAGCATTTCACTGCTCAATGTGTCAGTTGCAATTGGGTTCATTTGGGGCTTGCCTTGATCATATCATGATTACCTACTAAAAGTAGGGGCGAGGGCAGCAGAGAATGGAGACTCCATCTATGACCTCACGGCGATGCAATACGGGGAGGAGACCAGTCTCAGCAGGTTCAAGGACCAGGTCACGGTTGTGCTGAACATTGCGAGCGCATGACCCCTACAAAACGTCAACTATCCCGGGCTGAGGTGAATCCACAATGCCTCGCCTCTCCACCAATTCTTGCAAACAATCTCCCCAGCACTAAATAGGTTTGGAATTATACAGTATCTGCCATTGCTGCTCCCCAAGCCCGGGCATCTGCCACCTCTTGAACCTGATCTGTGACACTGCTGTGCAGGGCGCTGTACGAGAAGTACAACAGCCAGGGATTCAACTTGATAGCATTCCCCTGCAACCAGGTGCCCCTTCTGTACTCTCATAGACAACCAGCATACATGCTGACTTGTCATTCCACATCTGCTTTTCAGAAGAGTAGACAGTGGATATTTAGAAGATTCTGTGAGCAAAAGAGCTCCCTCTGGTGTTGAAAGTGGGCTGTGCTTCTCTGTACATTCTCGAAGCAAATCCACGATAGACAGCCATTTAAAGCGAAAGGTCGTGCCTTCGACGAGTCCTGCTTGAACAGCTGTTGCCGTCCAGAGTGATAGGCCACAGAATGTTCTCATGCACTTGCTGGAATGATGAATGGAACTGATGTGGCGCAGTTTGGGGGGCAAGCACCAGGCAGCTCAGAGGAAGAGCGGCAGTATGCATACAAGAAATTTGGATTCGAGTTTGACGTCATGGTGAATGCGCCGTCCACTGTTCACTGAGGCCCTATGGCTGCCTGTTCGGACTTGTCTTGAGTATTGCACAGCAAAATTTAGGGCATTCTGACCCTCAAAGCATCCATTGGAGTCCCTGCGCTTGTAGCATCCATGACCATGCATTCAATCCAAGATTCCTGAAGAAAGAGAGAACAGTATCTCCTGACACAGACATTCTGTGCGCAAGCCTTGCAGGCATATGAACTCCCTGCAAGGGGCTTGAGTTCCAGCCTCACTGACAAGTAGCATCTGCATGGGCAGACAGACGTGAGCATTGATCAGCGAATCCAGATGCTGAATTGGACATGAGTTTTGGTGCAGGATAAAATTGAGGTCAATGGGCGAAACACCCATCTGGTTTATAAGATCCTGAAGGAAGGGCAGCCGCAAGACCTGCCCAATGGGATCATGATCCCAGGAGAGAAGGGCAAGATCACCTGGAACTACACCAGTGCGCCACCACTCATGCCTGCAGGCCCCCAAGGCCATATGAAATGCCACATGAAAGGCTCATATGCAATTGCCTGACTGTTGACCCGTGGGAGCTGTCTTGAGAAGGTGGATGACCTGCATGTTCTTTGCAGCACAATTGCTCAACAAATGCTGTGATGGCACCCAAACTTAGGCAGGACAGCGACGAGAACGTCAAAATTTGCTTTCCACCTCCCTTCTCAATTCTTCTGTCCAGTTATTGCAAGACTGCTCAATCCTGACAAGCACTCCATCCTGTTCTTGCAGAGTTTCTCGTGGATCGCAATGGACAGCCAACAGCCCGCTTTGGGCCTTCCTTCGACCCCATGAAGTTTGAGGGATATGTGAGCTTCCCCTCTTACATTCAAAGCACAAAAATGATCACACCTCTCTGTCCACTACATCCCCATCCGATCAGATGTCTCTGTCAAGAATTTGCCTGCAGAAAGCCGGCACATGTTGCTGAGCAGGTTCTGATAATGCAGGTGAGATCTCTTCTGGCAGGGAAAGGACCCCTCCCCAAAGAATGCATAGCCCACCCAGGCCGCAAAATCTGCAAGGTCGAACTAGCATAGCAGGGAAAATACAGTTAACTGGAGCCAAGGCCTCCACCGGGGGGGCAGGTTCAACGAGATAGAGTTTAGGAGATGAAAATGTTGGAAATCTTGAATGCAAGACCGAGCTTGCAATCGCTGTTGATCTAGGAGGTATGTGTGCATATTTATGACGGTTGCTTTGGACTCCGGCGAAAAGCCCTCCAGCTGCCTGAACTGAATCCAGCCAGTGCAGCGCCCCGCACTGCTTTCAATTGCACCCTTCATCTACCTTGGTTGATAGAATTGTGGCTTAGGCACTCGCGTTTTTTTGTGTGTGCAAGACAAAGCTTGAGAGGGTCCAAAATATGCTGAATGCCTAATTATAAAGTTTAATTCAAGCTGTACAGCCAATCATCTGCAAAATCAAACAGAGGAGCCTGGAGGAAAGAGGATCTGCAAAATTCACAGCATCCCGTGCTCTACTATGCACTGCTCTACTAAGCACTCACTAACACGTCTCAATTGCACAGATGGTTCAATTTGTTGGAATCACTGAGTTCCACATATCGAGGGCCAATTGGCTCAGCAAATGCATTCAAACTCAGAAATCATGTCATGTAGTTGAATGAGTATACGACCTGAAAACAATGACATTCAAAAAAGCTCCTAGTTGTAGTAGCCACCCTCTTGCATGCCACCGTACTGCTGATCGTACATCCGCTCTGCCTGCTCCCTGTCACATGCTAGTGTGTTAGCATCATCGAAATTGAAAATCACATTGTAAATTTGCTGCAATTGTACGTCTCAAATCTCAAATCTGCAGTGCACCAGCGCACTGAAAAATTTGGACTGCTCACCTGGCGTGGCGCTTGGCCTTCTCCCTGTCGAGGAAATCCAGACCCTTTGTCTCGGCCAAACGGTCCACCTGAAACATTTGCATCTGAGCATGCATGATTGCTGTTGCCATGTCTACACTGTGTGTTTTCACTGTCGCTTAATGTCAGCTATTCAGGGTCATGCGGCAGCTGCAAAGGCTAGCTGGGGCAGCAAGCACCCCAAATTTGGTGGCCTGACTAATTCTCACACCAAAATTTGGATGTGACATGTTTGGCAGAACTCCAGCGAAAGTCTTGCTGAAGAGTCAACTTCTTGTCTTGGTCAACGCCCGCAGAAGCGTCGTGGTTATGTGAGTGTGCCCAAGATGACACTGCAAGAGCTCACCTCTCCACCGGCAATGCCAGCCAGCATCTCCTTGGCAAACTGGTGGTTCACCTGGTGGCCCTCCGCTTGCTGCCTCTTCTCGTACCTATGAGCAGGATTACGCCTTGGTTTCTAGGATAGCCATAATCCTCACCTCCAGCTTTGCAGCAAAGTGAAGAGCAAGGGGGCATGACAGATTGCTCTCTCCTCAGCGGAAGCACACGTTTTATCCAAAGTTTCAGAGGTTTTTAATTGCAAAGGCGTTTCTGCAGCCTTGCATCACATCAGCAAGAAAAGTGGTTTGTAGGGGCACAGCTGGGATTTACTCCCTCATCGCGAAAAATGACGCCCCTCCAGCGACAAGTTCGTGAGACCACTTAGCCTCATGGGGGTTGCTGTTCCCCTCATACACCTCCTGATAAGCATTCCTGTTCCTGCATGACGAGGCCTGGATTTGATCGGGAAGCTCATCTGGCATGGATGCTACAGCGCAAAGTGGATTTGGCGAATGGGATCGCACCTGTCGTGATCCTCGCTACCGAAATCAAAGACCTGCAAGAAACGTGGATTTGCACGCGTTGGAGGAGCGAGAAAATCGCCATGTGTACTGAACAAGGTTCCCAACATCGCCGCAAAGGAAAGCGAGAAGGAGAGAAACTCACGCCCATGGTACGATTGGTTGAATGGCAAAATGAGCTCGAGTTAAAGCACGGATGAACGATGAAGGAATCTAGGAAATGCAGGGGGATTTGGTGCCACTGGGATGACCTAGACCTAGTAGGGTCAGTAGTAATCATGCCAACTTCCCCTTCCTCCTTTCGCCCGAGGAGGGGGCGCTTGGTCGAAGGCGTTGACTACGTCAAAGCTTTGGCTCCGGATAATTTGCTGGTCACCACATTCCATGAATTGTGGTGCTCAACCCATGTTTACCAAGCCATTAAGGAAATGATGAATGAGTTTGCAAACCGTCAAAGGTGCAAGCAAGAGGAAGCATCTTACAGCCAGGTATCTGTTGCTATCACTGTGGCTATAACTTCCGAATTTCTTCTCTAGCTCTCCTATATGAAATCCTGTTTCAAAATTTTCAAAATTAGGGTCTAACAGGTTGTGAACTTGGTGACCAATTCGGGAATGGCTTCCGAAGCGCTCTTCTTCTTTCCGCGAGAGGCTGGTGATCGTCATGTACCCAACAAGAGAGTAATGATGCCTTTTTGGATCGTTATGTCGCCGTGAGGAATGGAGGACAGCAGCTCAGACATGGACTTTTCTCCTCGGAGTCCTCCCTTAGCAAGAAGGTGACGCCAGCCCGATGATTGTAGTTTGGTCATGAGATGTATTTGGGGAGCTGAGACGAGCATTTAAAGTGGTATATTATGCTTCCAGTAAATTTCTAGTACCGGAAGGCCACTTTCTAATGACCTCAAGCATCAGCATTGTCAAATTATCACTACTGTCCAAGTTAAATTACTGCATTTTCAAATGTCCAGCTTCTTGTTGCCTTGTGACAGCTGAAAGAAGCTGCACCCTCATATACCCTCCCTCCACCAATGCCATCTAGCCACCTATGAGGTGTAGCTTCAAAGAATTCCGCTTTGAATGTCAAGCACATCTCTTTTTTATTGCACAGCGTGCAGCACTATTGACTCCTCAGCATCTGAGATTTATGTCTCATCTCTCTCTCAAACCTGTTCATCAAGGAATGCTCTAGGAGCGCAGTGTCTTCACCTGGAGGCATGTACTCATCTCCAAGAATCAATCCTTTCACTTCCCACAGCTGCTGCTGGACAAGTCTGCTTTCGCTTGACAGGGTCTCCAGGCGGCGGCAATTTGAGGCAGTGCTGCGCAAGAACTTCCTGCTCCAGACACGGGCCAGCAAAAAGTGGTACTCCTTTGGGGCGGCGGGATGGGCGTCGCTGGCGATAGAGGTGGCCATACCCGCCGTGTTCTTCGCCCTCATGTGCATACCCAAGCACTTCCTCGACCCAGTGCACTTCCCGCAGCAGCTGTCCGTGCCTACAGACATCGACAATCCCCGCTGGGCCTTCCAGTATGACGGTGATCCTCCAGTCTCCAGTGCTTTGCCTCTCCTCCCCCTTTTAAGCAAGCGGGTAATTTCTGGCAAGCAAGTGTGTGTGAGAGGGGTGGGGTGTCTATGCACACCATCCCTCATTTCTTGTCGCTGGAGACTTAGGATGGTTGAGGGAAGAGCGAGCTGTCAGGGGTCCTCTGACTGATAGCAGCCTTGCTTGCATCTTCCATAGCATCGAAGACCCTGCATGTCGATCACTTCTGGAAAAAAAAAGAAAAGGCCAATAAGCATTCCCCGCCTTACCTGCCGTACTCCTGGCCAAATGTCCTGTAAGTCAGTAACTTCTCCCCTCTCTCGAATGGCTTGATTGCTCATCCATGGGCTCAAGGGAATCAGGAAAGCAGAACCCCCCCCTCCCCAAACCCCCCCCCTTTCTCATAAGAGGTTTCAACGTGCAGGACCTGCCTCGCTGCATGAAGCCCGCGCTCTGCTGCTGTATGCCCCAAACACAACAGCGGGTGCTGCCATAATGGCAGCCTTTGCTCGCTCGGTGGCCTGCCCCTTAAATCCCTCCAAGAAAGTTCGGCATTCAACCACTTTCTACGAGTACTTTCGCCAGCCTCTACCGACCCCTGAATGTGCGGAGCAGGCGTCCTGCCTCTCCAATCCTGCCTGTTCAGCCCATCTGTCAGGTCACCCCCCCTTTCCCGTACCATCCCTCCTATGGAACTCACTTTGCAAAATGACTGTCGCTGGGCACAGAGGTGGGGGAAAGGGAAGAAGACATTGTTCATTGTAATGATAGCCTGCTCGTCTGCCGCTGTCATACAATTAATAGGCACAATGCCTGCGGTAAGTCGAACTTTGCGCCCTTGCATGCATTTGGATAGTGGCGTACAACGCAGAGGCTGGAACGTCGGATGGCCTCATGATGGGATTGCTGTGCAAGCCATGCAGAGATGAACAGACCCACAATCGAATCTGCAAGTATGCTGGTGTCTCATGAGCACGGACTGTGCGCCAGAGTGAGCCTGACATCGTTGCAGGGGTCCAAATTGTGGGGTACGCCACGGAGGGTGAGGCCGTTGAGCGCGCGCGGCGGGAGGCCGACACGGTGGACGCTGTGGTGGCGCTGGAGAACCTGGAGGGCGGGCCCGGGGGCGTGGGGTACACGCTGCGGGTGAACCACACCCAGGTGCCCACCACCCGCGCGCGGCTCAACGTGCTGGACGTGCAGCCTGACACCCAATACAAGAAGTACTGGCTGTTCTCCAACCTGCAGCTGCACCTGGACAGGCGTGCACCCCCTCCCTGTCTTACAGTGCTCCTGCTTTCCTCGTGAGAGGTGTCGCAAAAGAGCATCATGTCTCCGTAAAGGAACGATGCTCGCATGATGTTGCAGAAAAGGGGGAAAAACTGGGGAAGACCACTCACCCTATCCCCTCGCCCACACCTCATACATGGACTCCCATCTTAGTGAGGGCAATCCTAATCCTGAATGAAGCCTGGGAAAGAAAGACTGGGAGAGGGGGGGGGGGGCTTTGCAATTCCTCATCTCCTTGGTGCTTTCGTCAGAATCCACCACAGCCCCAGTTGCGGCGCAGGGCAATCCTGGGCGTTGCCGCGGATCCTGCCGGCGGTGGCCCGGCGCTACTGGAAGTGGCCATCAAGCCGTTCCCCTGGCCGGCCTCCACATTTGACCCTGGGGCAGCTGCGGCTGCCCTGGCCTTCAACCTGTTACTGGTGTTTGCGTTCCTGGTGCCCACCCGCAGCATCGTGTCCACCATCGTGCGCGAGAAGGAGCTGCGCCTGCGGGAGGGCATGCGTATCTTTGGCCTGCAGGTATATCCACCCCCCCTCCCTCCCCACTCTGTTTGTTCCACCGGGCAGTGACCCCTCACTGTTATTGCTGGTATGCTGCATGCATAACATCTACTTTTACCACTTTCCTGAAACCAGCAGACTGGGACTCTCATATTGTAATCCAGTATTCCACTCGGAGGTTCTGTCCCTCTCCCACACACACTCACCCATTCGCACTGGTATTGAGTCCAAGAATGACCTGCAAACCCTCTCAACAAATCTTTCCCCCTCCTGCAGGAGGGAGCATACTGGGGCTCATGGGCCATCTCCCACTTCTCCGCGCTCGCGGTCTCCATGGCCCTGTGCGCCCTCATCAGCCTGTACCCCTTCCGCCACTCCTCCTTCACCCTGCTGCTGGTCATTCTGTGGCTTGTGGCTGCCGCCCTGATCGCCTTCGCCTACTGCCTTTCCACCCTGTACGACAAGTCCAGGGTGGCGGGCATCTCCGTGTCGATGATCTACTCGCTCGCCATGGTCCCCGGGTGACTCTTCCCTCCCCTCTTCCTGGACATAATTACCTTTGTCTTTTGCCATTCTCTGCTCATCCATCCCGTCTGTGTCACAGCATCTACAAGGGATCCGAAATTGGCCTTCTTCAGGGTTGAGAAGGGTGAAGGTACAGTCTGCAGGATCAGAGCAAACGGATGTTTTTTCCTGGTAGCTCTTTCAATACCATGCCACTCCTCTAGTGCATTCCCAGACCAGTTAACTGCTGGGCCCTCAAATATCCCATACAAGTCTGCTTCATATGACTAATAAACAACGTCTTTGTTCAACACCAAATCCCACACCTTTGGGCATCCTTGACCCTCACGCTGACCAGAGCCCAACCCACCTGCTGCGCAGGTATCTCATGCCCACCTTCCAGCCCTATGGAGGCTGGGGCTGGTACCTGTCCTGCCTCTCGCCGCCCTCTGCGCTGTCCCTGTTTGCCAATGTGCTCATCAAGGTGGAGGCGGGGGGCCAGGGCCTGCAGTGGGACAGCCTGGCAACCAGCGTGACCTCCGAGTCCTCCTTCCCCTTCAGCGCGAAAGTCGTCATGGTGGCCCTGCTGGTCGATTTGGTTTTGTTCTCTCTGCTGGCCGCCTACCTGGACAGGGTACGTGCGCTCTCTGCCTCAAAGCGCATGTTTGAAGGTCCCTTCTGGTCAGAGGTTCGGATCGGGTAGGTAGGTGGTGAAGGGGTGGGGGGAGGGGAAAGGGATGGTTGCCTTGCTAATCGGCATCCTGTTGGGCTCCATGCTAGCCGCCTACCTGGACAGATTACCCCTGCCCTCCAATCTGCCTCACTCAGCGATATGGTAAGTCAGGAGAGGAAAGGGGGGGGTGGGGGGGAAGAGGTTTGGGTTGCCCTGCTCATAGACATGAATGTGTTCTCCCTCTTGTGGGAGATGCATACAATTGTGAGCCAATTCAGTAATCGTGGCCTCTGATGTGTAAGCTTACATAGGCCACTTTCTACTCCTTTTCAGTAATCGTGGCCTCTGATGTGTAAGCTTACATCGGCCACTTTATACTCCTCCTGTCTGCAAATCAGCTGAGGTTAAAGTCTGCTTTGCTTGCATTCTGCGGGGCAGAATGTGTTGTAAACAAATATTGAGTGACGACGCATGACAGGTAGCAAGCAAAAAGCGTTGACCAATTTCAACCTTCTGCCATGGTATGGATAGAGCTGATCCATTCTCCGAGTACTTGGACAACGACTGACAGGCCTTGCTTTGCAGGTGATCCCCAGCGAAGTAGGGTCCAAACTGCCCTGGGATTTCGTGTTCAAGTCCGCCTTCTGGCAGGGGTTCTGCGGGCGGGCCACACCCGCGTCCAGGGCCGACTACACGCAGCTTGGAGGGGACGATGCGGATTTACCAGACGGCGGGGGTGGGGGTCCCGCCGTGGCCATCCGCGGTCTGCGTAAGGTCTTCAAGACCACCGACGGCAGCCAGAAGGCAGCGGTGGACGGGCTGCAGCTGGACGTTGAACGCGGCGAGATCACGGCCCTGCTGGGTGCGTCTCTGACTTTGCAGCATCAAGTCAGTGGGAGAGAAGGGAAATCTGAGAGGGGAAGAAATCAAGGAATCTTGGAGGGGGGAAGAAGTGGAAGACGTTCAAATATTTCCATTGTTCAACCTGCAAGTGAGGGGTGTTACGGGCTACGCACAGGAAGAGACACAGGGAAGCTTGTGTCTACAAAGGAATCCACGTAGTTTTGCGATGTGGACCAATCAAAGGAGAGACGGAGGCTGGGGGGGGGGGGGGGGGTTTGGGAAGCTCAGCACTGCTGGGCTCCTGTGCCCAATGGGCAGACTTAGAGAGGATGATCTGTTTGCTTGGTCTGCATGGGTTTGAGCCTGGCAAAACACCTCGCCAAGCAGCAGGACTGGGATGTGGGTTGCAAGTAAGTCCTGGTATTGCGCAGGAGCGAACGGGGCAGGCAAAACGACCACCATCTCCATCCTGACGGGCATGTTGAAGGCCACGAGCGGCGAAGCATTTGTGCACGGACATCCCGTCTCGACGGACATGGGTGCCATCCGCCAGAACCTGGGGGTGTGCCCCCAGTTCGACATCCTGTGGCCCGACATCACCGTGCGGGAGCACCTGGAGCTGTACTCCGCCATCAAAGGCTACTCTTCCGCAGCCGCCAAGGGGGCTGCCGTCTCTGCCGCTGAGAGCGTTGGTAAGTGGCTGCCTTCCAGGACTTGAGGCTGAGAACATTACTATGGCTTGTCTGAGAGATGGGGAAAGGGGTGTTTTGGGTCTCAATGTGACAATAGCCAGAAAGAGTGTGGGAGGAAGGCTTTATTGATCAAATGTTCGGGAAAGGGAGGAGGCCTGCAGGTGAGGTTTTGGAGGGTGTAGAAACCTGGTCTGAGGCTGCATATATTGCTGCCAGGCTTGATGCTCTATGTGCTAATGTTGATTCAACGGTGGAGAATTTGCTATGTTGGGAAGTGCATCTCCATGCATGATTGCTGTGATCAGTCACTGAAAATTCTATCCACAGCCGGGAAAGATTAGGTCATTTTGCTGCAGCTGGTCAACTCGGTCAAGATACATGAACCTCTCGATCTTTGCTTTGGATGCCGCACGGGGCAGCAAACAAAGGAGTGTGCAGGGCTGGGTGAGAAGCTGGACTCACAGGC
>QAXI01000425.1:66432-84499 GCA_004335615.1 Chloroidium sp. JM
TTCCCTGGCCCTTGAGTACCCCACCCTCTCGTTGCACAAATGCTGTTGCTCTGATTATGGCATCAGAGTCGGTTGTCATTAAATCATTCCCCCCTCTTCCTGGCCATCTCAGAACCCAGGCCCTCAGAATTGGTACAGGGGATGCTTGCTCTTCCCCCAAGCGTCCCAGCCACTTCTCAATCCCTCGCGTGCAGGGTGCTTCTGATGGGGGCAAGGTGCTCATCAGGAAGTACAGGGATCTTCTGTTGGAGACCAGGGCTCTCCACCACTGCACAGGCCTTCACCACTACACCGAAGTTTGGAGATTATTAGGCATTGAAGATTTTTTGAGCCAAGCGGGAGCAAAACTGCAGGAAGTGGAGAGTCGCGTGCAGCAGCATAGCCAAGGTGCGTCACCTTGGGAGACGTGTTCTGCTATGTGCTGTTCACAAATTCTTGTGGGAATCCTGAATCAGGAATCAATGCAAAAGAGCAATCTGGCACTTGACATAAGCAAAAAGTCCACTTCTCCTCGGCAAATTTTCTCTCCCCACTCCCCCTTCTGTTGTCACAATATGCAGAAAACCCTCTCCAGGTGTGAAAAGTAATAATTAAAGGGGAGAGGGTTTTCTGCATGTGGTGACAACAGAAGCATACGCCGATCCTCTTTGAGCTTATCTTCATATTACAGGTCTGAGGGAGGCAGTGGAGTCAACCAGGCTGAGCTCCAGCGCCCAGGGCCGCAGCGAACCTCTGCTCCCCCCACCCTCTGCTGGTGGAGCCATACACCCATACGTGGGCGGGGAGGCACCTGCTGCCCAGGCACACATCAACACTGACTATGTCTATGTGACCGGTCGTGGTCTCATTCCGAGGGTCTCTGGAAGATCGGCACTCCATCCGTCTGCCCCAATTGGGATTAGCGGGGGACCTCCAGGCGTCCAGCAGAACCCCACCTCCTTGCTGTCTGCACCTGCAGCGGCTACAGTTGCCCGGCAGCCTGTGCCCAAGGGACCGGCCCCCATTGGGGTCACTCCATAGCGTGGTGCAGTTCTATGAGCTGTGGTCGGTGGGGAGTTGGACGGGCACCGGGGCAATCAAGGACAGGAAGGGGGGCGACAAGAGGGAAACGTACAAGTGGAGGGGGGCTGCCAAGGCAATTGGGCTGAGAAGGATGGGTGCACCCCCGCTGCTGCTGCACAGAAATATGAGGAGGAGCGTCTCGTTGCGGGGAGGGGGGTGACTGCCAAAGGGGTAACAGAATTTCTTGCCAAATTGGCAAACAATGTCATCAAAAACAAAGCAGCCGAGTAATGGCTTGGCATGCTTTGAAGATTGGCTGTAGGTTGGATTTTTTGAGTTTGAAATGCTGTGCCCTTCCTTTTGTCCAAACGCAACTGAAATTCTGTTCTGTGAAACCAGTCCGCGCACATTTCCTGTGCCTCAGTCTGCTGCAACAGTGTTGCGTTGATGCCTTGATCGATCACAGCTTACATGTTCTGGTTATTGCTCATGTGCATTACCACTGTAAAGGCAGCCTTTGTCTGCAATTGTGCAGCCATTATCCCACCTGAGATTGAAAGTGTCATTTTTGACCACGTATGAGTGTAGAAAAGAAGACGGGCATCACCACAACGCATATTAGATGCCCACACTCCAGATGAGGTATTTAACAAGAAAAGGGTGGGAAACCCTACCCTTTTCCTCCGGCATCTAATTTGTGGATTTTTGAGCAGCCATGCTACTTGACCCTTGCATGCACCTCCAATTGATGATCAAATTGTGACCTCTTCCGAAGTTGATTCTCCCCTGAAGCAAGCAATTGCAAGGCTATGAGCTCGCTGCTTGATTTCCATGCTTGTGAAACTTTCAAAACAGAAGAGACCACATGCACATCCTCAAAATGTCAGTACATTTACTGCCCCTTGGAAGTTCACGAAGCGGGCACTGAACGACTGCTCGTCTAACACTCGTATAATCTTCGTATAACACAGAACATGCATGTATTGAGCAAAGCCAGTAAAAATTTTGCAGACAATGTAACCACATGGACCTTGCCTCAAGCTATCGAGCAGGAAAGTCATGGCCCGCAAGGAGCTCCACTGTTATGCCCTTGTTGCTGAACCTGACAATACAGGAGCAGCATAATCAGCACAGCGTACCGCACACCAGCCACGTTTTCAAAAGGTGAGACAGCTTTTCACTCGTCCTCATTCTGTAAATACACAAATCATGTAGCTGGCGGGTTGCATCAAGTCCACCAAAAGCTCAGCGACAAGCTGCCGGTCAGTGCTACTATCTCATGCCAAAACTTTTTCGGCAGGAAGAGGATCTCCCCTGGCTCCACCACACACTCTGAGTACCCAAGCTCCTGAAAACCCGGAAACTTTGCTGCGTCCACTGCATCGCAGCTGACTTGGGATGTGTTTCTGAGCGGACCTGCATGTGTACGACCACCTTCGGTGTAATTGCCTCATATTGAGTGCGATTGTCACAAATCTTGCTGAGGCACATCTGATCATGCACTAAGATCCTTTCCTTGGGGGTGCACTTGATGAGGGGGAAAGGGGTAACCTTGAGGATAGGGGTAGAGTCGCTGCCGCTGTGCTGCGTCATAGATCCTCACCCGTTTCCTACCCCATACCTGCAAAATGGGGTGAAACCTTGGGCGACACTTGCACTAGCAGATGCAAGTGCAAACCAGAGTATGCAGTGTGTATCATGAAGCTCTGCAGCTGGAAAACATGGATAGGGGACGCTCACCTGGCATAGCAGATTGCAGTATGGGTCACAATGCAGGGGCGTGATGGTGCCTCTTGGGCCAAGCCAAATGCTCTGCTGGAACAGCCTGTCGCCTATCTGAACAGCGGAGTCACATGTCTGGGATAGCAATTGTTCATATGCGCTCTTTTGTAATTGCACATAGTGCTCAAGACTGACTGCCTGCTGTGCATTGCCTTCAAGCCCTTGATACATCAAGAATTCCAGCTCCACTCTGCAAGACTGGAGGGAGCACATCTTAATGATGCAGAGCCACGTTCTACATGGAATTCTGAAGGGCCATTAAGGGCATAAACAATCTTGACACACAAGGACCTCCTCCAGAACAGAACAACGAGACAGGCACAACTGCAGGACCACACATGTGGTATAAAAGAAAGAAGCGCCTTGAGGGGCAGGTGGGCAGGATCCAGAGCCAAGTGTGGAAGCACACTATGCACATCCTTCTGGGCAAGATACAGCAATGTCGACGAGTCCCTGCCCATGCCCTCCGCCTGATGCAGTGGCCTGCCTCTGTCCCGCGCGTTGATGAGATTAAGCAGGTGGGACAGTGGCACTTCAACATCTTGCTGCAAACAACAAGCTTCCGGTGCGACTTGGTGGTTGTGAATTCGCAGACAGTCGTAGTCCATATTGCTGCCCATCTGGATTGCGAACCAAATGAAGGCAAACAAAGAAATGGCCAAATACTGGTATGGCACCCAGTCACCAAATGCAGCCTCTGATCCTTATTGATGTGAATTTTGGGTTCTAAGTGACATGGCCACCTGGAAGACTCGCCCAGGCTGCGTCTGTGGCAAGAAAGCTGTTCTGTAGTCGGAACCACCAGTGGAGACTTCTACAGGCACCTGCTCACGGTTTGCAGTGCTCATATCAATACTATTGCAGCGCATCCACAATCCATCACGATCACCAGTGGCGGCTCATCATGGAAAGGTATATGCATTATTATTTTCTGTTTCATCACCATGAAGAGCCTCCACAGAATGGTGGGAAAGCAATGCTGCTGATGCTGCAAGGATAGTGCATATTGCTCACCACATGGTTTCCGTGATCTGGCAGGGCTTCCAGGCTGTGCTGGCTAAGGTCATACGGTGTCAAACCACCTGTCAAGACTGCTGGATCCTTCATGTCTCTCCGCCATGCCGTGAATTCTTCCGTGTCTATTCCGAAGCGTGGCACTGCTGAAGGCTGGTTGTGTGGGCTTGCTATACTTGCAAAGTGGTTCTCCAAAAGAAATCTGAGGGTATGCGGGAGCCCAGATTGCAAATTCTTCTGCAGAGCCAGCATGGGAAGTAATTCTGTAGGGTGAATTCATTATTGCAAATGCCCCATGACTTTTATGCTTACGCCCAAGATCGGCGTGATACTCTTTGCATCGCTGCAACCATAATCTGCGCTTGAATTCACGCTTGTAAAGGCTTCAGGTAGAAGTCTTTTAGAGTGCCAAGGTTGTGCTTTTTGAATTTGATCGACCACGACAGTGACATTCGAGTTTCTTCACATTGCTACATGCATAGAGTCGCTTTGATTTCGCGTATGCGAGACAAATCCACTGTTGTGACACAGTGATCAGTTTCGTGAATGCAATACTTTGAGCGCATGCGCAAGCTAGTTTGTACTTTGTATGAACTAGAAACTCTCTTGCCCGAGGCGTACTTCTAATAGCCCTTTGTAACATTTCGCACCCCCAAGTCTTGTACAAAGCTTCCAGCTTTTTGTTCCGACACCAAGCATGTGGAAGTGATATGGAAGACCGTCAGAGCCTGGGGCCCCAGAGGACGCAGTCTGCACCTGCCGGGATCGCCAAGCTTTCGGAGGCCAAGCAACTCACCGAAGAAGAGGAGCGAGAGATTGGGGGGCGCTTGAAAGCCAAGAAAAACAAGAAGGGGGGTGCAAAGCCTGCACAGCTCAAGCCCTTCAGGTTCTTTGCGTACCTCCCCTGCTTTAGAAGGCTGATGTAGGGTAGGCACTGATACAAGCAGCACTGTTAGAGCCACCAGGGTTTGAGTGGACCCTGCCATCAAACGTGACGAGCTGGTTTGCGAGTTTGCTGTCCAGCAGAATGACAAGTATCAGGAAGAAGCCAATGTAGCGTTGTGCAGGCGGCAGAGAGCAGAAAACAGGCAGCAAGGCAAGTCTGAGAGGAGATATATTCTGGAGCTGAGCCTTGAGACGGCACAGCAATTGCCTGGAAATTCTGCCTACGCAAAGCACAAAATAAGCTGCATCAGAAAGGCACTAGCTTTGCTGGACTCAGAGTGAGCCTTGCTCTGGTGACAGATTTTGGGGTGTTTTATTCACTGGAAAAATTCGCCAGCTCGCAACATCCATCATGGGCGCGTGGAACAATCGGTAGTTCGTCTGCTTTGCATGTAGGAGGTACGGGGATCGAAACCCTGCGTGTCCATTGCTTTTTACCTTTTTTTGGCGTCATCCTTACCAAGCGGGTTAAAATTCCGTGCCAAATTCCCATCAGCACGCCCACTCTGCTGCCTTTCCTTCTGACGCCTTGGTCAAGGTGGTGTCCATTTAGGATGCTCCAGAGAACAGAATACTTTCTGCCACAAGCAGGAAAAGAGAGAGACCTCGCAATCCATTTGAACAGAATCCTCGATATGAGGGTCTGGCCACCAGCACTCAGCAGCAAGAGGCTGTCCACTCTGACTCTATATGGATGAACAGACCACCCCAGCTCACCGCATAGAACGCCTGCAGGTTCACGTGGGAGGTGATCAAGCGCAACAGGGCGGGGCACGCCATCATCCTGACCACCCACAGCATGGAGGAGGCGGACATGCTGTGTGACAGCATCGCCATCATGGCGGAGGGCAGGCTGGCGGCGGAGGGGACCCCCATGGACCTTAAGCAGCGCTTTGGGGTTGGGTATCGCCTCACAGTGGTCAAGGAGCAGGGGCGGGCGGAGGGAGGAGCCTCCGGGGATTCCGCGGATGGGGAACGGTGGGTTTTTTGCCCAAAGAACATCATTTGTCATATCACAGCAAGATGCTGAAGTGAGGACCAGCGGAGGTGTACACAGGTCGTGGGTGGTGCTGCCTGTAGGAATTGGTAGGGATGCAATCGTGAATCTTTTACAAGAGAGATGCAGTTCTGCCTCACGATTGCAAGGGAGTCAAGAAAAGAAGGTCTGGAGGGTGGGCCTGTCTGCGGGGGAGAATGTCTTTCGTGGGCTTGGATGCAAAGACCCAGGGGGGAAAAAGTGTGATGGTTTCCTAAAAAGACTCACTGGGAGAAATTCAAAAGAGCAGGACCATGGGGAGGGGGTGTTGCACTTTCTTCTGCAAGACAAGGAGTACACACCATGGAGGATTGGGTCAAGCTAGTTTCTGTTTGGTGATTCCTGCCTCGAAGTCTCCTCGTTGACCATTGTGGCGTGCTGTTTGATGTGCAAAGAGGCCTTGTAGGCCAATGGAGGCATTGCAAGTAACCTGCTGGCTGAAGTGAAAACGTATTTGGCTTGGACGACACAATCTTGCCAGGCATGACATGTGGCATTCCCTGCAGTCAAAGCTTGGCAGCTGTGCGATCCGAGCAGTCACTGTCGGACGTTTCAGAGACAGATGGTGCGGTGGAGGAGCTGATAAGGCAGCATGTGCCGAGCGCCCAGTTTGCAGGCAGGAGGGCCTCCGAGATTGCCTTCAGGCTGCCCAAGGACGCCAGCTCCAGGTTTGCACCCCCCCCCCCCCGGGTCTGCCAGAAGACCCCCTTGCTCACCACACAGAACCTGGTGCCCCAGTTGTCAGGCCAGGAAGTCAGGAACAGCTCAATTGCAAACCACTGCCTTCTCCTTGCCAGCCCAAAATTCCTCCCTTCCACCTTCAGCCGACCAAGGACCCGCAGGGCTGCCAGACTCAAACCCTCAAATTGCTATATGGAGACAAAAAGCTGCACCTCGTTTGCACGGTGGACACCCTGATAACACAGTGACAGGTTGCGCTTGCGGGAATCATTTTCAAAAGCAGTGACACCTAACAATGGTTGAAGACCAGGAGCGTCCACAGCCGCTGTGGACCCAAAAAATACCTAAATCGTATCCGCATGTGCAGATGCTGACGTCCGGCCAGGCTGTCAGCTTCACCGTGATGGTCAATCAGACGGCCACGCATGCCGTTCCGGCCGTGCTGAACTCCGTGAGCGCTGCGCTCCTTCGGGGGCTGGTGGGGGATCAGGGGGCACAGCTGCCTGTGAGCAATTACCCCATGCCGACCCTCCCGCAGGAAATCGCCATCGTGGTCAGCCGCGAGACTGGTGGGGCCCCTCCCCCCCCCCTCCCCCCGGGGGGACAATCCCCTGTGGAACGCTAACGAATGCATTTCAGAAGAGATGTGTCATACATCGGCAGCTGTGGGTGGATCATGTGGAGGGAGAGTAGTGCTGTCCAACGTCATCGAGTGGGTCATCCTGTCCTGATGTCGTTGACGAGCGCCCTGTGCCAATCTCCTCCACTCTGCCAAGCTCAATCTGTGGCAGACAGCAATCACATGGACATGTCCCCTTCTAATCCGCCTGAGGTGCAGCCTGTTGCCGTATCTTGGTGCATGGATCAAGTGTTGTAGAAAATGGATGTGTGCACTCTCTTCGAGGCTTGGCACTCCCTTCGAGGCTTGGCACCCCGCACACATGACGAGAGAGACTCAAACACTGCCAGAGGACAGAATCAGCTTCCTTTGTCCACATTGCAGGGCCAGCGACAGAGCACACTCCAACATGCCAATCTTTCAAGTAGTAGCGCCGTTCCCTGGCTTGTCAAAATTGCCGGAAGGTTGCCAGGTGATGACCATCCAAACCGGTCCCTCATAACATCTGCTGTAGGTGACCTGCTGCTGGTGCTCTTCACCATCATGGCGTCGGCGCTGCTCTCTGCCAGCTTCGCCCTGTTCCTGGTGCGTGAGCGGGAGAGCTGCAGCAAAGCGGTGCAGATGATCTCGGGCACCCCCGCCGCCGTGTTCTGGCTGTCCACCTTCCTGTGGGACCTCCTGTCTTTCAGCATCCCTGCAGCTGGTACGAATCCTGGGGAACCTCCCCCCCCCCCCCCCTCTTCTCTCGCCCTTACCCCCTTATCACCCCATGTCATGAATCTGCAAAGGCGGGAAGGGAGGTAGGAAGGCTGGGGAAGCCAGAATTGGCTCAGAGCAAACCAAATCATGCGATGCCTCAAATTCTAATTTTCACTGTGTCGGACTCCACCGTAGTGTGCTGCTGAGTTTTTGCGAGAAAAAGAAAGTTGTTCAAAGTGCCGTTGTCCCCGGATGAATGTGGACTCTGTTCATGCAGGCATCCTGATCTGCTACGCGGCCTTCCATTTGCCTCAATTCCAAGGACCTCGCCTGGCTGCCCTCGCCATCCTGCTGTGGACCTTCGGACTGGCGGCCCTCCCGCAGACCTACCTCCTGCACTTTGCCTTCACGGTGCTCCCCTCCCGCCCAGGCTATCTCCCATGCAAAGGCCTGGCAGCTACTTGTATCTCCAATCCCCCAGCTTCTGTGTAGCAAGCTCCCGTATCATCCCACCCCATGTTTACGTCCCTCTCATCACACATTTCTTTCTCTAGTCACACCATGCAATGCCACACTGACACAGCTGCATTCAATCAGCACCTTCATCATCACCTCCACGACCCCATTTTTCGTGTCCACTTCATGAGAATGTCTGGCTTGCAGGACGAGATGAAGGCCCTGCAGTGGATAAACTCGCTGCTGCTGCTCTCCGGCTACCTGGGCTTCCTGGCCACCTGGATCCTGGACATCGTCTACCTGTTCACCCAGAAGTCGGGGGTGCGCCTGGCCAACAACATAACGCGCCGCGTGCTGCGCCTGTTCTTCCCGCATTTCAACCTCGCCAGGTGGGCCGGCCTTCCACCGTCCTGCTTTCCAAAAAGGGCAACTGGTCCCAACATTGAGTCAGTGTGTTTTGCTGTGTACACTCTGCTCTGCCAGTTTTGCTATCTACGAGGTCTTGCCCATTGCCTGGAATCAATCCAAATCTGCTGCTCCCACCTACCAATCCCCGCCGGTCCAGCTCGACATCTGCACAGGGTGCTGAGTGGCTCCATCACATTGATGCAGAAGATCTCTGTGAAAGAATGGGGCTGGGAAGAGCCTCACACCTCTCCTCCACGCCACCTTCTTTATCCCCAACTTCCTTCCACTACATCATGATTTTTTCCCTCGACGGCCCTTTTGGCTACAAGCTGATTTGAAGAGCTCAGTTGCATGCTTTGTACCAATGTGTTCACAGACTCCACTCTGTGCAGGGGAATGTACGAGGTCGCGTCCACGCATCGTGAAGCCACACAGGAGCCAGATGACTCACCTTGGACCTGGACTGCCACAGGACAGTGGGTCACCTTCTTTGTGCTGCAAGCCCTAGGTGAGATGCACGGCACTCCACTGCAACAGCATATGGGGTGACAAGCTCGGAATCCCCGTGCGATGCTAAGTTTCGCATTCCAAGCAGAACCCTCCTCAACGCGACCTTGGCAAAGGAGGTGCAGTCAGGAATTTTAGGACTGACAGTCAGGCGCATTGCTTCCCTCTGCATGGACAAAATAGCGGAAGGGCAGTGGAATTAGCATCGGACGTTTACGGTGTCTGGGGTCAGGGTTACGTTGGCAACTTTGCAGCAAAGGAACTGAAGTCAAGGACTTCTGCAGTGTATGGGGCTTTGACGATGGCGGTGGAACTGGGCTGGGGGGACCGGGCGAGCCACGTCTTGGGACAGACGGTGGGAAGGTGCCTGGCAATCTTCCGACGAAGGGCTGCGGCGGAGGAGCAGCCGTGGGAGGAGGACGAAGACGTGCAGAGGGAGCGGTACCGGATACAAGACGGTACCCTCTCCTCTCCGCCTTACCCCTCAGCTGTCCACTTTTCAATGCTGGCTGACCGCGTGAGTCCCAGTCCTATGGCGGCAGAACTGGTCTTGGGCCTCGACTGGCGTGCACTTGATCTTCCGAGACTTTGCTGCTGCTTCTCGAGTAAAAATTCCTGTGCGACAACAACTTCAGAGAATTCTTTTTACTTGACTCGACACAAGCATATTGTACTACTGCTGGAATCAGCATTCCTCAATGCAGCTTTTGAGATAATAGGAGATAAGATCTCCTAGGTATTATTGGCGTAAATAGCACACAAATCTTTCTGCTTCAAAAACACGTTGGTTTCAGCAAGGGAACGTGAAGCTGGAATGACACCTTTTCATCGCTGCCCCCGCCTTAAAAAAGAGCATTGGTAGCCCCCACCTTTGCAGGCAAGTACATGAGTAAATATCCAATGTGCCGTGACTGCAGGCAGGGGGGAGCGTGAGGGGGACCAGGTGGTGCTGTCTGAGCTGGAGAAGTCGTATCCCCAGGGACTGGGCTTGCCAGGGGTGGCGGCGGTGGCAGGGGTATCAGTGGGGGTGGCCCAAGGGTACTGCTTTGGCCTGCTGGGTGTCAATGGTGCGGGGAAGACCACTACCTTCAAAATTGTGACAGGTCAGTCGCCCTCCCCTCTTGCCCTTTTTCCCCCGTCCTCAATATCGACCTGCTTCTCTTCAAATCTATCAAGCTTGCAAGATCTTATGTGCTCCCTGCCTCGAGGCTGTGTCGGCCTTGCGGACAGGAACAAATTCAGGCCCACTAAATTGAATTTGACGCTTACGTGAGCAGTCGCAAGAAGGGGATAAGGCGGCATGTGATCTTACTTGTGAAAGGCATTGTGACCTGCACTTTCACCTGCAAGTTGTGTATGAATGCAATGCAGAGGGTATGCTGAATGTTTGGAGGAAAAAGGAGTCATTGGCTGTGGAGATACCACAGTAGGATTTGATACCTGCATTCAGTGGTGCCTGGACAATGTTTACTTTCCTTCAAGATTGAACACTTTTTTAAAGAATCATAAGAGCACAACACCGAGATGACTCATGGCAAGTGTGCAATCGGCATATGTTCCAGAGGAAAGCTGCGGGTGGGATACCGGAACTTCTTTGGTTTTCACCTGCTTGACCTGCAGATCTCCTGCATATCCCTCCTGTGGCTCTTTTCATGGCAGACAACACAAGTATATGTCCTACCTGCGGCTGCCGCCAAGCCAACTACACTTTTATGTGGTACATGATTTGAGCGCGCACAAATGCTGCAGGCGAGGTGATCCCAGAACGGGGGAGGGCCAGCGTGTGCGGGCACTCAGTGGCAAGCGACATGGCGGGCGCACGGCGGCTGCTGGGGTACTGCCCCCAGTTCAGCGCGCTGCCGGGGGCCATGACGGGGTGGGAAGTGCTGCGCATGTACGCCCGACTGCGGGGGATGCCCCCAGGGCTGATCGAGGGCAGTGTTGAGTCCCTGCTGGAACGCCTGGATCTCCTCCAATTTAGCAACAGGTTGTTCCCCCTTCCCTTATCCCTGCTTCTCTTCCCCTCCATCCTCCCCAAGAACATTAAATCCCTGATGCAATTTTCAAGCCAGGCTGGCTAGTAGTGGCTGACCGCACCATTGGGGTCAGGTACTCAGGGTGTAGAAGGAGGGAACCTTGAGAAAGTGCATCACAGTCGATTGTGTCAATAGCAAATTGCTCTTCTCATGTGGCGTTCATATCCCCAGAAGGATTGGTAACCGTTCCAAGGTCTCAATGTTGGTCAACAATTGTTCCACCTGAACTGCGTGTTTGCGCCGCCGCTGATCAGGTGGACGGTGCGTCTCACTTTCCTACGCAAGATTCTGTAGATGTGTGCTTCGGGCTTGAAACACTGGCAGGGCTCATTAGGGATGACCTGCAAAACCTCTGAAGCAGCTTCTTAAGTGTGACGTGATCCCTCTGTCTAAGCAAGAAGGAGACAGTAGACCAGCAATCGTTTGGGGTGATAGCAAAACTGACCGAGGAATCAAATGGTGGATATTGGAGAAGAAGGCCAATACCAGCAAAAAAAGGGGGGGCCAGTCTTCCAGACTGGCAGATTTCCATGAGACGCTGAAGTGAAGGGCGAAGTGGTTGGCCGCAGGGCATGCGAGACGTACTCGGGCGGCAACAAGCGGAAACTGAACGTGGCGGTGGCGCTGATGGGGGACCCGCCGGTGGTCATGCTGGACGAACCCTCCACCGGCATGGATCCTGGGGCCAAGCGTTTCCTGTGGGACATCATACAGAAGCAGGTCGTCGACAGAGGCAAGAACCACCCCCTCTCCCCTGCCAAGTCTACCCTGCCGAGGCTGACTGCCTTCCAGAATGACTGGCAATGTGGAGAAATTTTCCCTGCAGTTTGTGCTTGACTTTGAAATTTTGATCGTCTTGGATGTCAACAAAGAGCAGACTCCTTGGTGCAATACACACACCCCTCCGCCCCCCACAAACACCCACCCAATAATGCAGAACGGAAACGCCAGCATGATTCCCCCAACGGCGAAGGATGTCAAAACCGGATTCTGTGTCCAGGCCACACGGTGCTGCTGACGTCCCACAGCATGGAGGAGTGCGAGGCGCTGTGCACCAAGATTGGCATCATGCGCGCCGGCCGGCTGCGCTGCCTGGGCTCTGTGCAGCACCTCAAGAACCGCTTTGGGGCCGGCTATGTGCTCCAGCTGCGCACCGCTCAGCCCCGCCAGCACGAGGCGGCGATCCAGGGCGTGCACGAGTTCTGCCCCCGGGCGGAAGTGGTGGCGGGGAGCTCTGGGGACAGCCACCTCACGCTCCGCATGAGCCAGGAGGTAAGGGAGCTCACATTGTCTAGCATGGTGCTTCAGTGTGTCACTCTAAGTGGCAAGCACTGTGGTAAAGCTATGAGCTCTATTGGTCTGCATCATTGGTGTGCCGAAGCCCAGAAATTCTATTTTCTCATATGGTGTAATGGCCACAGATTTTGAGTCTCGCTAGGAATGGAGAGTAGCGATGGTGGATGCACATTGTTGCCACAGTTTTACAGTACCCCGCTGTGCACTTCCAATGCGTCATCAAAGGAAGATATGTGCAGGACCTGAATCTTCCTCGACTATTTGAGAAGATGGAGGAACTCAAGCAGCAGGCTGGGGTCGAGGAGTACTCCATTTCGCAGACCACCTTGGAGCATGTCTTTGTCCAATTAGCACAGCAGTAGAGCTTTGTTTGGTCGCTTAGTTGCTGTTGGTGCTTTCTTCAGTACTGCTTGTACTGGCATCGCCATTTCATTAAAAGGGCCATTCATTAAAAGGGCCATTCATATGTCACTGACCGCCTATGGTCCCCAGCTCCCTATTAGATATACGATAAATTCCGGCCTGTGCTACATGTGAGCTGTATGATAGATTTGGCTATGACTAAAAGACTAGTGAGCAATAACTCGTCACCACAGAAGGGGCAGAAACAGGCACTCTTAGGTGCAACTTAGAATAAATGAGACCTGAGGTAGATAGGAAATGTAGCAATATATTGTAGCCCTTTGAACTGCTTAAATAATTGAAGTAACACGGAGAATGGCAACATTATCAATCCTTCTGGATGTATGAGTGATGCCTCTTCTCCAGCTACCTTTAAAAATCTGGCACACTTGAATACATAAAGCTCAGGCTGTGCATTTGCAGAATTCGCCTTGGGTCTGCCTGTGAGAGACCAGTGTTTGATTAGCATTCATATCAACGGCGTTCATTCAAGTCTCCTACATTGAGATTCTTATAATGTACATTGGGTCGCTCTCATGTGCATGAGAAGCAATGAAAAATAGAATAAGAATACCTACAAATGTGATTGAATTTTCCGGTGCAGCACAGGCACAATTGAAGCCAAATATTCTGAATTGAGAAACACTCCACACGCAAATCTCAGCTCCTCGACCTTCCAGGAAGGCTTTATTTCCTTGACATTCTATGAATCCTGCTTCTGCTGCAGCTCTCTGAGGGCGCCCTCTGCCTGTTTCAGCAACTCATCCTGCTGTGCATCTCTCAGCACCTGCAAATAGGTGATGAGCATGTGATTGAGATGGATCAGCACAGAATGAAAGCATTCAAGAACTCTACATTTGTGAAGAGAACCATGCATTGATTGCAACATTTGCGCAACCATTCTTTCCCCAGTCCAGCACTGGCATCCTTAGAGATCGCCTCATTTGCCACATGACAGGTACATGAAAACTAATCGCAGCAAGAGCTTGTAGGATGTCTGGAGGGCTTATCGTGGCTCACAAGGATGAGGGACTCCATCTTGTCGACGCGCTTGATCTTTGCAATCCTTCGCTGCATGGCTGTCTCGCTCATGCTGTTCAATCTGCAATTGAATCTGTTGTGAGGGCAGCCATCAAGATGCCTGTAGCTCTCAACAGGTAGGGCTCTGTGAGCAGATCCTCTGTCTTGAGTGGCAGGGAGTCAACCTCAGAACCGGGTGAAGCTGCGCATTCAAGCGTTGAATGACTGCCGGCAAACTGAGCCGTGGGCATGGCATGGTGATGTACCTCAAATCTGTCCCAAAATTGATGAGCAGTGACTAGGATCTTGTCCATACACATCCTTCATGGCAGCAGTGAAATTTTGGGGCAGCCTCGATGACATACACAGGAAGCTCTTGGGAGAATCACCTCATGAGGTTGTGCCTGTACACTGCTTCAGCATCACTCTCCTCCAGCTCTGCCAAACGCTTGGCTGGTACTGCTGGCAGCTTTCTGTTGGAACACAACACCTCTTATTGCCACGTTGCTGTTACACTGCAGCATGGCTCTGTTTGTCCTGGACTATCACATGCCAGAAGAGGATTTCCAAATGCACTTTGCAAGCGTTGAGACCTGTTCTTGGCTTTGAGCATGTGTCATTGTCAGGCCATGCTGCACGAGATTCAGCTTGCATGATGCATTTGCTGCCATGATCGCTCCACAGACATTAGTCTCTCCCTGGGCCAGAGCATAGGCCTAGGGAAACAGACGTTTTCAGAAATGATACAAACAATTGCCACATCCTCTGAGCCAATAAGACCAGCAGTGACTTTGAAGCTGTCCCCGGCACAATTGCAATTTATCTGCTCGTGCCTCGACTTCGAGGCACTGCATGCGAGGTAGAACACCTCGAGTTCCTCGTCGTCTCCACTTGCGTAGCCTCGAACTCCTTCTTCAGCTCGGGATGTAGCCTCGCTGACTTCCTCGGAGGAGCTTGGCTTGCTTCCTTCTTAACCTTGTTGCTCCTGGCTTTTTCAGTGGGAGATTTTGATGCTTGTGCCCCTTGCCATGCCTCAGCCAACCCCATGTCCGCTAGGATCTTCCTGTTCTGCGCAATGCGCTCGTCCCGCTGGATTTCATATGCAGTTTTTGTTTCCTTGGACGCCATAAGCCTGTCCAAGAATCTTTCAATCGCTTTTCAAGTAGTACTGCTGCTTCTAAGCGATGAGTACGACTGTAAATACATATTATCGACTGTGGGGTCCTTTACTCTTGATTGAGAGAAAGTTGAATTTCAAATTTCTATTCTTGGCAGTGGCGCCAGGCTGTTTCAAATTCCAGCGCCCCAAAAGTGCTTCAAGGCTTCAAATTTCAGCGGCCGGGTGTGATCAGTGGTCCTGTATATACGGCCAGTGCCGCTCACGAGATTTTGGGCATCAGCCATCACAGCTTTGCAATCATCATGCACACGTGTGCACCTCTTTTACTTCGTACCACTTCTGGGCGCTGTTTGCAAGCAGAGAGTACCAGCAGTCGTATGATGCGTCATTTCCTTGTAATGCATAAAGCTCTGAAATGACAGTGACAAAGTCCATCGTCATCGGGACCCGGACAGCTGCAAGCTAGCATAATCAAATCCTTGCCGCGGCCTCACGAAGCCACTTTGCGTCCCTTGCCCTTCCAAGACCCTTGAAGCAGACGCATTCCCTAGCAAGGGCTGCAGAACTGCAAGCGGATAAAAACACCAAGCCTGGGATCTACTGCGGTGGCTGCTGTTGCTGCTGCTGGTCTGCAGCTATGTCCTGGGCCCTCTCTATGTCCATGGCCGTCACCTCGGTGTCCTCCTCCAGCACAGTGCCGTCCACCAACATGGGCTGTGCGGCTGACTCGGGCGACTTTTGCCGCATCTCGCCTGCCGGCTTGTCCGCCTCCCCTCCCAGACCTGCAGCCAATTGTGCGTCCCGCCCAAATCGCATTGATGAATACAAGCTCAGGTGATCTGCCTGACTCCATTAAGAAACTGACATCGTTGCAGACATCACACAAGTATTCAAGCCATTCACTTGGCCTGATAAGGTAACAAGCAAGGTAACAAACAGAAGCGCATGCAGAGTGCTTGGACAGAAGGAGAAGAATTTTCATGGCAGCAAATGGGGAATGCTCACAGCTCTACTCATTTGTCATTGTGGATTTGCCAACTTACAGCTCAACGAGAGCACTGGCATCGGCTTGAATGCAAGAGCTCTAAAAAGCCACTTGAATGCATGAGCTCTAAAAAGCCACGGCCAGGCTGCGTAGCTCTTTTCACATAGAGCAGAGACTACACGGCACACAGTGCTTTTCAATCACTCTTGGCCCGGTCGACCTGATGAAGAGTACACACCTGGGACGCCACCGATTGGGGCAATCTGGCCGCCGGTGTTGCGCGGCTCTGCGGAGGCACCCCTCACGTTGCTGGAGGGCTGTGGGCCTTCGCTGGAATCGTCCTCCTGCCCCTCCCTTGCCCTGGAGGTCCCAGCCCCGGTGGACCCAGCACCCCTGAAGACAGACACCTCAATACGGATGTCTGCGAATCGGCTGAACTTGCTGCAATCAATGATCCTTCCTGCTGACTTTGAATTCGCCAAAGCACACACCCAGTAGATTCTGGCCATACTGTGGACCCAGCCGTACAGAATCTGCAACTGCAATAATTCCATATGCACCCGATGTACACTGAAGGACATCATTTCATGAGCAAAGACACAGGATTTTGAAGACCAGACGAAAAGCTTCTCCAATACAGCAAAAGTTTGAAGCAAGGGCATTGCTTCCCACCACACTGTGGTTTGAGGGCTGCTTTGGTGGCAACACTCTGACTCCTGGGCACTTGTCTTGGACATGCCTTTGGCTGACAAGTGCGGGGCCAAAACAAATCACAGGTGGGGAGGGAGTGAGCCTTTCAGCAAGGAAGGCAAGATGCAGACCTTGCGGTGCCTGTGTTCCAAGACATGTCGCCCTTGGAGTCCACCTCATTGTCAGAGCCGTAGCCGTCTTCTTTGTCCACCCTGACATCGTGGGCAGCCTTGCCTCCCCCCCTCTCCTCCATGTCTTCCTCTGGCAGGTCGGACTGCAGACGACAGGAGGTCACATGGCCGTGCAAGTGCTCGTTCTCTCGTAGGCAAGCTGAGATTATATTTGGACAGATTTTCTGCTCTACTGAGCTGCGAGCATCAGAGTTGGGGAAGCTGTCAGCTCAGGTGTATAGCTTGCACGGGAAAGTGGAACGCACAATAGCTCCACGGGGGAGGGAGATGGCCATAGGTGGTGGGAGTGCCTGACAGACAGCTGATTCAAGGCTGTCAAGAGGTGCCCGGGGGATTTGGGGCTGCAGGAGAAAAAAAGTACCATGTGGTGGTCGGGTGGCCGCTCGGACATGCCGACGCTGGGGGCAGCCTTGAGGGCCGCCAGGTTCTGCAGCACGGTGCTGCGGATGTCCTCCAGCTTGGCGCGCGTGTTGCTGTTCTTCATGTTGCTCACCATGATGCGCAGCTTGTGGGTGTCCAGCCAGTAGTCCGTGTTGTTCAGCGCCTCCAGGGGCAGCCTGCACCAGTTCGACAGGATTCGGGGGGAGGGCATTACTGACATCAAAGTAAGAGGGAGGGACCGAAGGGCATCCACATTGATATGTGGCAAGGGGAGAGAGGAGAGAAGGGTGGGGGGAGGTGTGGTGTAGGGGGGGGGGGTCCACTGGTCGTCAAGGTCCATGCCCAGCAGTCGCCCGGTCTCATAGCACCAGCAGCGGCTGACGTTGCGCATGGTGTAACCGCCGCCGCCAACCACCAGCAGCGGCAGGTTATACTTCTCCAGGAACTCGATGCACTGAGAGTGCCCCTCCAGGCTCAGGTTGAAGCACCCCAGGCGATCGCCCGCCAGGCTGTCTGCGCCGCTGCACACCACGATCGCGTGCGGCTGGTAGATCTCCATCACCTGCATTATTTGGTAATTGCTGTGACATGTCTGCAGGGATCACTCGCGCTCTTTGGAGTAGTAATTGGCAAGAAAAAGCGGGAAAGGAGTGGAAAATGGCTGCGCACACCGACCTTCACCCTATGCGTCAGAAATCCACATCCTTCCCTGGCCTGACACCTGGTGTCTGTCTCCTTCCAGGCGCGAAACTAAAATCTGCAGGGGGAATACACCACATCACCCCCCCCCCCCCCCC
>QAXI01000425.1:88519-100081 GCA_004335615.1 Chloroidium sp. JM
TCACTCAGGCTGAAGAAAGGCGGGAAATCTTATCTCTGCCGAACATTGCAGAGGCTAGACCCTTCCTCTAGTCCACTTCTTCTTGGAGGATAGTGTGGGCAGCGAGGAGAACCAAACGCTAATTCAACTGTTACAACATTTGCTCCACGCCGTAACTATGTCTATGTGCTGGCAAGGCCACTGGCAATGTCTGTCTGTCTGCAATGATCCAAGTATCCCTTATTATGCATAGAACACAAATCTTATTAAGCTGCAATTGTGGCCAATCACAAAACCTAAAGTCAAGTTGGGTTCAAAATTGTTGTACCTGGAGCAAAATTGGTACCTCAGTTACGAGCTAAGGAGCCCCAGTAACTGCACTGGGCGGCGAGACTTGCCCTCCTACCACCAATTCCACATGTTCCTAAATAACCCTGCTGTCAACCCAGCCAAAGGTGCACTAGACCTACTGCAAGAATACAATCATATACCAACCAAATAGCGAAGTGCTTCTGCATGCAAATAATAAGCTATCAACATCAGACATTCGTTGAATTCCCCCCTGGCGGAGTGTGTTCCAACTCTGCATGCCCCTGAGGTGCGGGCACAAAGAGGCCCCAAATGTCGTCTGTGTTATCTTCCACAGGGAATGCAAGGGCCAAATATGAAGCTTCCAGCAACACAAAACAATCTGATCTGTCACCAATGGTGGAATGAACCTGGAGACTCTACTGTCACATTATGTCACAAATAACCTCCCCCCTCTTTCAGGACAACATCCTGTGACCACCAGTCGGCACAAAGAAAGTCAAGATATTCAAAGGAGCCCCCAAATGCTCCTGTTCCCACCAACATGGTATGATTTTCCTGCGAAAACCCATCAGCTGCACAAGTGATGCACACATGTTTAAAGTGCACACATCGCGTGTGACAAAGCGTGATGGTTGAAACTTAAAGGGCTGCTGGGCATCCAACAGGTCTTGCAGCCCCCGGTAGGGACATGCATGGATGCGTACTCGGCCAAATGCTGACCGCAAGCAATTTTCGCACGTAAATAAGCGGGGTTTGCGCTTTTTGGCTCCCGGGAATTTGCCTTGATGATAATCAAAGAGCATGGTTGTCGCTCTGCTAGGTTTCAGTGAGTCCTTTGCAGTTCAAGTGAGCCGACAACAGTGCAGGGCTTGGGGCTGAGCCACAAGGCTCCGCCCTAGCCTATAAAAGAAAGACATTGTATACTCCCACTTCAGCCTGTTCGAATCCCTACGCTGGCTTCAGTTGCGTGTTCTGTTGCCTGTTCTTACTGTCTCTGAACAGCGGTTCGTCGCCCGTGGTTCGTCGCCCGTGCCTGCCCGGTTGTGGGCGTTCTCAGGCACTTCTGTAGGGCTGTAGAGGTTTGAGCGTTGGCAGGCGCTGAAAGAAGTAAGCAAGGCTCCTCATCTGCAGGTCATCCAGACGTCAATTTGGCTGGGAGACTGGACATGAGGCACATGCATGTTGAGGAACCTGTTTTACTTCTTGGGAGCAAGCGTCAGTGCTGCTCGGCGGTGCAGAACTGATCGGACAATGCCCATTCCTTGGAAAATGCTTGGTCATTCTACAAAATCGGGTAGCAGCAAGAAAGGGACCGGACGGGGGGGAGGTGGGCAATAGAGAATGGCGCATGCAGGAAATACAAAGTCACATTGGCTCAGAATGACAAGCAGCAAGAGAGGTGAAAGTGGGGAGCGACGATAGAAAGGCGGGCATGAAAATTGTGAGCCGAGAGGAGGCAAACCTTTTCAAAGGCTGGTTGAGGCCGAGGAGGGTGGGGTCAACGGGAGGGTGGATGGGACTGGCGGGAAGCTTGGACAGGGAGTTGGGGGTCCATCGCCGTGCCATGCACACCAGTCGGATACGTTCTCTGGCTCCAGCAGGAGCAAATCGCGGGACACGCTGAAAGAGGAAACATCGAGGCGCCTCTTCTTGCCCTCTGCCACATCTGGCTTGGGAGAAGAACGACCTGCAGCACGCGTTCAGCTCAGCATCAGATGAGGAGAATACTCCCAGAGCAAGCCTGCAGGTTTTTTTCCTGCATATGCATACAAGCAACGTGTCAATTTTCACAGGATGTTGTCAGAAGCTGACCAAAATCCCTGCAGGCTCAGTTATGTACAGCTGTTGACAAAGCTGCCGCCCTTCCTAGCAAGCAGCGAACGGGTCCGTGTATCCAATAAAATGCGATGTACAGCTCCCCAAGGTATCAATGGCAAGCAACAATAGCAATGGGGGAGTCAGGGGCAGAAGGGTGGGTCTGAGGCAGTGAGAGGTAGACCTGTGACCCGGTCGTCTGAGATGAATGGGGCAGTAAACATGGAGCCAGCAAATGCAGGCAGCAGCTCCTCGAAGCAGTCCACTTCGTCGGTTCTGCAGCGGGGAACGCCACCTCACCACCTTGTTTTGATAGGGAGCCAAGTACAGGGAGATGCATTGACTGTGTAGTTTATTTATACGTCCTTTCATGGCCCATCGCTTCATCATCTGGCCGGCTTCAACACACTTTCAATCACTCGATTGAAACATTGAGATTTGGAGGTGCTGCTCACCCGGGCAAACCCGCAAACGGGGTGTTTGCGGGGTTGAGGTCCGAGTCATAAGCAGTGGGCAGCAGCCCAAGGAAGTAGTCCCTCAGGTCCAGAGAGTCCTGGTTCTCACTAGGGGCCCAGCGTTTCAGGCTGCGTGGCTTCCTTGGAGCTCCTGGGGGCTGGAGGCGGGGGTCAGGGATCTTCTGATGGGTAGGCGTGGAAGGTTCCTCGATGGAGGAAGTCAGAGAGTGGACGGGTGAAGATGGGGGCGTTAATACGTGGGGATCCATCTGTCCTGCATTGAGCAGAATTGAAGGTGAGCGGTCAATGCGGTGCGTTTGCTGAGAAAGGAAATGTCAACTAGACATGCGTTTATACTCTTGGCTGTACGGAAAATGAAAGGTAAAAACGCCTGTCCGAAGTTAAGACCGACGACCTCCTTGACTTAGAGAAGCAAGCCTCCCTTCACCAATCACCATCAACCATGAACTAGAGCTCTACCCAAGGATCGGTTGTCCTCCGTCTGACATGCATGGCATGATCATGTGCTGGACACCGACATTCAAACCAATCGTGCACGTCTTGCACGGAAATTAAGAACAGAACTCCGATAGTGGAAAGCGCTGAAGTGCTCACCGGCGATGATGAATATAGTGACTGGGATCGTAGGGGCCTGAACCGACTTGCACGGACAGGCTCTGAAGGTGATTTGAACAAGGTTTGCAACTAGAAAGCAATGCCGCCCAGCAATTTGGCCTGGGTCCTGGCAGTTTCACGTCGTTGGAGCGAAATTTTGGGTGACGAGAACTGATGCGTCAGCAAAGGGTCAAAATATCTCTGATCATTTGGTGGGAAATATCTGCATATCTGGGTAAAAACGATAATTGGACATTCAACCAGGACTCATTCCATTAGACTGGGAAGGTCTAGACGGCAGCACTCCTTTCAACCTGGGAAGGATGGAAAGGCTGGAGTAGATGAATGTTTCAAATGAATAAGAGCTAGTCCATAGATTTGCCACATCTCTTTCCCAGCCTTGTTCACAAAGCTGGTGCACCAGTTGACCTGAATGAATCTACAGAGCTGCATTTTTATGAATCAATACAGTCGTTCTTGGCCAGATAAAGTCAACCCTCCAACCCAATCAGTGGAAGAGGCTCGCCTCATTCACATCAGCCTGGCTCTTTGCCAATAGGTCACTCTTACTGCTAACAGAGGCCCTTCCCAACAACGCATTCTTCAGCAGCCAGTGCGCCCTTCTGTCGTTGTCAATAGATCTGCCAATCCCACCCTGCCCTTCTCCCTCAATACAGATTCCATCCTTTGCCTCTCCGCTCGGACACATGATGGGTGTACACAGCACGACCGACTCCTCATGCAAGGCATCGTGCGAGGCCCCAGGCTCGCGTCTAACTTGATGTTCGGGGCTCTCCCTACTCAAGACTACACCCGCATCCTTGGTGCCTTTGTACCCTCTCAGATGCCTGATTGCGGCTGTGAACAGCGCGTCAAGAGCGTCCGCCTCGACACCTGTCCCACAGTGAACTTTGAGTCAAGTACAAGCATGCTTTGCACTGGCGCAGCAGTGTCAGAGACTTTGCTTCCAGTGGGCATGCACCCTTCCTCACATGTCCAGCTTGTACAGTGCATTTGGAGGTGTTGGATTCACCCACTGAATTGTCCTGCACACCTCATTGCTGCAGCTGCACATATGCCCCATCACTGTCAGATTGCACTGTTCTACAAAATTGCCATGCAAAGGCCGGAAGGGCTTGCCATCCGCGACTCCTCTTATGGCTTTGGAGTAGGCCTCCTCTGCAATGTCACACTGCCACGACCAGTACTCCTCCTGCTGCATGTCACTGCCATTGCTGCCACGCGCGTTCCCTCCGCCGTTTCCTCCTTCTCGCACCCTCCACGGAGGGTTGCCACATGGAGCACCAGCGTCCGTACTCGCTGCCAGGCTCCCCTGGCAGTGAAGATAGGCTTGTTGGACCAGCTGAAAGGCCCCCAGGCTGCCCCCCTTGTCAGGGTGGGTCTCAGCCGCCTTTTGAAGGTACGCTTTCCTGCATTTCAGCAAAGTCCTTGGCACAAGCAATTCTGTGTCACCACATGCCGCTCAGGGTCCTGCATTACATGCTCAAAGCGCAAAGCCTGGGCTTAATTACTCGAGAAGCACAATGTATATAGTAAGATATCCTTGGCCCCATCCCCTCCGAAGTCTTTGGCACGTCCAGGATCCCACCTCCACACACATGAAGGTACCCTGGAGGTCAGCGAGTCCCTCCCTAGTGAAGATTGTTGTGAGGCTGTGTTGTGGTGGGCATGTAAAGGGTGACTGCCGGGCAATGGGGAAGCCTTGGATCATTCGGCCATGATTAGTGGGCCATCACGATTCACGGTGTGCATGTGGCACATCTTGAGCGGCCTGAAGATTGATCGCAAATCACCGTTTGTGCATTTTGAATGCAGTCAACGTTCATCAATGTTGCGCCAGCATTCAATGAGTTGCTCCGAGCCGTAATTACAGCCACATAATTGTGCTGCCACTGTGCCGGAAGCATCGAACTCCAACTGAACAACGTAACGAGGACACCAGAAAATTTCTGCAGTCATATTGACAGGAAGTATGACTGAAGGTGATGTTCCAGTGTCCTAGTCACTGGCACAGTTGGAGGTCAACTACTGCAAGAGCATTGGCTGTTATAGGTAAAGGTGCTCTTAGCCCAGATACAACGGATTTGTAATGTGCTTGGTACTGTCAAGGAGATACTGCACCACCACATTGGTGCTTTAGGCGATTGTTCTCATGATCTCACCCATGGATTCTTTCAGTATGAACTGCAACCATGGATTGCAGCACGACCATGCCCTCTCAAACCTTATAAATCACTACCGCGCTGACTACGGCACTGCCGATCTTGCACACTTCCTGCGGCCATCAATACACGCATCATGACATCATTCACAGTCCCCACGCTCACCTGACCTGCTGTTCAGTTGCCCCAGCTTCCAATCTCAGCAAACTCAGGGCTTCAAGGGTGCAGACGCCAGGCTCAATCTTCCTGCTGCCGGGTTCTTGCGGCGCCTGAGACCCATCTTGGTGCTCAGCGGCCTACACAACCATGCAACAATCAGTTCACTGGAAAGCGTGGTTTAAGCCACTCTGCAAAGGAAGGCTCTTGACCGTTCTCCGGTAATTTCACCAGGCGGCCAGCAGCTGGTGCCTCCTGCTGCTGCAAAATTGGCCTTCACCTGTGTGGATTGCCTCAGCGTACAGCCATCGTGATGTCTGGCTGCTTTCACAGCCCAGCTGTGCAGCCCTTGCCAATACGATGGGCACAAAAGCCCAGCGCTTTTCCAAATCTGAATGAGATTCCCGCACTGCCACCAGCACCTACTTTCGCTGGGTCGTCAGAGCACCTCTGCTGTTGGTGCAGAAAACGCCATGGAGGCGTCTGGGTTCCAACAGCCAAGCTGAAGTGAATGCGAATCGCGCACCTCGGCTGGCGGCTGGCGCAGGGATTCAAGAGCCTCCTGGATGGGCCTGCTGCGCGGTGCCAGCCTGGCTGCCGACAGGAGGGCTGCCTCGGCCTGCAGCAAATTCCCTGCAGCGGCCAGCTGCGAGCCGAGGCGGTACAGGATCTTTGTTGAGCTTGGCTGCAGCACCAGCGCCTGCAAATGTGGACTGTGTAGCTTGGAAAAATGAAGACGGTGTGTCAGTCTTGATGGTGGGCATGGTCGCCAGTGCCACCATCAGCTGGAGCTTTCTCGAGTTCCCGAGTGAATGTTCTCGGAGTCCTATGAAGCCGCAAGTTGGATCCGACCAGAACAGTTCAAACGAGCTGCGTTCTCTTCAGCCAGCAGTGAATCTGCGCAGAGTTACAGCAATCTGTGAGTGTTGGATGCAGGCTCAATGCACGGCTGCTGCTCTGTTGGCAGAGTAGCAATGGATGAAAGCACCTGTTGGAGGTCTGCTATTGCCAGGGAATGATTTCCGGCTCTGCTGTGTGCCAGGCTGCGGTTGATTAGCACGCCAGGAGCACTGCAGCCTGTATTCAGGAGCTCTGTGTACAAATCGATGGCTGCCTCTATGTCTCCATTTTGTAGTGCTTGTGCTGCCCTGCAATAATACTGAGGAATTAGCTCACCCCTGTGTGATAGTGTGCTCAATTTAAATTGCAACTTGCAGTATGCAATGGCGCCTAAAAAACCTTGCTTGATGATCTGGCAAAAACGACAGCAAACAGTTTTGCGGCAAACACGCGCCTTGAGCCCAGCATGAATGCTGGAACACCTCTTCAAAGATCCTGGCGTAGACAGCTGCTTCAGTCGGGGGTGCTGTAGCAGTCCCAGATTGAAAAATCCTTGAAGGCCAGTGGAAAGTTGAGCTTGCCAGGCTGTTCTGCCCCTGCAATTTTGAACCAGGCTCTCTCAGCTGCCGATTTTGGAAGGATTGATGCAACCACGGTCTTCTGATGAGAGCTTGCGCGATCAAATAAGCGTTCCCTCTGATTTCTCCCAACCAGGATGTCGTTCTACTTCGGAACGGGTGACAGGTTCAAGGAGAGCAAAGAGAACTCGCCAGGTATTTCCCAGGATGCATGAGGCAATCGCTTCTCTCTGGTCCGAATCTCAGTCTGCATAGTGAGATATTGCTCCATTTGGTAGGCAAACAGAGGTGTTGGCAAGCACCATCCTCTAGAATTTTGCAATAATCCTTTCATGAAGCTATGGCTACCACACATCTACTATTTTACGCACGTCCAATATAGATGAAAGATTCTTGCGCTCTTTTGTGGTGCAACAGCCTGCGAGTTGGGTGCAACTATTGGGTGTCACAGAGCCACAGCCAGAACTGTCTGCAGGTCCTGGAAATTATGACCCAAATCCGATTGCCGGCTACAAAGTCGACCAAAAGTCGCCTTTCCTGGGCAGGGAGCGTTTCCCTGACCTTGAAAAAGAAGGTTGTGCAACTGCCTCACCCCAGCAGTATCTGTTCGCACAAGATGCTACCCCTCACTAAGAAGCCAAGCATTGTCTACGACCCCACACTCAAGATCTGAAAAGCTTTCTCTTGCCAGCGCCTGAGCGTGTCTCCGATTGAATAACAGACTGTGGCAGGCCGGAAAGATGGAATTTTGCAGATTCTCAAACAAACTTCAAAGCTGAGATGTCCAACCGCCATCCAGTCAAATTCTTGACATTCTGACAGACTAGCATCCTCAGCCGCACACTCGCTCCTCAACTCTTTCATCAATCGTTCATTTAGGTTTATGCGATTACTGCCAGCGAACGAAAGAGGCCAGGTATGTCCTGCAGGACCCGAGATGGAAGCCTCCCCACCCACTCAGCCGGCGCGTGAAAGCCAGACAGGGTCCAAGGCCGGGGAAGGGGGCCGCCAGTACCACTGGGCCACTGTCAGGATCAAAGAGCTGCAGGATGAGCTAGGGCACTCCAAGAGGCACTGCAAGGTAGGAATTGGATCGCTCACCTGTCTACCGTGACATTTTGGAATCTGAACAATGGAGTTCTTGCTCAATTTACGTGATGGCCTGTTGATCCCTCGCAATGGTCATCAGCAATTTCCTGGATCTGCCAGCAAGCCGAGGCGGCATTGCACCTGCACTCACCCAAATTGCACATGTTTGCGAAAGCATCTCAAGCATGGAAAGTACTCTACTTGGGGGGTGGGGATAAAAATGCCATGGCGGCTTCAGTAAGATGCTGTTGACATCATTGTCGAAGCGGCAAAAGTATTATCCTCACCAGTAGGCCTGCAATTCCACCCCTCAAAATTGGCTGACGTCAGCCTGCTCACCCTCATGTGTCATGTGCAATGAGCGGCCGAGATCATAGTCGGACCTCCTGTGACAGGGCCTGCAAGAGCGGCAGGAGAAAGAGAAGCGAGAGTTTGACAAGCTAATGCACGAGAAGGAGAAGCTGGTCAGGGTGGCAGAGGCCAAGGAACACAGCATCCAGGTGCTCCCCACCCCCCTTACCCATCCCCGCTCATGCCAATTTCGTGTGTGTGCAAGTCGACCGCCGGTGGACTGCCTGCACCAGGTCTCCAAATTGACTACCAAGTTGCCTGCTCGCTTCGAGAGTGGCAAAAGGGTCTTTAAAAGTATGGGAAATTAAGTGGGGAAGTACAAGTGCCATAGCCACCCAAATTTTCATGCAGCAAGAGGATTACACTTCCAGCCATTCACTGCATTATGGTGGCAGGCGGAGCTGCACAAGGCCCAGGACAAAGTGGCCAGCTGTGTGGCCAGCCTGCGGGAGACCCAGGAGCAACTGGACCACACCAGCAAGGGGCTGGCGGCCGCCAAGGCAGAGTGTGACAGGTTGGAGAAGACGCTCGCCCAGCAGTGGGACTCGCTGCAGGCAAAGATAGACCAGGTGGGGGAACGTGTGTGCCGCTGACAGATGCAGTAAGGAACGGTGCGGGGGAGAGGCTGGATGGAGGGGCCACTGGGTCTATTTGTCATTCGCTGACATGGGTGCAGCGTGCTTGGCCTGGTCTGTCAGAGGGAAAGGCTGCTTGAGAGGGTGCATGAGGAGATGACATAATGCGTGCCACGACAATCCAGAAGGCCATGACAAAATTGCATACTTGCTTCAGCCCTTACTACAAGCAAATCCCGCACGTAAAGCAATCCCATTTTTTGGGAGCTGTAACAGCACAGTGTCACACCATGAAGACTCTAAATTGGCTACAGGGGGCCCAAGAGCACCCAGAAATTTGAGGAATGAGGAACGCGGTTTGCCGAATTTGTTTCACGTCAAAGGCCCTTCACCTTGACCAGGAAATCCCTCCCCCCCCTTCCCCCCCTCACCACCCGGTAAGCTATGGTGCAAGCATGTGCCCAAACACCTGAGCAATCTGCAGGCGAACGAGATGGAGAGGCGGGCGGTTGAGGAGAGCAGCGGGCTGAAGGCTAAGCTCGGGCGCCTGGTGCTGGGGGAGATTACCAACAGCAGCGATGCAGAGCAGGCCGTGGCCTCCACGCTCTTCACCATCGGGGGGCTGAAGGATGACTGTGCGCAGCAGAAGGCGGCGCTAGAGGTCCACCAGGCGGACCTCAGAACCACGCTGCTTGCCAAGGGTGAGGGCTTCTATACTTGGCTTATCCCACTGGTGGGGTCCCCATGGGAGTGCAGGGGGTTTAGGAGGGGCCTGCCGTCAAGTCAGCAGTGTCTGCTGGATGAATGCATGGTTGAGAGCCTGAGGATTGCTGATCTTGGCGGAAATCTGACCATCGTGTTGCGGAAAGTGGTCACAGGGGATGACTCAGAGGTGCTCACATGCAACCAAAAATCGTAGGAGAGGTCGCCCACCCCTGACGATTCTTCTCAAATCTCCATATGGAGCACTCCATCTGAGATAGGGACCATGCCATAAAGCACATAGGTGTCACCCTGGCCTCCCCCTCCCCTCTCATCGCGATCGTGCAAAACTTGACGTCGAAATACGCCCCTTGCTGCGTGCAGAAGATCTGGAGACCAGGCTGCAGACGGCAGAGACGACGGTGACGTCCCTGGAGGCACAGCTGGGCGCCGCAAACGCCTCCCTGGCCTCTAAAAGCCTGGAGGCGGTGCAGCTGAGGGAGGAGATGGGGGAGCAGCTGCGCATGGCCAGGCAGCAGCTGAAGGTGGGCCGTGCACGTTGCATGGACACTCGGATCCAGGGCTCATCATGGTGCAAACCCGGGAGGTTTCCATCCTGCTCCACATTGGGGAGGATGCTGTGTGAAGCGAGTGGGTTTGACAGAGAGACGGGGCTGAACAAGCAGACTCATCTATCACCTGGCTGCACGCGTGAGCCAAGGGCCCAGCTCATTGTTTCAACATCGAAATAACGCCCATCCCTGCCGCTCTTCTCCCGGTGGACCTCACAGCTTGCTACAGATCTCTCAGCCGTTGTTGAGTTCTGGCAACCAGCATCCATCCCTGCGGTGCTGAACAGCTGCTCAGGCCAAACGCCTCATGCCCATCCCCAGGGGGCTCCTTCCCAGCCGTATCTGCATCCAAAGCACACCCTAGAGCCGTGTCCCGTGAAAATCCACCACCGGCTGCAGGAGGGCACGGAGGCTGCCCTGGCGGAATCATACCGCCACGCCGATGAGGCCACGGTCCAGAACGCCCGATACGCCAGGCTGGGCAGCGAGTGCGAGCAGGCACGCACGGACCTCCAGCAGCTGCAGGGGCGGGCGGAGGTGGCCCGTCTGGAGCTGGAGGGCCTGCATGCTGCCCATGACGCCCTGCTGTCGGACTTCGAGCAGTACAAGCAGGTGAGCGGCGGATCTTTGAGTTCCAGCTACAGGCGCTCTCTTGGACGACCACATGGCGAGGGGACCTTCCGATGTGAGAGGGGTTTGGGGGTGAGATTGGTGGGGGCGTGGCAACCACAAAGGGGAACCTGATACGAGGTCCCTCCCAGGAGGCGGCCAAGGGCGATGACAGAGATAAGAGGATCATGCGAGGTTGAGGAGACCAGTAGGATTGTGGAGTATAGGGGATAGCACCGATGAACATGTGGGTGGACTTGGGTTGGCAATGTTTGCGTAATCGGGATGAGCCACCACATCCCTAATGCATTTTCTGCCTGGGTAGGAGTCACACGGCTGTGTCCTCTGATGAACACCTGTCTTTGCAACCTGCGGGTGGAGCTCCCACGTTCCAGGGCTCTGCTCTGTGCACTCAGTGCAGCGCTGCTGGTGATGAACTTCCCTGTCCGTGCCAGGACGCCCGGGCGCAGTACGAGCGGCTGACGGCCTCGTTCGAGAACGAGAACCAGCTGTGTGCCAACCTGGCGGCCGAGCTCAAGGTGGCCCAGGCGGACCTGCAGCAGCTGGCCTTGAAGGCTGCGGCAGACAGCAAGGCAGCAGAGGGGGACCTCGCAAGGGAGCGGGCCAAAGCGGAGGGGCTGGCTGGTGATCTGGCTGCGGCCATGGATCATAGTGGCGAGCTGCAGGGCCAGAATCAGGCCATGAGTGCCCAGGTGGGACCCCCCCCCCCT
>QAXI01000425.1:121819-132362 GCA_004335615.1 Chloroidium sp. JM
GGGGGGGGGGGGAGGGATTAGAAGTCATCTGCAGATTTCACCTGCCTGTTCCCTTCAGTCCATCATCAATCAGGCTGGATGCTTCGGGGACAAAGCCTATGTATTGTTGCCACAGCTCCGCATTTACAGGCTTGGTGGTATGTAAAAGCTTATTCAACTCAAATCACAGGAGGAAGAGGGACCAGATTGCCGATATGTTGGCGGAGTACTCTGAAGAGGACCTGCTGGCCAAACTGGAGGGCGAGCCGCCACCCCCCAACTCCTTGCACCACCGCCTCGCAGGCCTCATCCCGGTGAACACCTGGGGCTACATCTGGCATTCCTGACGGCTACCTCGTTTGGCTTTCTCAGACCATCCTGCCTTCAAGACTGGTCAGCTCTGGCCCTCTGAGTCTCTATTTTGCATGCAGTCCGTGCGCCTGAGGGAGGGCCGGCCTGTGATAGTGGTGGAAGTGGCCAGGCAGCAGGCCGATGACACCAGCACCGACCTGGCAGAGGTGACTGAGCAACTCGACACCAAATTCATGTCAGAGACCACCACTGCCATGCGATCTTGCCAGTGCATCGTGCCTTCCGCACCTTTTGGAGGGATCAATGGGCACCTGGGCAATGTTGCACACCGCTGGCATTGGCAGTGGGACCAATGGCTGTGCTGTCCACGCTTTGGACAGCTCTGGCTAGGTCAGGGGTGAGTGAGGACAGTGATTTGGGATTTGGCTTTTTCGAGTCTCTGCTCTTCTGCAGTGGGCCAAGCGGTGCAAGGCGGCGGGGGCGGACGCGATCGCCGTGCCGACGGACGCCCTGGACACGGAGACAGGGCTGCGGGACCTGCTGGCGGTGTGCAGGGCCGTGCGTTGCCCCGTGGTGCGGCGGGACTGGATCCTGCACCCGCTGCAGGTAGCCTCCCTGTATGACAGGCCATATTTGTGTCCTGGGATGCAGTATTTGTGAATTTATAACTCAACGCAGCATGACAGTAGAGTCCCTGCATCAGCTCAGATTGCTTGTTGGCAGCCAAGCTTGCTCAGTGACCATGTCGTAGCCAATGGCGAGGCGGGGGGGGGGTTGGGGATTGTTCCAGTGCAGGTTCACTGGGATGGCAGAAAACACATTTTCCATGTGCCAGTCTATCGACTTTACAAACCAGAGGCGGATGTGCGGCGTGGGGGAAAGGTGCCTTTCTGTGTTGCTAAAGCAGAGAAATTGGATTTGCGAAGTAGGTGCCCAGCGGCGCAAGCGCTCAAGGTGTCGGGTGTGCAGATACTGGAGGCCAAGGAAGCAGGGGCGGCAGGGGTGCTGGGCATCGTCACCAGTGTCCTGGGGGACCATGCGGCCCTGTACAGCAGCTATGCCGCTCGCTTTGGCCTGGACTGTCCTGTGGAGGTATTGCCTCGCCTCTCTGGAATCTCACTTGTGAAGAATTCGCCACTCACAGCTTCTAGTGTGCAAAAACGTTGGCTTGACGCTTCTGAGTGGAATTGTGGGGGCTATTGGCTTTCAGAAAGAAGTATGGGCCCCACAAACCGGGAGCGGGAGATGCCACAAGCGAATGCGGGAGATGCCACCAGCGAATGCACGACCTCATATACCCTCTTCACTTGCACATACCGGTATACCAAGTAAAGCCAGGTCCTCCAAGCGCTAGAAACATGTCAGTGCCTGTCATTGCCATTGCAAGGTGCTCAACAGCAGGGTCGGCGAGTCTCTCACACTCATATACCTCCACGAGAGATCTCCTACGACATCCAACACAGCCATACACCGATGATAACAGATTCTCCTTCAACACAGCAATGGCTGCCCGCAGGTGGTCAATGTGGAGGAAAAGGAAGCGATCGAGAAGCTGGGGGTGCCCTTCTACGGCATGAACCTGGGGGTGGGGCTGTCGCTGCCCATCCCGGGCTTCCGCTCCAGCGTAGCCGCAGGGTTGCTCGACAGCCTGCCGTTCGGCGCGTCCAGCATGGTGGGGATCACCTCCATGGACGAAGCACTCAAGGCGAATCTCTCCTCTCCCCCCCCCCCTTTTGCCAACAAAGCCATTCCTCTTTCGCAGAATCTTTCTCTCTTGGAATTCATGGGGAGCTCTGAGGTTTTGGCTGCCACTGCATTTGCTAGGATCGCTCACAAGGCTGTGTTGCGTGGGCTGAATAGGCAAGGCTGGCTGTGACATGACATGCTTGATTCACGGCTTCAGATGAAGCATTTCAGCCGATGTATCGGCCATGCTTTGAAAGAGTCCTGTGTATGGAGGGGACCCATCAGGAAACCCCGCGGTCTTCTGAATTTGCAATTCACTCAACCTTCAGAAAGTCCTGCTAAGATTGTTGCTGGATGGAGGAGGATTTAATTTGGGAGCCTTTGCTACATCATCACTCATCCAAATTTGATTGCTGTCTCCAAGGGTGCTAAGACAATCCTTGGCCTCGGATCTGCACAACTTGCTTTGCATCAGTCATGCGATTTTGCTTCCTCAAGAACATGGTTGGAAACCCCTGCAGCCCATGGCTTTTTCCTTCTCTAGCTGTTGCTTGTCTTACTGCTGATATGTCTTCAATCATGTCACAGGCAACAGAGGCAAAGGCTGACATGATCCTGGTGAAGAAGGAGTGGATTCGCACAGCGCTGAAGCCCAACTCCCGTTCCGCGATCCGTGACCACAGGGATGGCCGGCCCATAGAGAGCTTTCTGGAGGAATTAAAATACGCGACATCCCACGACGACTAGAGTAGGATGAGCTATTCCAATTATCTAGAATAGGGATCTTGCATAACTTGCCCCAGCATCCCTGTGCCGATTCAGTCACCTTGTATGGCCTGGTAATTACACACCGTTTGCCAAAGCATTGGAGGCATACTATCTCAATTTGCCCTTCTGCCTTCTGAGTGCTAATCATTATGGCAGTGATTCATGCATTTCTGGAACTGCTTTTCTCATCTCAGTGGAATGTGCCAGATGACTTTGAACGCTTTCAGAATGATGACCGGGTGAATTTGCCCTGGGCAAAGAGAGAACAAATGTGGGACGAGGGGTCCAAGCTGAGGATTTGCTGGGCATGATGTTCTGAAAAGGCAGATCGAGAAGCATCTGCATTTGATTGTGGTACTTGTGTATGTGGGCTCTCATGTGGGCTCTCGTGGGCAGAGTGTATTAGAATATTGGTATGTGGCATTCTATGCCAGTGTCTGAAAAAGAGAGGTGTGAGCATGCTTTACGTGGTCTTCTTCGAAGCGATGGCCCTGCCTAGCAGCAGTATGGCAGAAGTCCTCCACAGACCTGGAGCTGCATCCATTTCAGTTTTTGGAGAACCTGGGGTTTAGGGCTCTTAGGTAATAGATAGGATCGCCGCAGGACCAAATCTTTTGCAAGCAAATATCTACTTCGCAAGACTTACGACGATCTTGTAGAAATATGCATACGAGCTTCTCTGGTCGTGTGGCCTCAGTGCCGGTAAAGTCGGTGGATATCACAAAGGCCAAAAAGGTTCGTGGCAGCAAAGCTAACGCAGTTGCAGCACCTACCTTGGACACCCGACAGTCTGAGAGGGTGAGTGCTGTGACATCTCTGGGAAAGGACTAGCTAATCACCTCCGAAAATAATATCAGTACTTCATGTCTCGGAGTATCTCCTCCTTTCCTATCTTGCTCCGGCAACATATGACGTGGACCTCAGCAGAGAGCTTGCTTTTGTACACCATACTATTGGGTACATCCTCCAATGCAACTGGACATACTCCTCAACAATTGCGTATGAGAAAGACCACATTTGCAGATCTTCAAGGAGGCTCAGGACCTACTGCCTGGTGGCGTAAACAGCCCTGTGCGTGCCTTCAAATCTGTGGGAGGCCAGCCCATCATCTTTGACCATGTGAAGGGAGCCTACGTATACGATGTTGACAACAACAAGTATGCTCTCTCCTTCTGCACTGGATCTTCTGAAATGGCTTAAGGAATACAAAAATACTGTACCACTCCCATGCACATTCATGGAAAATAATTCTGTTCACTCATGGCAAATCCTTGGCAACAAGACAAAGCGCTGTTTGGAGGACCAATCCCCATTCAGGATAGTTCTACACGGTACCAAAATTTGAGATGTTGCGCTCCCTGGCTGGGCTGGGATGGGTGGGCCGAGGTTGGTGGCGGGATGTAGCTTTCTAATGCCACTGGGATGGGACAGTGTGTCAGAAAGTGAAGACTGCTTTCCGCTATGCCATCCTCTCAACCACCAACACGACGTGGCGTGATTTATCGGCGTTGCCTTTGCACATAGCACCTGCACCATTGAGAAGCTCCAGTGAGCACTCTGTGGCTGCAGGTACATCGACTACGTGCTGAGTTGGGGACCGGGCATTGCTGGGCATGCAGTCGATGAGGTGAACGATGCCCTCAAGGCCCAGATTGACAAAGGAACTTCTTTCGGGGCACCCTGCGAGCTGGAGGTGAGATCCCATGCCCCTCCTCGTAGTCATCCCCCTTCTGCCCCATGTTCCCTGCATCTCTGATTGTAGATGCAATGTCAGGCTCGGTGAATCTAAATTCAAATGTCTTGATGCTGTGTGCAATGTTACAAAGATAGGAGATGCAGTAGCGAGGTGCCAGACTAATATGTTCCATTGCTGGCATCTGGGAACCAGATGGATCGGATGCCTGACCGCTTTTTGCTGCCTTGTCCCGGGACAATCTGCCTTTGGAAAGTATAAAGCCTTTCACAAGATCAAAGAAGCAACACCCCTGCCTTAGGGTGCCTGGACATAGAATGTTTTGAATATGCCATGCGTTGAGGCAACCTTCAGGGGCGTGTCTGTCATAGACGAGCTTTTGGAGACGCTTCTCTCATGGGAGGGAAAGAGCTACAGCATTACCGCTGATATCCCCTCCCATCCCCCAACCGATTTTTCTCTAGGTTTCCTTTCAATTCAAGACAGCGCAAGGAGGCTTGATGCGCCTTTGATGGGTCAAAGTTTGAAGGAGCAATGTTGTGCAGAACACATTGGCAAAGATGGTGATTGCTCGTGTGCCCTCCATCGAGATGGTGCGGTTTGTCAACTCCGGAACAGAGGCTTGCTTGTCAGTCCTCAGGTATGTCTTCGTGCCAACTCGATCCATTGAATCAGCAAAGTGCTCGGGCTCGGGAAGAGATGTTTCCTAAATCAAGAGAGCGCACATGCGAGGTCTGAATGTGTCTTGTTGATGATCCTCATGTGAGCTGCCTACACAGGATCCTGTGGGAGTGCATTTGCAGTTCAAATACGATCTTCCTGGCATTGTGCACAATTCGGATCTAAGGGGGAAGGCAAGGGTGTTAAACTACCCATAACATGCATTCCTCACAGCAAGTCTCCCTAGCGAGCAATTGTAAGCTCAATTATTAGCCTTCCAATTCAAAAACAGTCGAAGGCTCTTTTGGGCTCACCCACCAGCTCATACTTTGTGTTTCGCTCTCCCTGCAGGCTGATGCGGGCGTACACGAAGCGCGAGAAGCTGCTCAAGTTCGTGGGCTGCTACCATGGGCATGCAGACTCCTTCCTGGTACAGGCAGGGTCAGGGGTGGCCACTCTTGGCCTGCCCGACTCTCCGGGGGTCCCCGCTGCATCCACAGGCATGCCCCTAATGGTCCGATAGCGCCCTATCCCCTTTCGGCTGACCTTAGCATAAATCGGACATTTTAGTCGCTGCATTGCATTGGGGAGAAAAGTGGGGGGGGTGGGGTGTCTTGCCGCTATCGTGGCCAAATGACTATGAGGATCAACAAGGGATGACTGGGCATGCTATCATGTTGTGTAAGGCCTTGCCTACCATAAATCTCGTCTGTTGCAAAGTGGGCCACCCTGTGAGCCTGAAATTGCGTGAACACACTCCAAAAAATTGCCTTGAAAAAAGAGCTTTTTTGAGGGGCACAACTCAGCCCGCAGGAGCATGTACCACAATGTAGATTTCCCAACATTCAGAGCACACCCGCCATGATAAACATGAACTGGAGTGATTGGGACACTGTCTTGCAGCTGCAACCCTGACTGCCACATACAACAACCTGGACAGCGTGAGGGCCGTGTTTGAGGCAAACAAGGGGGAGATCGCTGGAGTGATCCTGGAGCCGGTTGTGGGCAACTCAGGCTACATTGCGCCCACCCAGGAGTTCCTCCAGGTATGTCCTACTCAGCGCTGCCTCGTGGGAATGAGATTAGAGGGAGACCTTATAGGGAGAGTGAGAATCACCACAGGCTGGGGCGGGATAGCGCATTGGATTGCTTGGAGCCTCAAGGAGATATGCAGCAATTCACCGGAAACAACACTGGAAGGACATCGAGATGGAGCTTGCATGTGACCAAAAGGAGCGCTATCCCTCTTTTTTGGTGAGGTGAGAAATGCCACATTGCTCGAGAGTCTCGTTTCCGCGTGCAGGGTCTACGGGAGATCACACAGGAGAACGGAGCACTGCTTTGTTTTGACGAAGTCATGACAGGATTCAGGTAGGCAACCTTTCCAGCAGCTTAACCCGTCCATCCTTGCAGCAAGAATAGAACATGCAGGTGCGCAGGACTTTCAAGGGCCTCACTCTACACCACAACAATTTCCTGGAAATCAGTCGTGCAAATTCTCACTTTGCAAGTCCTTTGCTATGGAGCGCGTTGCAGAAGGATCTGCATCGCATTACGCCAGGACTTTTGGTCTCTTTTGTGCATTTCCTCACTGTGCATCTCAGGACAAATGCGAGAGACAGCGGATGCCTTCCATTGGAGTGTCTCATCTTCTGACAAGGGAGGGGGCCAGCAAATATTGAGCTGTTCCTATCATTTTACTCTGGAAAAATGTTGATCATGAATTGCTGGTCTGCAGGATCGCCCACGGATGCGCACAGGAGTACTTTGGGATCAAGCCTGACCTCACCACCCTGGGGAAGATTATTGGCGGCGGATTGCCTGTGGGGGCGTACGGAGGACGCAGGGACATCATGGAGCATGTTGCCCCAGCAGGCAGCATGTACCAGGTTTTTACAATCCCCATCCCAAGACCCCACCCCTGTAGATCCAAGGAATGGATGTCAGATTGTTGTCAAGTGGAATCCTGGTTGCATGTACCCAACACTCTCCTCCCATGCACGGTGTCCAGCAGGAAGGCTAAGGAGATACCTTCTGGCAAGAAATAGGACAAAATGATCAGGTCAATGCGCTCTTTGAATCCATTTCCTGGCAATGCCGTCTCCGTCTCCTTTCCAAGGGACCAAATTGTGAGCATTCCACAACTGTCAGATCATAATTGCATATGGCTTCCAGCGGAACCCTGGCCAACGTCCAGATACGCTACAACCTTCTGTGAAGAGAATCGGCCTTGAAATTGCCAGCAAGCAAGCCTCCTCTCCCAATTCCAGCACCAGACCACGAATGACCGTGCAGGCAGGCACCCTTTCTGGCAACCCGTTGGCCATGACAGCGGGAATCAAGACGCTGGAGATCCTGGACCGCCCGGGCGTGTACGAGTACCTGGACAAGGTCACCGGCCGCCTCATAAACGGGATCCTGGACGCCGGCAAGGCGGCCGGCCACCAGGTCTGCGGAGGCCACATCAATGGTGCTTCCTCCCTCCGAAAATCTCCCGATTGACCCTTTCTATTCTGTCCTTTGGTTTTGTGTACCTTTACTGACCACCTGCTCACCCCAGCTCCGTCCTCCGACTGTCCCATCTTTTTTTGGAGTTGTTCATTTCGCCGGATTGACTCCCCCCTTCTTCCATGCTGCAGTGGCATGTTTGGTTGTCAGAGGTTGTGCTTCTGGCTGGCAGTTGTGCAGTCTTGTTGAGGGTCTGAAACGGTGCCGAGAAACTTCTCAGCGCCCATCCCTCTCCATACCGCCACCGACAAACATGCCACTGCAGCATGGAAGAAGGGGGGAGTCAATCCGGCGAAATGAACAAGTTGCTTGAACTACGGCCTTGGCTGCCGTCAGTGTGCCTTGCCCGCTACTGTGAAAGCATGAAGTTGAGCATGCAACTGCTCCTCTACCCCAACTTGAACTTCTGTAGCCCTCGGCAGAGGAAGTGCCCCATTGCTCCTGCACAGCATCTCATCGATTGTATCTGCAGGCATGTTTGGGTTCTTCTTCGCTGAGGGCCCCATCACATGCTTCGAGGAGGCCGCAGCACAGGTGGACTTGAAGAAGTTTGGACGCTTCCACAGAGGAATGGTGAGTGCTTCTGGCTTCAGCGGATCCTGCTCGGCAATCCAGCTTGCAGTGGCATCTCTGTTCTGGGCATTGTCTGCCTTTCTGTGGTACAGAATTCTTTGAATATCATGAAAGCTCATATTGTGGAGGTTATGTGCGTGATGCGGACCCTTTCGTCACTTGATGCAGATTCGGAAAGCTGGACGCCAAAAGGCGTCTCAAATCCAAAGCTGTGGTGGCAAAGCAAGCAAGATGAAGCAGGCATAGTCCAAGGACATTCTGGCAGAGATTGTGCTGGAGTTCTGTCTTGCGAGAAAGGCTGACGGGCCTTGCTGGGTGTGCAGTTGGAGCATGGCATTTACATGGCACCCAGCCAGTACGAGGCTGGCTTCACCAGCATTGCACACACAGAGGAGGACATTGACAAGACCATCGAGGCTGCAAAGGCGGTGTTCGCCCAGATCTGAGATGATGCTTGCCCCCATATCTGAGAGTCGGCATATAATTGCACCACAGCCATGGTGATGGTATTTTGCGCAATGGAACATGTCAGTCGACTTGCTTCTGCAGCTTTCTCTTTGCTCGCATTTTTGTTCCTTTGTGCAGATTGTATATGCTTTACGTGAATATTTAACCTGCAGAGTTTAGGGGCGTGGGAAAGGACTTAATCTGGCGTTTGAAGGTGCCTATTTACATCCTGACGGGATCCATCAGGACAGATAATGGATTTGCTATCAGTTTGGTAGCTCTTGGACACCAGTTGTGCCTATCACTCTACAAATATAAGTGAAACTGCGTTAGGACGTGATTTCAAGATCAGCACTTGTGGTGCAGCCATTCTTCCCATATATTCATGCATACAAAGATACTCAAGAGCCGCAACAGGCATGCATGCACAGCTGTTGAAAAACGAATTCAGGCTGTTCTCATCAACACTCACGCGGACTCCACTGCTTCATCTCATCTTACCTCATTCGAATGATGGTGATGGTTTGCAAGTTTGATTGATGTCAAGCTTCGAAGATCAGTGCCGGCTGAGAGCGGTTTGATCACGAAGTGAGTGCCTCTTGCCCCTTGAGTGATATTTGCATCCCATCGACTGTCAGTCCCTCACATTGTATTGAGGACGCAAGTACCATGAAGCTCTACGCTTCTGTGGTTGCTATTGCGTGCGTGCTTCTTTCTGCCAGCACCGTGACCGGGACTGTTTGCGGCAACTCTTGCTGTGCGCTCCCTTGCCGATCGCCTACTGTTGATGATATTTAGCGTTTGATGAGCTTGAACGATTGCCGAGAGGACTTTGGAGAGAAAGTGAAATGCCATGCCAGAAAGCCGAAGGAAGCCAAATTTAATCCGCTTTCAACTGGACAATAGTGCAGCGGAGATTTTACTGATGTAGATGATGGCCACGAGCTGTCATTGAGATGGATATGCTCGTTCTGAGGAAACGTGGTCATCGCAGTCCTCTGGTGAATTCCTTCTCATGTGCAGTGTTCGGCTTCTACTGTGCCCAGGGCCTCACCTGCAGCAACGGAGTGTGCTCAGGCACAGCCTGCGAAGCCAGTGCCGAATCCCCACAGGTAATTTTCAACCTCAGCAGCAGCAGCAAAACGGCTGTGGATTCTAACTACACCATTGCAGCCTTTGATTGGGTGCTCATGCAGCCATCACGGCCCCATTGAATGGGCTCTGGAGGTGACAGGTAGGTTGCTTGCAGGTGCCGCTGCCAGAGGGAGAGCATTTCGTGTTCGATGGCGAGGCTGGCAAGGTCTACAACTTCATCACCGAGCAGGTCAGCATCCATTTCATTCCCCCCATGAGTAGAACGTGCATTGAATTTGTTTGGGCCTGCCCAACCTCGCTTGATCCTGGGCCAACCCCATTTGTGCTGAAAGCTGAAGCCGGCCGCCTGTAACCTGCAGGAGCACCAGATGAATGCCAAATTCGTGGAGGGCAATGCAGCTGGGGTGGCGCTGGTTGAGAGTTTGGGATTGAAGCTGCATGACACCCAGGTCGAGATCCATGCGGACGAGCAGGGGGAGATGCAAGGTACGAAGCGCTTGCCGGGGCATAGGCCCTCTTTTTGTAATTGGCAGGGGTCAGGATGGGATGGCAGGGCAGGCACATGAAGGCGCAATATTGGTGTGGAGAAGAGAGCGCGATCTGGCATGGCACAAGGGCATGAAAAATTTCAACGCAGACCTACTTTCCTTTTAACAACCCTCAGTGACCCCATCCCACTTGAGCTGTTATTCGCTGCTGACCAGACACGTCATGGACTCTCAACCTCAGTCGACGTCTCACAACGATTCACAATTTGGTCGCCTCTTTACCCTCACCGTCTGACCTCAAATTTCCGGGGCATGGACCTATGCTAACCTGCCC
>QAXI01000425.1:151931-163460 GCA_004335615.1 Chloroidium sp. JM
GGCAAGGGAGGCGCCAAGAGGCACAGGAAGGTCCTCCGTGACAACATCCAGGGCATCACCAAGCCCGCCATCCGCAGGCTCGCCCGCCGTGGTGGTGTCAAGAGGATCTCTGGCCTCATCTACGAGGAAACCCGCGGTGTCCTCAAGGTGTTCCTGGAGAACGTCATCCGTGACGCAGTCACCTACACCGAGCATGCCCGTCGCAAGACCGTGACCGCATTCGACGTGGTGTACGCCCTCAAGAGGCAGGGGCGCACTCTGTACGGCTTCGGAGGATAAGCAACCGACCAACCAAAAATCCCCCAAAAACACCTGGTGATTCTAATCACCACCAACTTGTAAAGTCTGAGATGACAAGTGGGTGGACACTTTTGTAAAGATTGCTCTTCACAGCCGTGGTCTTTTGCCAGCCATACCTTCTCTGAGGAAGGGACATAGGTCTGGCAGTGCTTATTGGGTGTGAGGTACAGTTCCAGATGCTTTCCCAGTTGAATGACTTGAGGTGACCTGTTGCTGAGATGACTGTAAATGAGGGTCGCAGCCTGGGAAAGGGCCTCTCACTGACCACTGCATGGTATGTGGCAACGCTGTCATGCATAGCAAATAGGGCGTTCAGGCGACCCTCTTACCATCAGGCAAGAGGTTTGAAAGGACAGAGCTTCTTCAGTATTATGTATCTCAAGTATGTGTAATTGGTGATTGGGCACTTTTGAGAGGGAAGTTTGGCTCAGGTTGAGAACGGTTCTCTGCAAGTCTGCAAGAAAGAACAATGCCCTTCTCGTTGTTATTGGTGGAAGAGAGGAGCAAAACATATGCTTATTCACGCTACAGTACTGTATTACAACTATGTGAGGTGCATGCACAAGTGAGCAGCAAATGAAATGTGTGTCCCAATCTGAGGGCTGAGCTGCCATTGGGAAAGTCATTTGACGGAGTTCACCTTCAAACACCACAGCAGGTGCTCTGAGACGGAGGCATTCATCTGTGTCATGCAAGCCTGTGCCCTCCTGCCTCAATATTACTACAAGGTGGTCGGTGTTGTACCTTTCACAAGCCAATTCTCATACCTAGGAGTGAGGACGCAAGTAGCCAGGGTCACCAAACTCGCAGGCAGACCTCCTCAAACCACCTGCTATGAGCTTACCCACGGGGACGTTGGTGCAAGCAAATGCACAAATCAACATCAAGCAATAGCAAATGGCTCTTTGCCAGCCATCCCTAAAGCTACACCAGCGACAGCAGGTTGCGCAGCATGCGCACGTCCTGCAGCGCGAGGGCCACATCGTCCTTGTGCGCCCTGAGGCCCACCTTCTTCAGCCTCTCCTCCCTGGCGTTGCCCAGCGAGATGATGCCCATGTCCGCCAGGGTGGAGCATGCCGCCGCAAATTCCATGCTGTTCAAGGGCTTCATTGCCACCTGCAGTGCCGGAGTCTCAGACCACACTAGATCAGCAAGGCTGCATCGCTAGCATACCTCTTGAGCAATCCAAAATACGGATCATTTGGAAACCTGACTTTGTTGCTCGAAAAACCAATCTTTTGTGTAGCGCCTCATTCATTAGGGGGTCTCTTGCGGCCCGATCCACCTCCCCTAAAAATTGTTTGCTGACTTGCAATGCCGTGTACAGCCCTTGAACGCAGGGCAGGAAGGCCGGAGTGGGGGTTGCCTGTCTGCACAGCTGGGAATAGGACTCGTGCAGGATCCCGACGGCGCATTCCTGGGCACCGCCTAGGAGGGACAGGCGGGCCACCGATCCCGGAGCCTTCCCAGGGGTAGCCTGCTTCCTGCCGCCCGGCGTGCACTGCGACTGGAGGAAGCCTGGAGACAAGAAGGAAGCCATGCGCGGCTTGGGGCCCTGCAGCGCTGTCGAATATTGCTCCACCTCATGTGGTATTTTTGACAACTGACAAGGAGCTGGAGTGTCAGTCAGACTTTGACTTGAGGTTTCGCATCGCTCAGAAAATCAAAATTCCAGAGATTCACGAAACAGGATTCGATTCGATGTGGACCACCCAAATATTCCCATTCACATGTCCTTGTCTTGGCTTTTGGTTTCCTATTCTTCATCAGCCATCATGCAATGCGCATCCCTAGCCCACAGAAAACGGTGAAATCAGGATTGGCTGGTCTGCAAGGGTACCTTTGCGGTGGAGGTAGGGGTGGATGGGCCCCCTGGACCCAAGGGGGGGCCTGCCAACTCGGGTGCGTCCGCCTGTCCCAGCAGCTTGGTGGCGGCACACAGCACCAGCTGCTGCTGCTGGGGGAGCGCCCGCATGGCTTGCACAATGGCTGAGGCCTCCCCTGAGCCTGCAGAGGGGTGAGACAGGCGTTGGGAAGCCCTGCCATTGCAAGGAAAGCGGGGAGAGGGGGATGATGCCGATGGATATTGCATGGTGTTAAGCATGTGTGGCATTCAGCCAAGGCGAGCTTCCTATCATGGGGGCCTCTTCGTCAAATGGAAATTTAGTCAGGCAGGTGAATTCTTTGGGTGCAGCTGAATCTATGCTCTGTTGCTCAGTAGAGGGCCAGTATGCCGTGTGTGAGCTCACCACCCTGGAGAGCTGAGATAGCCTTTGCCATATCCCCCAGACCCACGAGCCGCCTCTTCGGCAGGGCTGCTGCAATCTCTGCGCTCCCGCTGCTATTCTCATCTGCAGAAAGGCAGACTGTGTCCCTCATCCAAAGGACTGAAATCCTGACATGTCACCCAGAATTGTGCACACACGGGAGAATTTTGATATTGCAGGAATGGTTTCAGGCAATCAGGCTGGCAGTTCACAAGAGAAGCACGTTTGCCCTGTGCTTACCCACCAAGGCATGCTTGAATGAGCAATCATTCAACTCGACTTGGGAAATAATGGCACGCTTTGAGAACGCAAGGCCTGCTTCTCTATGCCGCAGAGTACAGCGTTCAGTCCAAGGCATGGGTGTCAACACTCTGCAGCTTGTGGAGTGCTTTGTGGCCATGGGGCAGGTGGTGGCAGTCACCTCCTCCACAGGGAGCGGCTGCCTGGGAGGCCTCGGTGACCAGGTTCTTGACGGCCGCTCCACAGGCCTCCAGGGCACGCCTCATGTCCCCGCTCTGAGCTGCCATCTGCTCAACAAAGCAGATCTCCTCAGCGAGTCGACTCTATTCACCATCTTAGCTCAGCTCCCTCAGAGAAGTAGGTCCAAATCCCGCCCCCACCACCCAACATCTTCCTAACCCCTGCCCCACTGGCCCTCCATCTCTTGAGTTTTTAGGCCCAATGATTGACCGATCTTATCCCGGGAGCTCTTGGCTGTTGCTGCTGCAAAACAGGCTCCCAACCTCTACGAAATACTGCGAGGCGGAGCATCACCTTTGCAGCCCCCTTCAATGAGTTCCGCTCTCTGGCAGTGCTTTCCAACCCACGCTGACCATAGCAAGTCCTACCCTGTGGCTCACGGCACAGCACCCTTTCCTCAGGCCACCGCCAAGCGGTAGCACCCATCCATCACCCTTCCTACGTTCCCCTTAAGACCAATTCGTGATGCTCAGCCGCAAGCTCAGTCCCCTGAATTCTGAGTGGAAGAGGAGGAGGGGAGATAGCTGAGGAGGGCTTCACCTTCCGGGCGCAGAAGGTGACAGCGTGGTCCTGGAAGACAGGCCCCGGCAGCATGGCCAGGCGCTGCCGCACGATCTCCCCCACCTGCTGGGCAGAGTAGCTGGCGAATGGCAGGGGGTAGGGCAGGCTGCCCATGTCCCTGAGGCGCGGCAGGCGGCGCTCAGCCATGTCGATGGAGTTGGAGATGCCAATCAGCACCAGGCGGGACCTGGGCGCCTGCATGAGTGGCAGGCTTGTTGTGGTCGGGCTGTGAAATGGAGAAGGCGGTGAGTGGTGAGGGTGAGCTGGGCAGGAGCGACTTCATTTTCCAGATTTGGTTTCCCAGAGCACTGCTTCGCATTCACCAATGGTAGAAAGGATTCTGGGGGAGAGTTTTGTAATGAGTCTCCCCATCAGTCCATTGTTTGGAAGGGACAGGGTTTTCGATTCGCAAGCCAGAGTGTTTGAACAGGTTTCAGGAAGCGAGATTTCTTCCAGGCTGCTTGCATGCCCGCCGTTTTCTAGTCTCCTTCATGCTCTTCTTTAAAGAAGAGCTGTTCGCAGCAAATGCAGGACAAAGAGCAACTCAGCTATCCTTTCTTGGGGAATTGCAAAGAAGGGCCAGAGAAGGGGGGCCACCTGCGGGATGGAGAACAGAGTGTACAGGATGGCACAGTCCTGGGAGAGGAGCTGGTCCATCTCATCCAGGATCAGCACCAGCATGCTGGCCTGCCTGCCCTTCTTGGAGGGGGTTGCCTGGGGTGCCTGCACCAACTCCCGCAGAGCAGCCTGTGCCTCGTCAGCGTGCGCGGCAATCCCCGCCCCTACGGTCAGGGCGGTCCTTCAGAATAAGCCAGGGAGCAATGTGAGTCGCAAGGGAGAAGCCTTTAAAACGGCTTGCAAGGATTAAGCAGGGCAGGAAGGCTGTGTTGCCTCCCAGAGTTGGCAAAATATGTACTGCGCGTTCCACACCCGACAATCCCTGCTGCAAAGAATTCTGCAGATTGTGTTTGCGTGGAAGGGGGTAGGCTAAGGGTGGTGCTGAAATCCACTGGGATGATCTGAGTGCGAGAGACGCAGGACTGTTAATTAAACGCAGCCCGCAATGATGTTTATGAGAGGCACGCTTGCATCTGACCTTCCTTCCCCTGCCTTGCTCAGACCACTCATCCTCTGATTTACTGACAGAAGGGCATGCAAGTGTGGCATCACCTGGGTAGATGATGCCACCGCACGCGGAGGACCCCCCCCTGCCCGCAACAAACCCTGCGAGGGCGCGCGCAAAGACCCCATTGGGCTGCTTCAGGGTCATGCAATTGATGGACACAACGGTGGGGCGCTCGCAGTCCTGGGGCGGAGAGGCAGCCCAGCACTGGCGTGCTACATCGTGCACAGTCAGGGACTTGCCTGCAAGCCATCCAAGGTCAAGATTGTGTGTCAAGGAACCGAGAGTATGCTTTGGCCAGCATGATCGCTAGTGATGAAATATTAGTCAAGCCGGTGAATGCTGGTTGCTCAATGTTGCCTGTCGCCAATGCATGGTTTTCACAAGGGTGCTGGCGATGTGCGGTGAAGGCGGAGTTGGATGCAGCTCTTTTGATGAGCCGGGCCAAAGAGGGTGGAGCGGCATGGAGAGGGTAGGGAGCTCGAGCTTTTGATTTGCCCTCTTTCCTCTTCCTCAGCCATGCTCAGAAGTGCCGGCAAGCTTCCCTGTGATGCTATGGAAATCTAGCAGTGGATCTTGTGGGTTCTCGCAGTTGCATGAAATCTTCCCTTTGCATGCCCCGCCTCCTCACTTGCTCACCATCCATAGCCAATCTTCTTTGCACCTCGATCTGCCCTCAGCTTCCACACGACATGGATCTGCAATCCGTGGCCACAATTTTCCGCTTGAGGGGAAGGGGTGGAGGACAGGCACCTGTCCCAGGTAGCCCACTGACATAGATGGAGCCCCCTTGACTCGTCTGCAGGTGCAGGGCCAGCAGGCGGTGCAGATCCCTGGCCTGGGTGTCTCGGCACAGGGGCAGGGATCCCGCGCTCACTGGGTTGGAGATGTGCAGCGCAGCCTCCACAGCATGCACCTGAAGGCCAATTGTACCGCTTGCCCAGCACACAGAGACAAAGCTGAGCCTGACACTCTCCCAGCATATTGGACATACCGGCAAAATGGGTGGGGATGGAGAAATGAGAGGAAGAGGATTTCAATATAAGAGGGAATTGAAACTCAGTGGAGTGGGCTGCTTCTTTTGCAGTACATTTGGCTGTGCTTAAGTGGCCTCTTGTGAGATTCTGCAAAGAAGAGCTCGTAACAAAGGGGCAAACTACGGCCAAGTGCTGAAAGATGGCCAAGCATTCAGTTGATTGAGCCTCTGCCTGCACAGATGTGGAATAAAGGTGATGCAGAGGGATCCTTCTGGGTGCAGGGTGGGAGACAGGAGCGGTACCTTGGCAGCATTGGTCGGGTCAAACCAGCTGGCATCTGGGGCGACTGCTTTTGCTCCTGGCAGGCTGGTCTCCGCTGGTGCCCCCGGAGTATTTGTCGGCTCCGCAGCGGCTTTGGCTGCGGATGGTGAGGCGGGCACTGCCACCTTCTTGAGCTTGAAATCCTCCTCCTCTCTTCCTGCAAGGCTGCGTCATGGGCTGAAAGGTGCATTGATCACCTTGGCATTTTCCTTTTGCCTAGACGAGATGGAAGTGATCATGTAGCCAAATTCCATTCACCCCATTGATGAAACTTGGATGACAGTCCGAGGTAATAGTAGGCAAGCTGCAGCTTTTTAAACTGTGGGATCCTGCTTCTCCCTTCTCTCTCTCACAGCTTAGTAATTGGCGATCCCACCTAGGCAGCACTGGCAGCCCATGTCACAGCATCACCAACCCCACCGACCCACATCGATAGAATCTATTACGCGGACAAAGTACTTGGAGCTGGAAGACAGACAAGCCTACCCTGGGGTGACAGATGCTGCTGTTTGGGGGACAGGGGCGATCTCTGGGGGGAGAGCGCAGTGGCAGGTGCTAAAGCTGCGCGCTTGGGGGACATGGAGCGGGGATCACGATTCTCCTGCTGCTCCCGCACCTTCTTGGAAGCCGTGCCTGCCCTGGAACTCCTCCTCCTTCCCACTGAAGGCGGAGGAAGCGTGTCAGCCATACCCAGAATTGAAGGGGACAACCAAGGATGTTGAAAGCAATTGTTTATGTCCTGCTGCGCGGAGGGTCGGCGCCTTGATGCAGCTTTGACTAGACTCTGGCGTTTTGGAGACACTGTTCAATTGCTAAAAGACAGATGAGAGGGTCACAGAGGTCCAGCTGATAGGTGCAAATCGTGGGGACAATGCAAGGGAAAGCTCTTCCAATTGCTCTTGGACATCCAAATCACCCTCATGTTCTACCCCTGCGTATACGTGGTAATGGTCTCATGACAGGAGACGCAACAATTCGACTGTCCAGTAGTACTGCCAGGGCTCTGAATCCTCAGGTGAACGCCCAGGACAGTATATGGCTTGTAGATTTCTCGAGCCTCTGGCAGTGGAAGAGGAACATCAATGCTGCCTAGATGGCTGTCACTCACCTGAGGGATCAGCAGCCGTGGCCTTGGCATCTGCCCGGCTCTTGCGCTTCTTGGCTGGCTTGACACCTGCCCCCTCTGAGCCTCCCCCTCCCCCCGCACCCGCCAGGTTGCTTCCCTGCCCACCGGCCGTCGCCACGATTCCAGGCATGCCTGCAGCCTCCGTCTGGCCTGGCCTGGGGCCCACAGGTTCAGAATCCGCCCTCCCTGATGGCCCTGCCTCAGGGTCTGCACCTGCCGGCCCGTTCTGAGCTGCTGCGCTTGGGGCTGTGGAGGAGTCGGCAGGGGCAGCGGCCGCCTTGGAGGTGCGTCGGCGCTTGGCATCTGTTCCCTGCCCGAAGAACGCCCCGACAGAGCTGGGGACCTGTGTGGATCACAGCTGTGTTGGTCGTCGTGAAGCTGTGACTTGTCAAGTCTTGCACCACAGTTCACTGGCAAGATGCAACCTCAGGTGCACATAATTATAAGGCGCTAAGGTGCTATAAGGTGCTATAAGGTGCTATCTTTCTAGTGCCTGGCAGGAGCTGGTCCATCCGGGGATGATGAATGGGGCATGGAAGGCAGACTTATGATCCTTAAGTGCAGCCCAGAAAAGGAAATGTGGACGGAAGGTGGCATTGCAGAGAGGTCAGGAAAGTTAGTGGACCAAAGCATAGAAGCTCCTACCTGGCGGTTTTCCCTTGGCTGCTGCAACCATGGTGCCCCTGGGCTGACGATTGTTGCGGCTGAGTCATCCCCAGTCCCAGCTCCTGGTGGTGCCTTTTTCAGACCTGCGGTCTCCGCTTTGGCTTTGGTGCTGCGGGGGCACTTCTCCCTCTCCATTGCACACCCAGCTTTGCCCGCAGCCTCCCCGGTCCCGCTAAGCACTGCCTTCCTGGTGGACTTCTTCTTGCCACCCCTGTTGGCCTGAGCCGGGACTGCCTTTGCCTCCCCATTCATCCTCCTTCTGCTATTCTGCCCATCTCCTGCCTCCACTCCCGTCCCTGAAGCAGAGGCCCCCGGGGCCGCTTGCGATGCCTTTCCCCTGCTCTTGGACCTGGCGTCCTTGCCCCTCTGCACCCCTCCGGCGCCCCCCTGGACAGTGGTGATCGCTGCAGCAATTCCCTCTCTGGAGCGACCCCTGCCCCTGCTCACCGGCTGTGCCACGCCTCCTGAGCACGCACCCTCCTCCCCTGATGCAGGGAGCCTTCCCTTCTTTGCTCGCGCCCTGTCTTTCCGTCTCTTCACATCTGTTCCCTCGACCACGGTCGCAACCACCTCGACTTCAGCAGCTGCCTTGCGGGGTCTACCCCGGGTCTGTGCTTGAGACTGCTGCTTGCTCTGGTCTGGGTCAGTGGATGGGGCGCTGTCTGATGCTTCCTTCTTTGCCGGCCGGCCAGGCTTTTTCTTGCGCAGTGCTGCCGGGATCATGGACTTGGCTTTGCGCTTGGGACGTGCAGATGGCGCTTCTTTGGGCTTGGGGACGGGGTCAGGGGCTTCGGAGGGGGCAGGAAAGGGGTCTGCAGTAGGAAGGGCGCATCCAGATGGTCCTGCAAACTCAACGTGCTGAAGCTCATGCCGCTGGGGTAGAACCTGAAGAACAGCTGAGTCGTGCAATAGCCTGGCCAATCTACAGTTGCGCCTTCTCTATACACTGCAAAAAGGGCCTTGGTGTGTGGCTTCCTGCAGGCCTGACTTCAGATGAGTGATTGGACTTTCATTAACACTATTGTGCTTGTTTATAGAAGCTTTGGTCTAGGTATGTGAAGATAGTAGAGTACATTATGATTGCAGTCAGTCAAGTGATGTCCAGGACGGCCATACCTTTTCTTTTCTTGGTCGGACGCCCCTCCTCTTGCACTGTCTTGCGTCTCTTGGTGGAAGTCACTGCCATATTGCCACGCTAAGGCACCAACTTGTTGCTTTCAGCGGGAGATGGCCAGTGTCTATCCTGGAATCCACACAACTGCGTTGAAGAGTCTGTTGGCTTCTATCTTTCTAATGTGGTAACGATATGCCTCTGGTTCAGCAGCTGTGGTGCTGCTACCAGGAGCAGCCATGGTGCTGGTTGTGAGGGTCCATATAGTCAACGAGCTTAAGATCTGATTCTCCTTCGGCTGCTCCGAACATGCATTAATAAGGCGACCCAGAAGCAAATGTCTGAGACTACTGCACACCACCATCACTTGGCAAACAAGCTGCAATTAGGTGTCAAAGCCATTCTGACGAACAAAGCGGCAACGGTGCAGCACAGCAATCGCAATGAGTACTGCATTGACAGACGTATGTACCATTTGAGGCAAGGTCTCCGCGAGTAGTGACCTCACTTTTGTCATTTGCGGACGGTGACCGTATGATGCGACAGCATAGCACTCCCACCATGCAGAGAGTGTCTCCACTGACACCTGGATGCTTATGCTTCGCTCCTCCTGGTTGATTTGCATCTTGCCTGGCATTTGGTGTTTGAAAGTCAAACCTAGAGGGTTTCCTTCGCATGCGTTCAAATTTGAACTCCAAATTTACGTAACGCGGATCATTGTATTCACCTGTGCTACAATGAGCATACAATCGCAAGCGTATGTTCTCTGCTCTTATATTGTCTCACAATGATTACCTTGACGCCAATTATGAATTGTATTCCTAGGCATGCTGTCTCAAACAGGCAACAGAACCGCAACCTCACTGAAAATGGCAATCTCAGGGAACATGTAAAGGCATGATACAAATGCTGACACATACAAATATCACAGAGCCTGGCAACCATAGTAGTCTTAGCATGTTCAACCCATGACATATTATACATGATGCTATTACTCCATACACTCCATACAGCTTTAAAATTATGGTGCAGGTAAGCAAGCTCTGCAGCTCTATGCACAATCACAATGCAAGGATTGCAAACGCACAAGTATTTGCACTGATAGTAACACATAATATTTGTGCAAAACAATGGGGCAACACAACAAGTAGGGGAAAGACAATTTGAACCATTGGCAATCCCGAATACCGTACCTGTTGCTAAGAGATGGCACCTCCTTTCAACCTCCACACGCCTTGCCAACACTCTGAGAAGTAAGTCCACTTATGGCATCACATTGTCAGACGACGTCTGTCCCATTATTCATGATCCTGTAGGCTCCTCCGCCGTGAACCGTCAGGTCACTGTTGGTGTTGATGGCAGCATAGGATGGCTGCATCCGCAACACATCTCAGAACACAGACACCCTATTTTCAGGTCATCCTTCCCCATATCAGCAGAGACAAGAAGGTGGCTCCTATCCAACTGGAAATAGTTTTGCCAAATGGGCTATTTATGAGCACACAAGCAGGGGGCGGCTTACTCTGCAACGACCTCTGGACTGTCGAGCCAAGAGCAGGCCAGAACCAACGAAAAACAGGAAAGCGCCTCCTGCATGCACAGTGGGATATTAATGACACTCCTCACAATGGTGATCGACATAGAAACGAGTGAGCATGAGGACAGTATGTGGAAGGTAAAGCCTGCAGTGCTCACCACCAAAGCCGATTGAGTTCTCTATCTGCAGCAAAAAGTACACTTTTCAGTTTGCTCTTGCATTGGGTCTTCACCTGATTCTGGCAATCAAGTGTATCGAGAATGAAATTTTCTGAGTTTAAATTTTTGTACCCAGAGATCACCTGGTAGGTTCGCAGGCTGAGTTTCTGCGACAAAACGCTTGTTGGCATGAAATCATGGTGACCATCCAATCTCGAGCCAGCGCACAAAAGGAGCTCCTGTTTTGCAATGACACTGCAGGATCTTATGCCAGGACAGTATCAATTGGGGCTTACCAAGTTGTTTGGGGAGTACCAATAGAGGAAAATGCCCGACATGCAGAAGCAAACCCCGCCTGTGGACAGCTTACTCTGTCAATCTTCGTCAGCAACGAGCAGGTGAAGAAAGATTGTTGTGATTCAGCCAAAACGAATGAGCACAAATCAGGCGTAGATGCATAGTATTAGCCTGCCTGGAACCAAGATCAAGACTTTGAACAGCAGATGTGCCTCTTATTGTTGTAAAAGTGGGAAGTCTCACCCCAAAAGTATGTCCACAGCACCCACCTGCAGATCATCACGTCTTGAGCACATTCCAAACCATCGCACTGATGTGGCACACATCCAAAGATATGCAGCTCGATCTTCACGGAAAGAGGGCCTACCACATCATACTTGCGGCACTAGCTTTATTGAAGGGAAAGAAGATGTCTGCAAGCAAATCCAATTTAGGTATTTCAGGCACTGACCAAGGAGGGCTGGCCCCTTCCCAAATACAATATTCAACTCTCCATCAGTTGGGACATGCACTTCTGTAGATGCCGATATGTCTGACCCATATTCACCTCTGACGCTTGATGTGGGGTGCTCTGCCCTCTTGTCTCCTCCCCTCATCCCCTGATG
>QAXI01000425.1:181999-198411 GCA_004335615.1 Chloroidium sp. JM
GCCTGCACAATCTGCTCCAAGTGGGATCAATGATAGGTGCCTTTCCCCCCCCCCCCCCTTTTCACCATGTTTTCCTCTTGATTGACATCTGCTGAATTCAATGATGATGGGCAACAGCTCCTTTGCCTTTTTTAATGCAAGCTTGCAACTCCATTGCCAATTTCCCAGCCCACCACAATGATGCCCTGGAATTTCTGGCCGGTACAGACACTGTTCGTTTGGACACTGTAAATTTGCATCCTTTGCTTTCTCCACTCACCATCAACGTTGTCGCCGCCACAGGTGGAACATGTCCCACACAGTGCAGCAGGTTTCCAGGCATAACCCTGAGGTGCTGGCTTCCCCACTGCTGTTTTGGTTTGCAGTCCTTTTCCTCTTGCTGCTGTCTGGAGAGTCTCTGAAGTGGGCCAAGCTCTCAACCTCGCAGCAGCACTATGTTGCCACTGCCCAGATCGTCCTTACAACTGGAGTGGCCATCTCCGTGCTGGTCATAGCTTTCTTTAGCCTGGGCTTCGTCCGCAGACGAGTCAAGGTGCACACCCAATCCATCCCCTATCTGCAATTCATAGATGATTGTGCTTTCCTCATGTTCTCTGGCAAGCGCAGATATTTCCCCCTCAGCCCCCTCTGCTAAATTCTGGCTCTTGGTGTCTTGTCTCGGGAAAGTCCCACAGATGATGTCAACATCCCATGCTCATTCGCCAAACGTCCTACACAGTCCTCTCTGTCATGCAGCTGTTGCTCTTGCGCCTTGATGGCTCCAAAACCTGTTTCCCAGACTATAATTCATCTTCTTTGAGCTAATGTCAGGGGCTGGAAGCAAGCCAACCCCTGACGTAAGCACAAAGAGTAGCTAAAGCAGCTAAAGTGGCTTGCTTTCGGCAAGATTTTAAGCTCCAAAAGGAGAATTTTGCAGTACTGAACAGAATTGGAAAGGGCAGTTTTGCTGTTTCACCCTTCTGAATGTCAGCCTGGCATTCAGACTGACGTTGTACAGGCTCTGTTCCTGAAGCTCACGGGCAGAGGCAACCAGGTGGCCCCCGCAGCCGAGGCCAGCAGCTCCAGCGAGTCTGCTGAAGACACCCCTGCCAAACCGCAGCGCAGCTTCTGGAGCGACAGCGACTATTCGACTGACCCCAGCCCCCCCGGATAGCACTGCCGGGGATGTAATATCGGAGCCCACGCACAGCGGCAGGTAATATTTCTGACCTCTGCACCCAGGCAAAATCCGTGGTCTGGTGTCTTGGCAAAGTCTATGTTGGCCCTTATTCTTCAGCTAAAGGACGCAGCGCCCGCTTTGTAGGGTAGCAAACATTTTGTTCTGCTTCCTCATTTGAACTGAAGGGAATTGCAGCAGATGTGTGACTACGGAATTTGCTATTCACAAATTCGCTTTTCTTGTCAGGGACACAGCCAGGACCAACAATTTCCTGAACCCCAATAATTCTGTAACAATGCCTTTGCACTCCACAGGAGGAGCCCTGAATCTAGCGAGGGAGCAAGGCAGCGCCCAATACTCAACCCTCTGCTGTTGGCATTCCCCTTGCCTGGCAATGAGAAGCCACCACCGGCGGGGGACATTGAAGGGCAGAGGCGGTTTGGTAGCAGCCATGGCTCACGTGAGTCTGATCAGGACGCATGGCCGGAGCAAAATCCGCATGGTAGCAAAAAGATCATGTAGTGTATGTGTCTCTTTGGAAAACTAGCTGGGTGGGATTCTGTTTGTCCATTGTAGCCTGTGTTCACGCTCACTGGCTGCACCTGAAGAATCACCCTTGACCGTTTTTGTTTTGACAATCTTGAATGCTAAGGATGGGGTTGGGACTGAACGTCAACTTAGGTGCACAATAAGCTTGCAGTGCACTTGTAGTCATTTGCTTTTGTATAGCCCGTGCAATGAGAGAGCGCTCGCTTGGACAATAAAATACATTCAGAAAATTTGCATTCCTTGTCATGGAATCTGTACATGTGGGTACTCAGGTTTTCATAAGTACCGTCTTGAAACCAAAAAACGGAGCGCAGAAATGAAAGATCAAAAACTGTGATCTCAAGGTGGCCACAAACAACTCTATCTCTTTACCCGTTCCAGTTGCCTTATCCAGCTGGCAACCTATATAACAAGTTTGTTAACAAGGACCACCAATAAGAGTCCCAAACTCTTGCTGCCCATCAACATTGCAGCCGAATTTCCACATGCAGTTGACAACACAACCCTCCTCTGCGCATGCAGCAATGTAATGACATCATAAATCCCTTCAGATGGCCCTGCTGAAACACCTGATGCTACAGAGCCAAAGTCTGCACAGGAGCTGCCCAACTCATGCATCTTATGTGTCTCAAGTCCTTGCCAAGATTCTTGTCAAAGCTCCCTCAGACATGAGATTACGTCCCCTTCAGGAAGCACTGCGCACAACAAGCTCACACAGCTGAACAGATGCCCTGACGATGTAGCAACCCGGTACCAGGCAGACAGCTGTGGGATGCTGCACACGCAGCAGGATGTTGAGTCGATTGGCTGTCTCAGTGGCGCATGTCAATAAGCAGCTCTGCACCGACTCAGCTTCATGGCACTGCCCTGGGCCTGATGTTGACTCCCAGCTGGAAGTCACGGAGGTGTGACAGGGCAGCTGCCGTGCTGCCTGTGCAGAGATCGATGTAGGCGCGCGCCATCACAGCGTCCCGGTGCCCACCACCATCCGTTGCCGCCACTGCAAACTCGTGAGCCTGAAAGACACTATCCGTTCAGCTTTGTTGCAATGCGTGTGGGGCTTTTGATCCATGCGTAGGAAACAAGAGGGAGACGGACGCCTGCCTGAGTGCAGCCAACAGACACAGGAAGCCACTCAAGAGATCACCTAGAGGAGCAATTCCACTACGGAATGCAGGCTTATTCTGCATCTCCAGCCTTGGGCAGGCACACGCAAACTCATCGATGAGAGCACACGAGGATCAGCATGCCTTGTCTGGCCAATGCATTTGTTGTTTATGTATCATTATAAGAGGGGGGGGGGGTGCATAACCAACCTGGGAGAGATCACCAGCAAAGAAGTACGTGCTCGCAAGATTGACCAGGAGGGGGACTTTGGCTGTGTGACCGCCGCTTGGTGGTGAAGACCCAGTGTCCTCCGATGGCCTCGAATCCTCCCCACTTATGCCGTTGCCGACCTCCTGCAAAATACAGCCCTCAGCTATGCAAGCCTGACCAGATGTAACAAAGTGATGGCATAATTGGGTGGAGTGAAAAAGGTGGGGGGGACATCAGAGACACTCTGACAGGGCACACACACACCCCACCCCACTTTTCTACCCCCCAAAGATCCATCATACTATTGCACTTCAAAAGAGTTTCTTCAACACGAAAGCACTTTGTTCTTCATCCTCTCCTGCTACAAAATCAGGATCCTCCAGCCAAAATCAAGCTCAAGCTACATGCACATGCCCGATTCCGCTGTTCGATGTCATAGGCGTGCAGAGCACATGGGTGCTCACCAGCAGGAGAGGGAATGCCCTGCCAAGACAGGGGTGTGTTGGCCACAGAAGCCCCCACGCAGCACTCGGCCATGCGCAGTCGGATGAGGGGCTCCCAGGGCTCTACCACAGCGCAGAGCTGCACAGTCAGGAGTCGAGATTGGCGTCTTGTCCTTGCCTCAACTCCCTATTGCTGGTGTCTGAGTCCCGACTGCTGTCCCGACTGCTGAGCAACCACGTTTGGAGCTATCAAGGCTCCGCCCGTTGGCAGCGCAACCCCAACAGCGTCAAGAACGAGCTTTCCATCATCGTATTGACCCTCTGTTGTGGGTTTGTGGATCCTCTCACCAGGCTACCAGACCATATCACAAATACGGATCAGGAGGGCAGGCATGCACCTGGAAGGTCTGCAGTGCAGTATCCCAGCGGCCGGCACTCAAGGCTTGCAGGCCGGCATTGTACAGCAGAGCTGCCTTCACCCCCTGAGTGTGCTCCACACCAGCATCTTTAGAGTCAGGCTTGCCATCCTGCAGAGCCATTCACAACCGATTTAAGCCTGGCGCCTTTTGAGCAATGTAGTGTGTTAAGGGTATAGGTGGAGTTGGTGCCAAATTGGCAAGTAGAAATGGGGACATTGTGCAGATTGGCAAGCAGAGAAAGAATCAGCCAGGGCATCCAGATCCATAGCTCAAGGTTAAGATCTGCCCCCCAGCCCTACTTGCAGCTGGAGTCGTTGTCACGCAAACTTGCTGCCGTTAATGTCGGCAGAATCCCAAAACTCGAAACGGCAGGTGATGCTGCAGATCAACGACAGGACCACTCTACCCCAGCTGGTATTCAGCAGCAGAGCGACTCACTGCAGGCTGGAGCTCGTAGCGAAGGCCGTTAGCGGCTTCCAGGGCTTTTGAGTAGCAGAACAGGGCACTGTGGTGCTTGCCCTCGCAGTGCTGGACGCACCCCATGTTGCTCAGGGCCTGCATGGCTTTCGGGCCTCGCAGCCCGTCCCCCTCCTCCGGCAGCCCCCCTGCCACCAGCTTGCCCGCCCGCCGCAGGTTGCCCCTCAGTGCCTCTAGCTCCGCCTTCAGGCAAATGGACTGCACCAAGGGATGGTTGAACTTGACTGGTAGAGTTGAAGCAAGTGTTGATGCAAACTCACCTACATCGGCTGCTTGTCTCGGGCAGCCACTCACTATTGTGGGGTGTTTGGCCTTATATGTTCAAGTATAGCTCAGTGGGCAATGGCACTTGGTCCTCAAGATTTATGCAAGAGATCCAAGAGCTGGGCACTCCACAGAAGAAAGCCAGATATCCTTTTGCCTCATCGTCTCAAGTCATCCCAATGTAGATGTGTGCTCCTGAGAGCTGCAAATTTAATTCTGCTTGGCGCTCGCCAAGGGATTGGCTCATTCTGGCCTTTGGGATTTGGTAGTCGAGAGACCTTGTTTCTAGTCCCATATTCTCAAGTCCACCCTCCCCCATGCACCAAACCTTCAGCGATCAGGCAGACTGTATCAAAACCGCCGCACTCAAAGAATCAAGCTACTGGAAAATCACCTGATTATGCCGGGGGTGCAGGGCCAGCAGGGATCGGATGCTGCTTTTGGCAGCCCTGAGGTTGCTGGTGCGCAGGTGCAGGCGTGCCCTCCAGCATAACAGCAGGCAGGACAGGTCGTACCCGCACACCATTTTGGGGACCTGCAGGGAACAGCCTCTGGTGGGAAGTAAGAAGATATGAGGTGTATAAATTCCCCCTTTCATTGAGCCTGATTTCTTTGATGACTCGGGAACTGGGGTGAGGCCTCCAGAGTTCATGTGTGCTGAAATGATCCGCTCGTCAATACTCAATAAGGCTGATGAAAGCAGCACTATAGGATGCTTACTTCCTAAGCCCCAATTGCACCAAAGGCCTGGGAGGGACAATCCTATGAGCTCAATAAACCATTCCCAACAAAATTGAGCTCCTGTTCGAACAGAGATGAAGGTGGTGCTATGTAACTCCGGCTATGGAAACCCGGCACTAGCCACTGATGGCTGCATCAAAGCTGAGCAAACATATACCATGCCTTTAAAGCGCATCAAAGTTGGTCACTGGAACAACATGGTGGGAGCTGCACCTGATCAGTGGCCTTTGGAGAGCTGGGAGACGCCAGGCTGGCCAGGTCCCCACTGTGCACGCTACTGGTGGAGGCATCCGCCGTGTTCCCAGCCCTGCTTTCGCCGTCCCCCTCCTCCTCACCCCCAAGGTCATACTGCTTCGCCAGCCACGCCAGTATCCCTGCACACCACGCAGTCCAGACATCTGATGCTGGCAACATTTCCCCTGAATCTGTTTGTCTGTGACTAATGTGTGGTAACCTGACTTGCTAAGCAGGACGGCGAAAGGGAAACGATGGAACCAGCCCATTGAATGGTGAAGGGTTTCTGGACAGCCGTAATTGTACAATATTTGTTCCCAAGGCAAAGCAGGCGGGGGCACTGGACCTCTCACAGACAGGATCTTGAAGGCAGCTTTTGCAGCAACGTGGGGTTTGTACCTGCAATCTGGGAGGTGCGCTTGAGGGCAAAGTTGACTTCAATCAGGGTGAAGCAGGCTCCCAGCAGCAGCTCCTCATTCGCTTCGGGCTGCAGGCTCCCGCTCTGGAGGGCATGCCACAGCAGTTCCAGCAGCTTCAATGCAGCTTCATGCTGGCCACAGTGGGCCAAGACTGATGCCTGCAATTGACGGGCACAACCCAGATCACCGGCAATCAAAACTCTCAATGTGAATTATAAAGCAATCACTTTGGCAGAAGAAATTGGATTAACGAGCGGAGATGGAAATTTGGGTGTGGATATGGGTAATGCCGAGGACAGGCATTATTCTATGGGATTTGACAGGTGGAAGATCCTGTGGCATCAGCAAATGGAGACTTGAAATATCTCTCAGCTGGCCGCTTCTCTGTGGCGGTTTCTTAGCAGGTTCAAGGCAGCAGCTTCTATGTGCTGTGGTGGCATCAGTGACACAGAAAAGACCCATGATGCATGTATGGACGATCGATACATGGTGTGCTAGCTGTGCCCAGAGGCACAGTGGCGTGGCATGGCATGGAGCCGAAATTTAAGTCTGGCCTCTGTTCTGATTCAGGTGTCCTGTGTCCCAGGGGACTGGGGGATGACCCTGGAGTGGTCAGGAATAGCTTACAGTGTTGACAAGCAGCACTGCCGACTGAGGCAGGGTCTTGGATTCTGGCAGGCTCTGGAGCTCCTTGCTTGTAGACAGGCTTTGAAACTCTTCCTGCAAGTTCAACAGGCCCTCAAGGACAAGTGCATCTGATCGTCTCACGGCAAGTGGCGTGGCGCGTTGTCCTTTGCCTGCTGGTTGCCTCGAGTGCAAGCTTGCTCAGAATGCGGATCTCAGCGTTCCTGTTCGTTCCAATTGGATGTTATCCTGGCTCCAAGCAAATTTGGTCCCTATCCCTCTTCCCCTTGAGCAGCCCCTGTCCTCCAGGAAAGCCATAAATGGAATGCCACCTGCAGCTTGGCTCTGTCCTCTGGCTTCTCGGCGCTCCAGTCCGTCAAAATGGCCTCCACAGCAAACAAGTTGTTCCTGACCTGCAAAGCATTTGCAACTCTGGATCCAAAGCTTGAAGCCAGCAGGCTATCTTCCAGTGCCACTTGAGGAGGTTGGGTCCGAGTCGGGCCAACAGACTCTTCTAACAGAGGGCTACACAGCCTTGTCTTTGGCGCATTTGGCATCCAAATATCAGATGCAATACAAATTTGAGCAGCCTGGGATGGTCCTCAACGGATTGATAGATGTTGAAAGCTTGATGATTACCTCTAAAGAGTCTCAGCTGTTGAGGAGCTAGATGCGCAACTGCAAAAAATGGTAGAGGAGCAAAATACCTCGATGCCCTGATCTGCAAGATCTTTCAGTTCCAGCAAGCAAGCTTGATGATCTCCTCTGTGCCAAAGTTCACTTGCATGAGCGCTGGAGTCACCAGGTTTGTCCTTCGCTGATCTGGTTGATACTTCAGCCATCCTGGCAGCAACGGTGATGGATGATCGCCTGGAGTCACTACTCCTCTAGAGTCATCGCGCTCAGATGTCAAGGTTGGACTCCTTGACAGGGGTGCCTCACATCAGCCTTCCTGCCAAAGGTCACGTGCACAGAACTGTGGCTTGCTGAAACTGACGCACTAACGCCAGGACCATCATCACTCTTACCATCGCCTCCAGCCATAGAGGCATGTATTGCCGATCTTTCCGGCCATGCATGTTTCCTCACAGGAAGCTACCCCTTCATTTCCACGAGAGGCGCGACATCAGATCGGAGTGCTACTTCCCTAGAAAAGTTATGCCACTTTGTCAGTGTCCAAGACCCAGATAATAATCTGGATGCAGCCAACGTAGCTGTAGGCGGCATCCAAATCTTGGCACCTGGTGGACGCGGTAGCTCTCTGTGCTTGCATGAATATTCTTCAATCAAGTTGCTCGAATTGAATGAGATGGCAACAGCAAATACGAGATATGTAGCTCTGCGTGCTATGCAAGTAGATGAATACGGGAAGATGGTTGATCTTTGAGCTTGCATGCTGTAAACTGTGTGAGTGATTTTTGTGTCTGTGCGCGATAACTTCAATAAGTCACATATTAACCTCCAGACTTACCGATTGCTGGACATTGCCGTGATCTCTCTACAATACTCAACACCACAGCCCAATGATTGAAGAATTCTGTAAGTCATTGTTGTTGGGCTGTGCTGGTGGCTGGTCACAAAAATGACCAGGCTGTTGGTAATCCTCGAGGTTGGCTTGTGCAACAAACCATTCCACTGAAAAACCCATTGTCTACTTTTGTGGTAAGGTCTACTGCTAACAAAGTTTTGGAGAATGGGCTAACAAATTCTAAAGATTTGAATAAGCAAAACTCACAGCGTACTGAGAAATGGATGCTTGAGCTTATCAGGGAAACTATTATTTCTTTCATATGAAAGAACAAGAGAAGTCATCGTGAGGTTTCATGACACTCAACCAGCTTTGATTCTCTCTGCAGGAAGAGAAGGCGTCTGATGCGTTCCAACGCATGGCTCAAGCCTACCATGCTGACTTGAAGTTTGCTCATTAGGTCTCTCCTTTTTTGGCATACAGTTCTGTACAATAAATGATGCCTGTAGCATAGGTAAAAAATTCAATGTGGTCTCTAATTGTGGTCTCTGATTTGGGAGCAGGCAATGAAGATTTCAGGTGTGTCCACAAAGAGGCTCGGCAGTATTTTCGGCAAATCTTGATAGATCAGAACGATAGTTTTGCGGGAGCCAGTGTCACAGTACAAATAAATACAGAACATAATTGCAACTCTATGCAAAACAATTTATCTTGTAAAGACCAGCATGTTAGCGTTTGGGCGGCTTGGAGTCCTTGTATGAGACAACTGCATAGAATGGATCCTGTTGAACTTGCTGAACAAGGCTGCGCGCCTTGGCGACGAGTCCTGCAAAGCCCTGCTCTTCCACCTTCCTTGGCATCTCCTTGAAAGCTTCTGGCTGAGTAAAACCTGCAGCCCAGCGCAAAATAAAGAAGCATATCACAGTCCACAGCCTTGAGCTGAATGTCGCATGTCTTAAAAGGGAGCGTTTCACTCCTGTACAGTTCCTCAATGGATCATGATCCTTACCTTGCTAAGATATGTGCAAATGCTGAACTTTGTGGCACTGGTGGTCACGAAGAATGGAGAGGGAATTTTACCGTCGATGCACATGAAGTACTGCTTCACCAGCTGGATGCGTCCAAAATCATTCCCCATATCCCTCCACGCCTTGATAGCTGCACCTCAAACAGGATATTCCATCAGCTCAGTGATTCACCGAGAATAAGGTTGAGAGCAATTATCCAGGATGAGCGGAGCCTGTGGATGACTTGGACAACAGAGAGTCAGCACCAGTTCAGAGGCCAGCGCATTCCTGACAGTTCAGGTGGGTGGCGTTCGTAAAGCTGAAAGGAGTGGAGCACACCTTTAGTAGTATAGAGGCGATTGCTGAAAGTGACGACACACACTCCTTGAGGTTTGAGCACTCTGTAGATCTCGGCAAACACTTTCTCTGGCTGCTGAAGGTATTGGACGCTGACGCAACAGAGCACGGCATCAAAAGAAGCGTCTGCTGCTGCCCAGCCACTCGGGTCTCTGTTTAGATCCCTCACAAAGAAGCTGTCTAGTCTGGGGTTCTTCTGCAGCTGCATGACAGTACAAGCAATTATTCATGATTTTGAGAATCAACCTTGCATGCTTGTGATTCAAGTGCGTGTCATTGGCATGATTGCAAAAAGTCTACTTGAGTCACATGTCAGCAGCAACGATCTGGCGTCTGCAAGAATGGGGAAAGAGCACAATCAGCTGTGGCCATGATAAGGCGCCAGCAAAGCCATCTTGAGGCTGAAAGGTGGTGGTCAGCCAGGCAATGCATAGGACTTGGGGTGAAGGGTTGGACCCTGAAAGTACAGTCACAGCACCAAAGGAGGAAGAAGAAGATGCCGTGGAGCGCACCTCCACGGCATTCATGCCATGGCCGACCACGCGCTTGTAGTTGCGGTCGGAAGGCAGATGGGAAACCCAGGATGACATGAGGTCCAAAACTTCCCCAGTTGGAGGAATTACTTCCCGGTAGAGGCGGGTGACAGCCGCTATGAACGACTCATCGACATGCTTCACCAGGCGCGGAAAAGCTGCAAGCTGATCTATATGAATTTGGGAATGGGAGGAGTTTTGTACATATGAATAAGTTAGCGCAACGTCGGCACGCAAGAGATGGCTGGGGAGAAGAGAGACCTTACAGTAGAATTGTGAGTCAACTTCCTCATCAAACTTCTTCCTGGAGAAACACCTCTGTGTGATATTGCCTCGATATTAAGATGCTGTTGCACAGGCAGTCTGGGCAGAAATGCTGTTGATACATGCAGCACCTCTCTCTGTGTACCTGTCCCCAGGGCTCAAGACCTCACGCGTCACTGTTCCAGCCCTGACGAGAAGTACTTCCAGCAGGTGCTCCCTCCTCCTGGAATCAGAGCAATTTATGAACACCTGCCAGCAGTCTTGCCAACAGCAACCATGTTCCTTCCTGCCAGCTCAATTCTATCTTGTGCACGTTGAAGGGTGAAATTGTTGTTCAGCACATCTCCATTTTGAACATTTACGTGCCAAAGTGCCTCCAAGGAAGTGTCACCTTGAAAGAAGGCGACGGTTGTATTTTGTTGGAGTGGAGGGCAGCAAAGCAACTTTTGGCACTGTCAGATCTCGATGCCCGATTTGGACCCATACAGGCATGATGCAGCTGTAATTTGCATACGAATGAAACGCATTTCTGGTCAGTTGCATGATTTTCGGAAATATACATGAACTGTGTGGGCAACCTTGTAGGTCAGCCAGTCTCACAGCCTGGCTTTTGCACCTAGCAACTCGGAGCAATACTAGCAGACGTCCTCGGAACATAGCTTCGAGCGCAGAATAGTTCCGATCGAGTTATGGTGCTCCTTCAAGGCGCAAGGGGTGGTCGCAACAATTCGCAAAGGAACAGAGGCCGAGGCGATCGGGTAGTGCCAGCCAGAGGAGGTATTTCTAAAGGAGGAGGAAGAGGAGGCAATCAAACAGCATCTAGAGGTGAGGCAGAAACGGGTCACGAAAATCTGTTTTTTGGGGTACTGGATCTGATGTCTAGATATTCAGTTTTGTCGACCTTCTTGCTTGCTCTTCACTTACTACTTGCTTTTGGTAAAGTACGATTGATTGAATGGGAAATTGGCAATGAGCAGCGGCAAAGCCCACATCAGTGCTTGCACAAGGAGACTCTTAAGCCCTCAAAAGAAGACCAGTAGCGCAAAACAGCAAAGGTGCTATGGTCATCAATGCGATCGCGGACAGGAGTTAGACCAATTCTCTGCATATTCAGGAGGCAGGGGAGGTGGGAGAGGCGGACGAGACGGGGGTAGGGGTGGCCGTGGACCAGGGCGAGGCAGAGGAAGGGGTCGGGACAGCGGCAAAAGCAAGCCAAAGACGAAAGAAGAGCTGGACAGGTAAAGCCTGTGCCGCCTCATTCTTCATTGAGAGCTTGGGTTGTGATATTGAATGCTGATCCATTGGCTAATTGGGATCTACCACTAGACTCAATCCAGCAAGGAGAATGTGGTGCGCAAGGACAGAACAACTTGCATGGCTCTAAGGACATGGAGCTGTACTGGCATTCTGGCCAAAATGACATCAACCCCGGTTTTTGGAGGACTTTCAGATTGATCTTGCTGGATCAGTAGCTTTTGTTTCTTGATGTAACCTTAATATGAAGAACGAATCTACATGCTCTTCAATGGAGAACGACAGTCAGTGTCGTAAATCTTGTCAAGGCATTGCCATGAAAACGGCCAAGGACTCAATGTTTTGAGGACGAAAGACCAGATACGAAGAGTGCAAGCCTTTGATGTTCTTGTTCAATTTTGGGGTCTATGGAGAGCTGTGGGGATAAATAAATTTCCAGGCAGAGAGCTTATAAGAAGGTGAAAGCTTCTTCCACCATAGAAAAGGGGGACGGAGTGGCTTATTCTACAATGGTCTCATACCCCGCTTTGCGTATGGATGGGCATGCTAACTGCATATACCTTTGTGAGCAGGGAATTGGACAGCTACATCCTGCGGGACACCAAGACCGCACAGCACAAGCTGAACAACGACCTGGACGATTATTTTGCCGCAAAGAAGGACAAGAAGGCCGAAACCACCGAGGCGGCTGCCGAAGCACCCAAAGAGGCCTCTACCTAGAGGGCACTCCCTGCAGTCTGGCGTGATGTGAATGGGCAGACTCCACCCCTGCAATATGTGGTGACAGTCAGCTGTGTCGGCGGGTATTGTGAGAAAGGGCTGCAGTGGAGGGATCTTATCTCCAGTCATGCTGGAACATGGTTTGCTGCAAGTCAAGAATACAGCAAGGAAAAGGGGTTGTTGAGGTGTGGTATGAAAATACTTGAAATAGATGTCAGCCTCTTTCTGAACAATGACAAGTGTGAGTCAACCCTAGCAATTCAGCACAAGGATTCTTGCAGTGAATGTGAGATCTCCATGGTCAGGCCATGGTCACTTGTTATGTATAGATGCTCTGACATCGTTTATCTGAATCCTGCTGATGTTGACATTTGAGTTGATGCAGCCAAATAAGGCAATAAATACATCTCCTGAGTGATAGAATTACACCGCTTGGCAGGACTTGCACAAGGCCTTAGAGAACTGAATGTGCACTTTACAGCACCTTGTTGGATACTCATGATACCCAGACCGTTCACAATGTTCAATGCATGAATAGACAAGTGAGAGTCCCAAGTCACAATGAAAGCAGCGACCAGAGAGGTGCATTTTCACTTCTTTCCTCCTCGCGCAGGTGGAGAACAGATGGCAGCACTAATAAGACATACAAATAGCAACTCAGCATTTCTAATTTCAAATTCATCACAATATGCAAAAAGATCAATTCATGATTTTCTCCAGAGCAGAGAAGAGCATGGTCTTCACATTACAGCGGCTCGTTCATTGTGGCATCATGTATTTCAATTGCATGGAATGAATTTCAGCCTGCACGGTTGCATCGCAGCCAAAAATGACGAATGTGAGCCCTTCAAATTGCCACCAGGCAATCCTGGAACAAAAGCTACAGCAGCTCACATTGTGGCCTGCCAGCTTTTGGTCCCTAAATCTGCAACAATGCCCATCCTGGCACCATATTCAGGACAGAATTCTTCTCCGCGATGACTTCTGGTGGAGGTCTGCCGAGAGCTGAGTCAACCTGCCAATCAGGGAGACGGTGGCGTTGAACCTGGAACAAATCGTTAGGGTTGGCAGTCAAATTCTGGAGCCACAAACGCAGCCAGTGTCAGTAAGATCATCCCATGCCTTCCTTCAATCCTGCCCCTCACAGCGAAATTCTCGGTGGTGCTGACACACCAGATTTTGATGTAATTGGCCCTGGTGCTTGAGATGAGACTTCCTGACTTCCCACTTTTACCACGAGCCTATTGCAAGCCCGCGCCTCTCCCAGTCTTCCTCTCCTCTGTATGGGCACCCAAAGTCAGCTGGTTCTAGTGCAGTAGCAAGAGAATATGAAAATTGTTGAAAACAATCTGAACATTGCCCAGTATGCAGCAATTCCAATATTCAACACAATAGGGTGCACAGGACAGCCGTCTATGTGCTGACAATGGTTGGAGGGGCGCCGGGGGGGGGGGGGGGGGGGGGGGGTAATTTACCTGGGCGCTGTGTCTGCAACACTGCCCGGCTTCCCTGACAGATCCTCCCTGGCATAACGAGGGCGCACATGCACGCTCACCATCCTGCCCAAGTGCTCCTTGCAGTCGCCACCGCACTGCTCGTTGCCCCCCAGAGCCTGGGACAACCTGGGCAGCCACATGTTTCAGAACAATACATCCGCTGTAAGGCATGTAAAGGATGAACCCTATTAAACAGCATTTCATGCAGAGATGCCACTATCGATACGGCCCTCCCTGAATTTGATCAGATTCCTCCTCCTACAACAATGACTCCGATCCCTTCTCGCGCTGGACTCAATGGCCGACATGGTAAGAAACATGCACTGCACATTTGCATTTGAAGCTTTTTTTTGCATTAGAAGCTTGCAACCAGCCGTATGTTGCATACTCAGTTTATCTAATTGGGGCCTGCCAGTCCAGCAGTCCAAAACATCTCCATGAATCATGCCCATAGGATGAAAGCATGAAAGGATGCATGGTGCCTGATTCAGTGGGACCTGCTGAAATTCTCAAGCCTGGTGCCAAGCAGTCCACAGTCAAACGCCATTTGTGAACTTTTCATAATTTCTTGGACCCACCATTTTCCTTACAATCCCGCCTTCATTCCATCATCTTCCTGAACCCGGTAGTATTCCACAGATGCGCATCTGGAAGTGCAGTGATTACTTCAAAGTAACGGAGACAAAATCAGCCGGCCCCCTACAGCTGAGACCAGAAACCTGCTTCAGGCTCCTAAAGGTGGCTTGCTCACCGTTCTACGACCCCCTGGGGATCGTTGCCCCCGTCCTTGCCCAGACCACCACTCACATTACCGTCCGCTCGCATCCTTTCTGGTTCCCGGAATCCTGGGTCAAACAGGTTCATGCCCGGGCGGCAGTAGTCCACCCCAGGCTTGGTCACCCCCAGCTTGAGGAGCTCCCATATCATGTTTGTCACCATCGCATCTGCAAAGGCGTCTCACTCAGTACCTGCTTGTGATCCCAGCTGAAGAAGCTCCCACACCATGTCTGTCACCACAGCATCTGCAGAGGCGACTGATTCGGCTGAGGACAAACGAATACAGCCTCAGCAGCACTACTGAGTCAAATACCCCGGAACATTCATTCCACCTGAAGGTAGAAAGCCATTTTTTAGTGTGCTGCACTGGCCTCACATGATATTGACCACACTCAGCAGCTCCCACAGTTTTGCAAGTCAGAAATGAATCTGAGATAGATAAGGTTCCAACCTGAAACTGCCGACATCTGACATCCAGGATTCTAAATATTGCGGCCCTGATCTTGGATCCAGGTATTGCGACTGGCAAGGCAATAAGCGCTTTTGTATGAGTTTACTTTATCTACATTCAATGTCAAGTCAACACATACTGCTTCTATCCTCCTGATCCTGACCAACCCCACTGGTGCCAGTCAACTTGTTGAGCAAAGACCCCAGGTGTGGAGACAAAGTAAACTGAAACCCACCTGCAGAGTTGTACAGCGAGCTTGTCATCCAGCTGTGGACCCTTTCGAAGCTCTCCAACCTCATGAGGCTGCGGCTGAGAATCACCCCCGCCCCTGTACAAATCACCATCATATTGCTACTTCATTTGCCAGCTGGGAAAGTCATGGAGGGAGGGGGCCCTATTTTAAAAATACGTATGTTTGGGCAATGCAGATATTGTCCAGGGAAAAGGGAAACTGTATGTGTGATTTTCAGTCGTTCCTGCCACAGTCGATGGGCATGCACATCAGTCAGTGAAGACCAGGGAGCAGGATTTACCTATGTGGATTCTGAATGACGCCTTCTGCAGGGGGCTTTTGAAGTCCAGGGTGCGGGTATTCATTTGCTGCCTGCCCATGACGTTGGCGCCCACTTGAGACCGCGTGCATGGACAACCCTGCTCAGAAAGGTATGCTCATCAGTGGTGCAAAGTAGCATGTGGAAGCAAGCTATGTGATTGTCTCATGGGGGTCACAGACTCTGGCCTCAGAGGGGGAAGCAAACTGCTTTGCAGCTATCAGCAGAACGCAGCACTGGAAGTAATTTGCTGAAGTATCCATGAAAGTTCATGACCACTTTGCATGCCAGACAAAGGGGCATGGAATGATTGGCAAGGATGAGGCATGCCATGACAATCGATGTCTCAGTGAGTCAGTTGGCAAAGAAGGGGGAATCTGACCAGGGGTGCTTCCTTTTGGTTGGCACTACACCTCCAGGTGCCCTCTGCCTTCTCCATTTGGAGGTCAGAGAAAGACTCCCGGCAGGGTAGGCAGAAGGGAACCTCCGAGCTGGGATGCATCATCTCTGAATCTGCAAAATCAGCTCCATCTAAGAATTCGGAGCTGCAAAACTTCAAATGCTACCAGCAACTTGTTTGCTGGTCTTGTGCCTCAGCAAGAGCCCACAGAGAAGACAGCATTCATACTTGTCCCTCTGGTCCAATCTTTGGCAACACCTGTGTCACTTGCCCTCCATTGTTGAATGTCTTAAGGCCGAAAGATGCAAATTCAAACAGATCAATCCATAGCCTCCATCCTCCCCAGCCTTGAATATTCTTATTGCTCATGTTCGCGGACTTGCTATAGACGAGTCAAATTTGATTGTCGAGCCTCTCTTGATCACAATGACAGCCGGCTGTCTCAATGGTCCAGGCCTGGGTGAGGTTCAGGAGCAAGGGGAGGGGGG
>QAXI01000425.1:227149-254436 GCA_004335615.1 Chloroidium sp. JM
CCCCCCCCCGCTATGCCACGACTGTCTGCTCTCTAAGGGTTGGTATTCCTGGACGTGTCTGACGTGCTGCCTTGTCGTACAGGGTGAGGAGGAGTCTGGAGGCCAGCAGGGCAAGCCCGGCCCCCAAGCCGCCCGGAAACCAAAAGAAGGGAAGGACGGTGCCCCTGTCACAGGAAAGAAGCGTGGCCGCCCCCCCAAGAACCCCGCCGCCAAGGCCGCTGGGCCTGTCCAGGAAGCAGACCCCCCAGTCAAGAAGAAGAGGGGACGTCCTCCTACCAAGACCAAGCCCCTGAACGAGATCGCTGCAAAGCGACAGGCTCTCGAGGTACGGTGCCCTCCCCCTGGCATTAATCCGCTTCCCCCCTAACTCTTCAAACACACGCTCACACTGCGGCAAGGTCGTTAAATCATGATTTGCAGTGCAGTAATGAAGCCAAGCATCAAGGGTCATTGGAGTGAAGACACCAACCCACAGCCAGTGCCCGCGATGATCTCCACTGCCCGCTCTCCTTTGCACTGTACACCCAGGGGCCAAGCTTGGTATCCTGGTGCTTTTCGATAAGCAGCAGCTGATTACTGCCTTCTTCTACCCCTGACCCCCTGATCCAGTCCTGACGCCTCAGTAGTAGCTCCCAGCACGCTTTTGTGAACCTTGAGATTGATAATTCAGTGCTTGCAGGGTGCATCCGGACCAGAGCGGTCTGGCAGCGGCAGCAGATCCGGGGGAAGGGGAGCCAGCAGGGGCAGGGGACGGGGAAGGGGCAGGGGCAGAGGAGGGGCACCCCAGTCCCCGAAAGCCAAGTCTGCGACGTCGCCCCAGTTGGGTGCGGGGGCAGACGACGGAGGCTCCGACCCCGCCAGCCCTGCGCAGGTAATCAGCCTTCACCCTTGTCAGCGTTTGTGTCCATGGGAATGCTGTGGTAGGTTGGGGGTGCTGTGCAATGATTGAGTGTATGGTTGTGAGAGGGTCAAATTTGCGGAGTGTATGGTTGCGACAGGGTAACAACTCTCTGAATTATGTGCCATCGAACCCATTGTGGTCTTATGCTGAATACTACTGGCTTTGGAAAGGGTCCTGATGATGCTGCAATGCCACCCTCACGATCACTGTCTTCCCTGTATCCACCTGGCTTACAGCAGGGTTCTGGTGACGCTGCAGGAACCGGATGATTACGAGCTGCCGCCCTCGGACGGGGACAGGGAGACGGCGGACCCCAACGCCACAGAGGAATCCTCGGAGGACGAGGGTCCCGGCAGATGGCAACCCCAGCCCGGGAAGGCTGCCAGGGGGGCTTTGACCGTCAACCTGCTCGAGTCAGAGGAGGATGATGAGGAGGAGGGAGAGGAGGAAGAAGGTGATTGCCCATTCCATGCTGGGACCTTTCAGAGTTGGACGGGAGAGGAGTCCACGGCAGAGAAGCGTCATTGCATTGACTACATGTTGCCCTGTTCCCTGCTGATCAGACCTACATACACTCTGCTCTCCAGGGGTTGGGGTGTATGTCTCTTGTGAGACATGGACGTCTGGCTGAATCACATCTTGGTTTCATACCCCTTTGATACAGCAATCTCCAACGCAGTGCTGGTGCACGTCCCTCTGGGCAAGACAATCACTGCTCAGAAAAAGTGGAAGAAAGCTTGCCAAAATGCAGATTCATGACCCGAAATTGGAAGGGCCGGTATTGAACCTGGGGTGTCTTTAGGTCTGACATGATTGGCATGTCACTTGAGTGATTGCTCTGCTTCCAGTGATACTCTGTCCTCCAAGAATGGTCAGAATCTACAGGGTAGAAGGCCCTGACCCCAAATTCTCTAAAGACCAGACATCGAATTGGCTATCCTGATCGTTTTAGCTGTCTTACGTCACATTGCTTCGCCGCCACATCAACATCGCTTCCAATCCTAGCATGATGTCTTGCTCAATGTGCAGAGGATGAGGAAGCCGATGGCGGATCTGAAGCGGAAGACGACGATTATGAAGGCTTGGAAGGTGAAGAGGGGGGCGATGAGGATGATCAGGCAGGCGACGGATCCTCGCCCCCTCCTGACGAGCTCCCTGCAGCCGAAGGTGCAGCGTTTCAGCGGCCGGCCAGAGGAAGGGGCAGCCGCGGGGGCCGGATGCCCGGCCAGAGGGGTACCGGAAGACCCGGTCGCCCCAGGGGCAGAGGGAGGGGGACCGGCAGGGGTCCAAAGATCATGGGCACTGGAATCGCCAAGGCCGGTGGAAGTGGAAGGGGAAGGGGCACATCCTCATACTTGGAATGAGCCTGGCTAATGGCAGTTCGCGAGGATCTGAGCCCGGCGCTTCATATGCGCTTTCAGGTTGTTTCAGTGCATGGCGCTGCTTGTTGTAAGGCTGTGACAGGATGGCAGCTGTTCTTTGGCATTGCCATTGCTGCCAAGCAGTACTTTGTGTGTCAAGTGATGTATGCAGAAACAGCCTGTACCCAGTTTGTTTGGATGGCCTAATTGAGGGCCATGGATGTGACTGGAGGAGCTGTGCTTGCATAGCTGGACATTGTGCAGTTTGGCCTGTCATGCTTATGAAAGGCAATTGGTGGGCTGGGCCAGACAGTCCAATCACAATCAGACCTCAGGATGGCCATGATCCCAAGGCAGGCAATTCAGCAACGGAAGTGTACTCTGTGGACAGATGCAGGGTTTCCGAGTTTGTATTGACGACTCTATGTCATTCGTAATGCGTGAGAATGGATTTTTGTTTGCTTGAGAATAAGTTTTGTCACTGGCGACTGCACACCGCAGTCTTGAGAGATTGAAAGACATCTTTCAAAATTGTGTTTGGCAAGCTACGTGAATCAGGGTGAATTGTTGGTTGAGCACCCTGAATTTAGGAGCCACTCGTGATCAGCTTCCAAGCCCAAGATTTTGCAATTCTCCAAAGCCAAAAAGCTCAGCTTGCCTCAAGTGTATACCCCTCTAGGATTTACTATCTGATGAACGCGCAGATAGGTCTGCTGTGCAGCAATGCAGGGAGGAGGAGACGATCCACTTCAGACGGACCAGGGCTTTGCAACTATAGGTGCGTCACCACTGCACCCCTCTTTGAAAAGATCAAGAGAGATTTGTATTCTTCAGATCGGGCACTCAAATTCAGCTCCATGTAGGGGTTACAGAATCACTGCACAGCAACCCTGATCCGTTAACTAGTCCTTGTCAGCAGCGCATCTCCTTGCAATCTCTACTTTTCTTCCGCATCTCAGAGCCACGTGATCTTGTGAAGATGACATCGATGTTTGCGTGCTTCTGCCAAGGTGCGTCGTCATTTCTGCTTGACCACGAACAACAAGGACTTCTGATTTTCTCGGGTCGTCTTTTACGCAAAGGGCGCAACTGACGCTCTCGCACCCTTCACAAGTCACTGTTAAGCCTAGCCAGGAGTTTTGGCGGCAGAGGGCCTTTGGTGCACACAGGGGCCTTTGATGTACAGCATGCACGACCAGACCGAAAAATTCAAATTTTAAAATTACAAGTGCGTCCATTTTTGCAAGCCCAATGTGACATGTGAACACCTCGAATTGCATCCGCAGAGACTGCCTTGCCCCCTAGGGGACTGCTGAGGCCTACCTTGGTTGACCCCTACAGCCACATTGGTGCTGCTGAGGAGACTATAGATCTCACGGTAGGTAGAACAAGTTCCAAATTCTGCTCTTGCAATTTCATTGCGAAGTCATTTGAAATTGGATTGCGGGAATCTTTGCGCATTGTGGGGGCACCTGCCAGAAACGACAGGAGGAAGTTGTTAATGGCGTCTCTCATTGCCTTCTCTAAAGCACACATACCAAAAAGGCTTGTTAACAAGTCATGTAAGAACTCATCTCACGCGGCCCTTGTCCTCAGATGCTAGATTCTTTGCCTCACACAGGCTGGTAACACCAGACCAACACCAACCCGACGCCCTCAGAGGGGGCAACACCGAAACCTCCAGAAGTGACTGTGCTTCTGCTGCAGAGGCAGAGCAGCAAAAAGCTCGAGGAGCACCAGAGCAAACACCTGCAAGCCAATCTGGTGGACCTGGGGGACGGCAACGGCTTCGCGTTCTCCGCCTCCCCCTTCTGCCACCACGCCACTAACGGCCGCGTGTCCTGCGTGTTTGCTGGCGAGATCGCCCAGTGGCCCGAAATCGACGCTGTGGCCGCAAATCACGACGGTGGGCTCCAACGTCCCTTGGCTGACTAGCAAGCCGCTCACTGAGGCAGTGAGCATAAGAACTAGCAGGGCAGTTGAGGAGATTCAAGGACAAGGGAGGGGGGGGAGGAGGTGGGGAGGCAAGATTTTTAGCAGCAAATTTTCAAGATGGGCAAGCCAGGGTCCGAAATTCTGCCATGTAGACCAAAGGATACCAAGCATCAACTTCTCAGCGTCGATGCATGCCCCTACATTGAGCTATCGGGCCCACCAGTCTCCTATGGGATTGATTTGGAAGCAGAAATGTGTTTTCGCCACAAAGGCTTTGGCAAGATCTCAAGTCTGTTTCATGCCCAGCATCTGGACTTGGTGCTTCTTATTCAATTTATTTGCACCCGCTTTGCAGCCTACGTGACTGGAGCTGACAGTCAGGACGAGGCCACCTGGCTGCTCAACTTCTACAAGGTCTTCCTGCAGTCCTCCAGCCACGGCGTGGCCGCCGAGGCACTCGTCAATCTCACCAAGCTGGAAGGGCGATTCGGTACGTCCCACAAACAAGAGCCTGAATCAAGAAGGTGGTTGCATGTGACAACGTCTTGTGCCAGTCGCATTCCCGAAATTGCCGTCGGGAAATGGAGGAGAGAGAGACAAAGTTCAAAGGCTGTGGAATGACGGCAGCCCGTTGCGGCTTGGAGACTGCTCTAACCCAAGAAAAGGTGTGGATAACTTCACAAGCCCCTACTTTTACTCAGGAACGAACACCTGCCTGACGTGGTGCACTGCTGCAGCTTTCGTCGTGTACGACGGCGGGGCCAAGCGCGTGATGGCTGCCCGGGACTCCACAGGCGCCCAGAACTTCTTCTGGGGCTTCACCACGGACGGCAGCCTGATGTTCAGCTGCGACCTGAACGACCTGAGTGAATGCGAGCCCTCTGCCACTGCATTCCCATCAGGTAAAGCTGGCCCCAACAGTGCACCGCGTCAATGTTCCTGACACAACCGGCGACATTTGGGAGTCGGGATGCAAGGGATTTACAAGGATTGGAATTTTGTTTTGCTTGTCCTGGAGGGCAGATTTGTACAAGGTGCCTGTTCTTGCACTCTCCTTTCCCTTGAGCGATGGAAGACCAAACCTCCAATCCAAAGGGCGCAGACATCTCTGCAATTAGGCTTGGTGTGAGAAATTCGCCCAGCCTGCAAGAGCTTCTGTGTGGTCATTCAGGCTCGCTGTACTACTCAGAGACCAGTGCCAGGGCAGAGCAGCCGGGATTGACCGGCTGGATGATCGGTAAGCGCGTCGTCCCTGGAGAGCTGCTGTCTTTCGTGCCCAGGACGGCTCCGCTGCCAAACGCCCCCTACCGCGTTGTCAAGGTGCCCTGACTTCCCCCCTTTCTCCATTGCCTTTACCTCAAATATGCCTCCACACCGAAAATGGGGGTCACAAGTATCCACCCCACGAATATATGCCCCAATTCAGCAACCCAGATGTCTTCAGAGTATTCCTCACCCAAAAAATTAGCCCATAGTAAATTTTTGTGTCCGAGATACTGCCCTGGCATCCCTTCCAGGCTAATTTGTTCGACTGGTGCTGCATAGTAGTGATGAGTGCTCTGTTCCTGGAGTAGGGGGAACGGAGGTCTGGAGAAAGAAAGGGGGTGGGGTGGGGGGGTCCAGGGCTCAAGAGCTTGGGCCTACCATAATTTGCACACCGTATCTTGTGCATGCAAGGCATCTTGAGTTTGTGCAGGCGGTCCCCCGAATCAACTCCAAGGGCTGCCTGTACGGCTCTGTGTACCGCGTGGCCAGCGAGAGGAACATGGCCAATGTCGAAGCCAACTGATCACATATCACGTTTGGAAGGAATAGAGATGAGATGGGGGGCGCACCTTCCAAGACGTAGGTGTTTATTAAACAAAACGCGCTAAGCCGTGCGCTGAGCAAAAGATTCTGGCTTGTACGTTATGCCAATTTTTAAATTGACGATGACTTTGCCAAGGTGTGGTTGTGTCCCCTGAAAATGGGTTCGCGAGACATGAAGCTGAAATATGCTGCTGGGGGTATTGGTGAGAGTGAGTGGCCACGGTTGTGTTGTGGGCCTGTTCTCTCCCTTGCTCTCACCGCCTTGGTATGTACCTGTGTGTGTAGATCGAGTTTCCTGTGTGCACTGAAATGTGCCGCACGACATTTTTGGTTTGAAGACCTGCATTCAATTCTGGGGTCCGTGGGGCGGTTCTGGCACAGTCCACATTCTTGCTTTGCCTGAAATTGCAAGTTTGCTTTGCACCGGACTGCATAAATTGATATCCTTTTGTTTGGCAAAACCTCGCCAGTTGTACTTGTAATGTACTTGTAAAATTTCTGGAGAATACAACCAATCCAATACACTCATCCCTGACCATCTCCAGTGTCATTCACCTTCTGCTTTGTGGGGAAATTTGGAGAGAAGGGGTGGGAGGGGTGGAGGGCTGCAAACCCTCAGCCAACCCCTCCACGCTGGACAAGTACTGATTTCCAAAGCTCCAGAGACAGCTTTCAGCGATCTCTTTGGGCATACATGATAAATATTATCAGCAGCATCGATGGTAACGAGTTCACAATGGTCCCAGACTCGAGCTGTCAGCCTGCATTGAGGACAACTTCGAGCGCGCCTCGTGCAGAGGCTATCTGGGCTTGAAGGATCGATCGCAGGGATGGCACGGAGGAAGCAAAAGAAGAATCGAGCCGAAAAAGCGAAGGCAAGGACTCCCCACCTCTTTCCACTTGAGCAGTGTCGATGCCAAATGCCAGTAGCTTCCTGCCAGGCGCTGGCCAAGGGCGAGAATGACTGGCTGACTCGACGAATATTGTAAATGGGGCTTTTGTGATTACTTGCAGGCAGCAGAAGATGCTGTCAAGGACCTGGATAGTGCTCACAACTCACCACCCCAGGGCCCCAGGCCGGCAAGACAGGCAAGCCCGGCCGCAAAGGGTGGGGCAGGGGGGAAGCACGGCATGCAGCTGCGCTCCAGGGGCAGGGCGAATTCGCCCAGCGTCAAGGCAGCCACGCCCAGGGTGGATTCTCCCAGTGATAAGGCAGTGAGGTTCGCCGGAGAGGCGGTGAGCGGCGTTCTGAAGGTATTTTCAGCCCTATCAATCCCCTGCTGTCCTTGCAATGATGTGCTGTGCCGGTGAGAGGTATCCTAGCGGCACCCCTCCAGAGGCTTGCATTGCTGGCGGTAGCAGGCGATACAGGTGTTACATACTGTCTGGGTCGCCCCAGGGCACTGCTGCTGTCCTTCATCTTTGCTTGGGCCCAACATGCACCATCGGCTACACCAGGCGGGTTACTCAGCCCACCGATGAGATCATGAAGACAACCCTGAACATGACAAACTTCTCTTATAAAAATATACTGAATTAAGTCTGCAAAAAGCTTGCTAATGGACGCTATGAACTCTGCTGCGAAACACACATCCTCCTCTCCCCACATCCATACCCTGCATTCTGGCAAAGATCTGTTGGCCCCTGCAGGAGGGGAGTCCAGCCTCTGAGAGTCGTCCGTCAGCTTCCCCCTTTTCCTCATCCCAGGAGGCTGAGGGAGGGGTGGGGGACAGGTCGCCGCTGCAGCAGATAGCGGTTGTGTCGGAGGCCCTCAAGTTGCAGCGCAGCCCTGGGGAGCAATTGGAAGTAATGCTTCAATTGTGCATCTTGTGTGCATGATGCAAGGAACCCTCGACCGACAATGATCATTGGGCATGGTGTAAGGTCCAGTTGCTGTGGCTGTGAAGCCAATAAAGCCCCCAATTGGCCTGAAGTGTTGCGCAAAATTGAACTGGTGGTTCACTTGGCCAAAAGGCATACGCCTTCCCTTGTATCGCATTGAAATTCTGAAAAAGATAGGCATTTAGAAGGAGCTGTATGTTGAGGATGTGGAATGCATCCTGTTTCCAGCCAGGATACATTGCCTGATTCAATCCTTGGGACAGCTTGCATTCACAGAGGCCGAGACCCTTTCATGATCAGCCACAGAACTTCTGCACATCCTTGAATTTGATGGGTGGGGTTGACATTGAAAGGAGAGTGGTGAGGGGGGGAGGAGAGCACATCATGCTTGAGCAATCGTCATTCATAGCGGTTTGAGTAGACGCTGAGCTGTGATGAGACCTGTTAAGCTGCAGGCAGCAAGATCCATCACAGCTGCCGATTTGCCGCCTCCGCCCTCGAAGAGCCGCCGCAAAAGGTGGAGCCGTGGGTGGGCGGGGTTCATCCTAGCTGCTGTGGCGGCGGCTGCTCTTGCCCAACCCTACGTTCGGGTGAGCGCCGATCGCCATCTTCCACTCCCATACAACCCTGCAACCCAGGAAAAACCTCCCTTTGTGTAGTGCCAAAGCTTCCTTTGTTGAGGAGGACTGTAGGCTTCCCTTGTAGGAGGACACAGCGGAAAAGAGAGAATTTGCTGTGTCTTCAGTGCTGTGATAGTGCCTCTCACAGGCCACAGCCCTCTTGCAAGTGCTCACCAACCCCCAAATCTCCCAGTATCCCAACTTCCAAGGGGCTTCAAATTCCTGTCCTCCAGTCCTTGCCCTCCACACACACAATGCAGAAGGATTGGGAAACCCTTAACCTCCCCCGCATCTCGAGCAGTCTCCGGTCACCCTATCTCCCTCCAAAACTTGACCCATTCCCTGCCGCAGAACGAGATGCTCAAGCATCAGCTGGCTTTCCTTCCCGAGGCGGGGCTGCCCAGCATGCCGGCCTTCCTGTCCTCCCTGAGGCCCCCCATGGGTGACGTGCTCCCCAAGTTCGACTTCCCAGACTTCGAGACCCTGGACCTGGCCAACCACATCTACCAGATGCTGCCAGAGATGGGGGACAACATCAGCGTGGTGGGCGAGCAGCTCTCCAGGTCCCCCCCCCCCTTCCTACACCAGGATAGCCCAGCAAGGTCCAAACTTCACAGCAGATGTGAGCATTCACGAGCCAACAAGGAGTAGAAAGGACGTGTCAGGGACAGGTAACCTAGCTGTGTGCATCACCGATTTTCCCCTCTCCCCTTTCCTTCATCCGCAATGCGAGTGATGCAAGAGCGGCAGGCGTGAGGAAATTGCATTGCTGACAGCCCCCTTCCCCCTCCAATCCCACAATTGAGTGGTGCATGAAGCCAAGCAATCCGTCATGGCCCCACAGGTGGTCCGGGAGCCTTGCGAGAAGCTGGGCAGCCCTGCAAGCCGCAGTCCAGACCAACACAGCTCCACTTGGCTGGCGACCTGGCAAGGAGCTGAGGGAGGCGGGCCTGGTTCCGAAATACCCCGTGCTGATCATCCCGGGGTTTGTGACGAGTGGACTGGACCTGTGGGCTGCCCGCCCATGCGCTGCACAGAACCTCAGGTGGGCCCTGTAGAAGCAATTCCAGTGCTGTTGGCGAGCAGATGGAAGGGGAGATCCCAATCTTTCTCTGAGTGTTGAACTTTGGGAGGGGGCAAGGTCGTACAAGTCACAGAACAGGACCTGGGTTGAACGATGATCCCGCTCTCTATTCTGGTTCTGATAGCTCGGTCAGGACCTTGCTTCATTCGTGAGAGCAATGGTAGTATTCATTGTTACATGGGCTTCCCAATCACAGTTCTGCAGAGGGCTCCATAAAGACTACAGGTCTGCCTTCATTTGCGAACCGCTCAGAGACTCTTTTCTGCAGGCAGAGAGTGTGGGGTTCCTGGCGGATGACATATTCCTTCCTGCTAGACAAAACCTGCTGGCTGCAGCATATGGCCTTGGATGAGGTTGGCTCCCCTATCCTTTCCTTCCCATAGGAATTGTGTGCGCAAGCACACTTAACGAAGAATAGGTTGAAGCAATTCACTATTCGATGGTGGCTGTCATTGCCTTTGGGAAGCACAAATGATGAAGACGCTCTCTTCATCAAACACCCTTTCCAAGTGGATATGGCTCCCTTTTCTTGAGGTGGAAAAGCAGTGCCCCTCCTGGTATTGACATTTCTAGAGCTTGACAGCGGGCCCTGCTCCCAACAGGCTCACAGGCTATTTACCTGAATTCTGATTTACCGTGATTTACCGTGAAGGGGGGGGGGGAGGGGGAGGGGAGGCACTTTTGAGCCATGGCAGGCGGCGAACGCCTCACTCCTCACCAGCCCGACCATGCTCTTATGTTCTGGGAGCATGGCTCGCTGACATTGGCCACGTGTTGCAGGTGACAGGCAGGGATCCGGCAGGAATCAAGGTGCGGGCCAGCAAGGGGCTGAACGCCATCGATTACTTTATACCAGGCTATCATGTGTGGAACAACATGATTGAGGCGCTGGCAGACTTTGGGTACGACCCCGACTCGATGGTGAGCTATCAACACCCCCGCCTCCCTCCCTGCCCTCCTCTGCTGTAATCACCACGCATCCAGCCCCTGAATCTGTGAAACCGTGGAATCATGGAATAGGTGACTATGCTCTCTTCTATGCTTATGTTGCCCATGCCGGATGCTCATATTTCTGTGGTTGCCTGCAGTGGGTGGAGACGTACGATTGGCGCCTATCGCTCCCCAATCTGCAGCTCCGAGACAAGTACTTCACCCAGGTGAAGCATCGCGTGGAGCTGATGCGCGAGCTGCATGGAGAAAAGGTAGCCGTTTTTCCCCTCCTCCCACATACAGGCCCCACTTCCTGTCATCCTTCCTCCTCTTCTGTGCATCTATAATCCAAAGATGGGGCTGCTGTACATCAGCATCTCAGCTCCGGCAATATGTCAAAGCAGATGAGCCCAATGACAAACCTCCAGCTCATAGAAATAGAACAACACAACTGTCTCATACATGGGAATTGAGAACGTACGCAGCACTCGTCTTGCACACATCACCTCAAGTGCCCTTGACAGTATGACAGAAAAATCATGGGTCTTTTCTTTGTTTCAAATTCACCCTGTCTGTCGCCAGAAAATCAATGGTGTGAATGTGCAGGTCTTTGTTGTGTCCCACTCGTGGGGGGATACTGTCTTCCGGTGCTTCATGTCCTGGGTGTCCTCCCAGCACCCTGAGTGGGTGGACAGCCACATCGCCGTGTTCACCAACATCGCAGGGCCCACGCTGGGGGTCCCAAAGTCCATTGCATCCTTCCTGTCAGGTGCTGCTCTCACCTCCTTCCCGCCTACACATATGTTTGGCATGCAACGACACTCTGTGGCTTTGGGGGGGCGTTCTCTGCCAGTTTTGTCAAGAACAAGAGATCTTGCCTCGTTTCATCGTGCTTCTTGCTCATAGGGAACGTCAATGCTGTCCAAGCGAGGGGCTTCATGGTCCCCTCCATGGGGGAGAGGCCTTACTTTCAGCGCGGATCTTTTCTGTGAGCGGAAATTTGTGATGTCACACTGTGCCTCCTCAACAAGCATGCACATCCAGGATGATTTCTGCGAGGTGTAAAATTTTCAGAGCACTGAATCGATGCTGTGTGCGCTGCAGGGGAGACCAGGGACACGGTGGGGATGGGGCAGGTCACCAACATGATGGCCGAGTTCCACTTCACCAAAAAGCAGCGCCTGGAGCTGCTGAGGACGTGGGGGGGAGGCATGGGCATGCTGCCGGTGGGGGGGCAGCGGGTGTGGGGAAATTCCTCATGGGCTCCGGATGATACTCCCCAGCTGCAAAAAGCTGGCAAGACGTACGGGTAGGCATGAGTCATTCCCTCCCTTTTTTGTCTCCTTCAATGCGATCAAGTCTTGGGATATCTCTCCCATCGGCATCAATGCGTGCACGATTTCCTGTCGGCACCAAGACTCTGCTGCCAGCTGCCAGAGAATGCTGGCCGTGCCATATCAAGGAATGTGCATTACATCGTCGAATGCCATCTCCAAAATGGTGTCTGGCTGAAGTGCAAAGCTATAGCTCATCTCCATGTCATTTTTATGAGGGCTGAAGCGCTTCCTGCAAGGCACTCTCTGCGAAGGATGCACGGAGTAGACTTTATCAATTCATGCATTCAACAAATGAGGCAGTGTGGGAACGAGTGGCGTCATGGCTCAACTCTTGGGAACCGCTATAAGCGGCAGCTGTGGCCAACTAGTTTAGTGCCGAGCCTTGAAATTTGTCAGAGGTGCCAGAACTGGAGAGGTGGCGATGCAGAAACTCACTGGAGCCACCCGAGAAGCAAGTGGCAGCATTCTTGAAGGTTTCACCTCGGGAATGTTGGGTGATTGCAGGGCACTGCTGACGATGTGGAAAGCGGACAACACTAACGCGCTCCTCTCCAAGCTCTACAACGCCAAGCTGAAAGACACCTTCAGCTTTGGCACTCTTGCAGCTGCCAGCGAGCCCAGCGAGCCACTGGCAGCAAATCCCGTGAGTCTCCCTCCATCCCTGGCTGTCATTTCCAGCCCATCTCCTTCCTGGTCCTTCGCAATGACACACACTGGAATTCTTCCCGGGCATTCATGACGAAATAGTGTGCACACTTTCCTTCTCAATGGGCTACAAGCCATTTGGACCAATCCCAAAATCCTGCTGAGAGCAAGAAGTTCAAGATTGGTTCTGGATTTGCATATCTCTTCCTGAAACACGGTATGAGATTTCAGGCACCCGGTGACCATGGACGTAAGCTAAGCCAATCCCCTCATTGACCTGCAGAGCATAGAAAGCCTGGATGTGGAGCAGACTGTTGAGACCCTGCTGGATGCAAATGGGCAGCTTTTCCGCGAGAACGTGGGGAAGTGGGGGGCAGCCAATCGTCATCCCCAAACGTATCTCCCTCCCCTTGTGCTTCTACCTCTCATGTACCCTCCAAATTTGTCCCCATTTTGAATGCTCCAGTACTTGGCAGCGTCTTGATTCACAGCGCAGCTGCTTTGAATCCCTTGAGCATCTATCAGCCTGGGATTCACATGCATGGCAAGCTTGGGTTCCAATCCTGGGCCATAATTACCACCGATTTCTTGCACTACCTCAGCCAGCAACAGCAGCCAATGCCGTCAGGAAACCAAGTTAGGACAGGCAGCTGGCCCTGTATTGCCAGGGCGCTTTGTCACTTGTCAGGGCCCAAGGGTTACTGACAGACAGAATTTTGTGGCTAAGGCAATGTTTGGATCGACGCCAATCCCTCTCCAGATTGTGAAGCATCTGCAATGTCCCCCAGGTGTCAACCTGACCCTGCATCGCCGGAGTTCCATTTCAGTCCGCTCTCCTGTCCCCTGCCGCAAGCACCCTCCCTGAAGATGTTTTGCATCTACGGCATGGACATCCCGACAGAGCGCTCCTATCAATATGAGCACTACCAGACCCGCGAGGTCCCCCCCCCCCCCCCCCCCCCCCCTCCGCCCCCTTCCCGGTCTCCCATTATAGTTCATAATGGTTGTCATTTTGCACAATTTGCCCCTTTTCACTCTGCCTTGGGCCACAATGAATGTCCATGTACACAATGGAGGATCACTTTTAGGGGGGTCATCCTCATGGCAGTAAGAGCTTTCATGGATTCCAGCAGTCCCGTCTTGCAAGTCAAGATACCCAGAATCTTGACTAGGATCCAGCTGCCCACCCGGCCGCCTTCCAACCCTCCTTCAGAAAATGGTTGCACGCAGGAGCCACCTGGAGAAGGGCATCAGGATGAGCAATGGGGACGGGACGGTCCCCTTGGTCAGCCTGGGAGGGCTGTGCCGTGGGGGCTGGCGGCAGCCTGGCTCCGCACTCAACCCGAGCGCCATCCCGGTGGTCACCCGGGAGTACAGGAACGAGCTGGACCTGAACCCCAACAGCACGGACCCGGGGCACTTCAACTGGGCCAACCCCTTCCACCACATCGAGAAGCTGCGGCGCTACAAACGGTGAGCCTCTCATTTGCTTGCAGTGGTGCTTGCCCCAGATCAAAGGTCCCTGCCCTTTTGGATTTTGGTTCGTCCCCTGTGCTCAAGAATCACTTGAGCTCGATTTTGCAGCATGTTTGCGCGTGGTTACACCTCCGCCTCTGTCCAAACCTTTCCCACCTGCAAGGGTAATCTTTTGGAAGCTTTTCGTTGGCCAAAAGCCAGACACCAGTGGAAAGATAGAGGCGAACACCTGCTCCAGGAGCATTTTGAGCATCCCCCCAAGGACCCGTGTCTGAAATACAGCATCTGCCATTCTGCAGGGTGTACCCCTATTCCTCCGACCATGTGGACATACTGTCGCACGAGAATGTGCTGCGTGACATTGTCATGATCGCTGCCGGACACCACGATCAGTTGGGGGACCAGGTGGTCTCCGACATTGACGAAATTGTCGCCAGGATGGGCCCCCATTGAACGGGGGTGTCGCGAACCCCACCCCTGTGGCGGACAAGACGCCACTCTGAAAGGGATTCTGCTGTTCCATCTGCATCCTGCTGACTGGTTTTCCCTCTCCATTCCGCTTGGAGGGCATCTTGTGCGCTTCTGCCAAGCCTTCTGAGGCGTTTCATCTGAGCTCATCCAGAGGGGAGTGCGCCTGTCTTGGTGCTGAAAAATTCTTCCATTCTTGGAATATTCTGTGTCTTTTGCCGCATCGCTCCTCTGAGTGCAGAAATCGCAGCATTGCATTCTTAGTGTCCTTCACACAAATTAGCAGCAGGTCAGAGATGGGGTGAAACTTGCCAAAATCTGAGAGCTCATACAGCCATTGAAAGGCTGTATGTCATAGAAGTTTCTGACTAGGTTGGGGGTGGCGTGACCTTTCTCGGCTCGTTGTTCAGCAGACTGCCTGAATCGTCCGTGGTTCATAGAACTGCGGCATGGCATGAAGGCAAGTAGCTGGATGAGGCAAGCAGTGTGGTCCCCTCTGATTTTATTTTGTAGCTAGCAGCATTGCTCCAGGAATTGTGCCATCAGGCTGGGCTAGGACCAGTCCTGGGAACGATTTTGAACCCAACAGACAGGAACCTTGAATTGAATGTACATGTGCTGGATGGATGGGTGTATTGAGATCATTGAATGATCTGCATGTAAGCAAAATCTTTCTGCAGTCTGAAAACCCTATGGATCGCAATCTGCTCTGAGCAACTCAAATGCCAGGTACTGTAGCAGTGCTTGTGCAAACACCCCAAGGATGTGTGGCTACCATTAGCCACTGATCGAGGATATCCTGGTGCGTCCAAGACCACCTTTTACAGAGCAGAAGTAGAATGGCCAAGGCACATATAATCACGCAGAGTGAGTACCCTTACTCCTGCAGAGGTGGGGGGGGTGGGGGGGGTGGAAATTTAAAAGGGGAAGGAGGGGGGGTAGGGTAATGGAAATGGGACCTTGGGGCCACATTCTTCTTCAGACTTGATAACATCTGACCTTGGACACAGCAATCAATAGCGGGGTTCGGTGCCCATTTCTCGATGTGGGAAGAGGGCAGTGGTCATCATCAATCGCTTCTGGAAGGCATAAATAGCAACTAATCTCAATATTCGTTCACTCGTATACCGTCTAGCCTAGAATCATCTTTACAACCTCACGCAATTCCTCCCATTCATTACCTGGAGTACGAGGTCAATCGCAATTTAGCTTCCCGGTAGCATGTGAGAATCCTACCCCGAGCCTTGATACCAGAAGTGGCTCTGGGACTCGGGCTCCCAGATGGACACCAAGGGCAGAGCATTCAGGCATGCCTCTCGATCAATGCTGCTGTTAGCTCTTGTACTGGGGAGCATTCAGGGCTCACGCTGTCAGGCAACATCCGGCAACAGCAGCAGCGCCCAGTCCTGGAAAATAGAGGCGGTCATGCCGGACCACCCTGCCCCCCCAGAGACCTACCTCTGCATGCGGGTGGACCTGCCTGGTGCCAGCAACCTGAAGCTCACGGGGATAGAGCCCCTGTCGCACGAGGAGCTGGTGCACCACATGCTGCTGTTTGGTGAGACCCTGGCTACCGGCAATGTTGGATGGTAACATGGAGATAAAGGTGTGGCTGCAAACTTGAAATGGAAGGCGCTGAGTGGATGGAAAGTAGTCATGTGGGTCATTTGCCCAGGAATGCTTCCATGAAGGAATACCTCCATTATTGGTGCCAAAATTGTGCAGTGGCGTTCCTGAGTGTGGGCCAGCTCATGGTGCATTGAAATGGGCCACAGCTTGAGACTTGGAGGGAGGACCTTTCCACTTTGCAAAGATCATGCGCCTATGAGCAAACCCAAAGAAGACTCCAACAGGACCCTGGCGCAATTTCTTTTTCACAGTGGGAAACCACCCGCACATATTCCATGCACTTGCTTCCCGTGCCCTTCTCTCACCCACCCCGCCGCAACACACGGCCCTTCCCAACGTCGCGGCCACCAGCCTGGCTTCACCCGCAGGCTGCAGCACCAAGACAGATAAGGAGGGGGTGTGGTCATGCCAGGGGCACGGCGTGTGCCCGAGCGGTGGCACCCAGCAGATCCTGTACGGCTGGGCCAAGGGGGCAGACGCCATGCAGCTCCCCCATGGGGTGGGCTACAAAGTGGGCAGCGGCACCAAGATCGACAATCTGGTGCTCCAGGTGAAAATTAACCTGCAAGATTTTTAAAAAGGATGGGCTTATCTCTTTGAGCCAGAGAAAGTCTTGCACAAGAAGGGCACTTGACATATGTCCTTCGAGGACCCTAGACTCTCTCAGGCTGGAGGTTTTTTGGGAATCTGCATTGAATGCAAGGCTCCTCCTGATCCTGATGCTGTCCCTGCACCAGGAAAAATTTGGGAGGTGGTGCATTGTCCTCAGTGTTGCATGGATGCGCAATTATCCTCGGCCCTTCCCCTGCCTGCCTCCCTTCAAGAACCGGTTTTGGGGGTGTCTAAATGGACAGGGCATGCCAGGCTCACATCTGGCTGGCCAGCATCTCGGGATAGTCTCAGGAGTCAACACTTCAGATCGCCTGCATACACCCAAATCCCTTGAACACTTCCTAGCCTGCCGTAACGGAGACAGGCAAAAGGGAGGATCTTGGATGGACGGTGCAAGCCAGCCTTATACCACTTCAAACTCTTGGGGACGCAACAGATGATATCGCCGGTGCTGCTCAGTTTGGGAATGATCGAGCATTAATTGGCGCAGTCCCCTTATTGCATATTCTTGTGAGCAGATCCACTACGCTGTGGAGCGTCCTGCGCACGACGCCTCCTCGGGCATCAAGCTGCGGCTGACGGACGACCACATCCCCTTCTCGGCCGGCATGATGATGTTCGCCTCCACCTTTGAGATCCCCCCGCGCAAGCAGAGCCACCTGGTGCCGAACAAGTGCTGCTACTCGGGGTTCGAGCCCGCGCACGGCTTCGCCTTCAGGGTGCACACCCACATGCTGGGCAGGTGGGGCCGTCTTTCTGCATTTGCCCTTTGTGTCTCAGGTGGCTTTGCACTTTGCCATGTGCCTCCTCACCCGCACACTACAGTGCCGCGAGAGTGTATCTTGCAGAGCATGCATAAGTCCTTGTGCATGGCAGATGGGATCCTGTTCACCTCGCCACATGCATCTTTTCACAGTACACTGCAGTGCCCCCAGACTGTTCCCTGGAGAGTGTGCGTGGTTCCTTACCCGTGGCAGATGGACTTGCAAAATGACTTCAAAATACTGGAATCCGCACAGGAGGGCTCGTTGAGCTCTGCTTGCCAGAGAGTGTTTTTTCCCGTAATGTGCCGACATCCAATTTGCGGCTTGCCCAAGGAAAACAATCTTCTCACTGCAGCTTAATGATTGTGACTCGAGAGCTCTGAGAGGCCCAGAAATGAAGGCCATCAACAGAGAAGACAGACTGTGTTCCCCACTCCTTTCCGTTTCAAGTGCACAGCCCACTGTAAAATCTGAGAGGAAATCTCATGTACTAAGAGAAATGAAATCCCTGACCTTTTGCAGGTCCGTGTACATGGACGAGCTCATGAACGATGGCACCCGGCGGCGGGTCGTGGAGCACAGCCCCCAGCTCCCCCAAGGGTTCACCCCCGTCACGGGGACCACCTTCTGGCCGGGGCAGAGGGTGGAGGCCACGTGCGACTACGACTCCCGCGAGCGGGCCGAGACAACGTACGCGGGCGCCACGCACCACAACGAGATGTGCAACCTCTACATGATCACGTGGTCCGAGCTGCCCGTCTTCGTGGCCTGCTACGATGGCTTCACTTCCGTCGACTTGCGCGGCGCCGGTGCGTCGATGTCTCCCTCCCGATCCTCTGTGCCTTGGGCCTCCGATGACCGCCTTCCTGGCTTCTCATCTTGCAGAGGGTCTTCAAGAGGCATATTATCTCGTGTGAGTTTGAAATCCTCGTGTGCACCTCCGGGCAATTTTTCCCAATTGCTCTTCCAGCGAACATGGGGTACTCCCTGCTTCAGCATCTCTTTTTTGTTTTCAGGCTTCAGCATAGGAGAATTTGCACACAAAAAAAGACCAGAGACTGCTGATACATTGCACTCTCTTGGTCGCAATCAGCTTCAAGACGGCTGTGAGACCATTGAAAATGCCAATTGTTCGTGGGGTGCACGCCTATCTTGCTTGTGAATGTGCGAGGAGTGCCTGGCACAATACAGTGCCATGGGGGCCCAAGAGCGAAGAGACGAACGAAGTGCAAGCCCGAAATTCCAGGAGGTCTTCCCTTTAAACTGGACCCAAGAAAGGTGCTGTGCGCAGGAGGCCTGTCTGCGGGTTCCGTGCTGCTGCCCGAAGATCCCAAGTTCTGGGACCCCCTGCGAAGCGGCGGGGTATTCGCCGGCGGGCAGATCTCGGGAGTGGCCAAGGGGCACAACGGCACGGTGTGGGTGTTCCAGCGAGGCGAGCGCGTGTGGGAGGGGGGGTCCTTCAGCGGGGCGAAGGGCGAGACAGTCACCCATACGGACCCCATCCCCCAGAAGACCATCTTCCAGCTGGATCAGGACACCGGTAAGCCGCCTGCGCCTCCTAAGGAAGAAGAATTCTGACTTCATTTGCAGGCAGGGGGGCAGGGATTGGTATCAATCCATCCCGAATTTGTCTTGACAGCCACTCGTCCCTCCCCCATGGAGGATGTATCATGAAGTGTGGTCACTCCACCCCCCCCCCCCCCCCTTCCCCTCCCCCCATTTTACCTTTCGTGGGCATTGGTGATTCCATTTACAAGCTCGTAAGTGGGCGAGTCGCATATGCAGGTATCTTGCCCATGCAGTCACTCGATCTGCCCCTGCAGGTGAGGTTCTCAGCGGCTGGGGGGAGAAAACGTTCTTCATGCCGCACATGGTGACGGTGGACCGCTGGGGCCACGTGTGGGTGACAGACGTGGGGCTGCACCAGGTGTTCAAGTACGACGCCGGCGGCAACCTGCTGCAGACGTTGGGCACGCGTTTGAAATCTGGGACGGGGGACAGTTTCTGCAAACCCACCCAGGTGCCCCTCTTCTTCATTTTTTTCGCCAATGCGCGGTTGGCTGCTGTACACATTGCTGATGCCAGGCCAAGCAGGCGTGTCAGATAGCTGTAGGATTGTCTGTGAGGGGAGGATAAGTAAAGTAGTGCCAGGCTGCATTTCCTAGCCCAGGCTGTTTTGGATCCCTCCGAAGTCGATGTTGTAGAGGATCCCCTGGGGTCGATTGGGGGGTGGGGGTGTTCTTCTAGAGAACAAATTACAGTCGATGCAATGGTGCAGGTGGAGGTGGGCAAGGACGGGCGCGTCTACGTGAGCGACGGTTACTGTGCATCGCGCGTGGCGCAGTTTTCGGCGGAGGGGGTGCACCAGGGGGATTTCGTGCTGGAGGAAGGGGTCATGAATGTGCCGCACAGCCTGGCGCTGAACGAGTGCAAGGATCACCTCATGGTGGCAGACAGGGAGAACTCGCGGGTGCACCAGTTCGAGCTCTCCTCTCGGAAGTTTGCGGGTGGGATTCCTCTCCCTCTGTGATGGCCTCGCTGGGATGCATAGGCCGCAATTCTTTGGTTGGGGGGGACAACCTACAGTGTTTCTGCTTGTGTCACGTACCCTCCCTCCAATCTGCCCTGCAACACCCTTCTCCGCATGTACTGCACATCCATTGGCCCCTCTCTCTACGACGACCTTGTACCAAGTTCTAGAGAGAAGGAAGCACATTTGATGCTTACATGTTCCCCCAAAAAATCTGATTTGACTGATTCTAGGATTTTTGTACCATTCTGCCCGTGCTGCCAGGAACGTGGGATCTGAGCCAGGAGGGCTTGGTGTTCGGGCTGGCGGTGGGCCCCTACGGTGCCCTATTTGCCCTGACGTGGGATCGTGACAGGAAGCTGGGGCATGGCCGCTCCACCCTGCTTCTACTGCATGAGAATCCCAGTGAGTACCCTGCTCACCCACTCTACCTTCTCATCTCCTATGCCAAAAGAAGACCCCCCCCCCCTCCCCCTCCCTTTCCCCTGGCTGTATCTAGAAACACATCCATGTCCCGCATTTGCTATGCTCTTCAAATTTTCAATGTCTCCCTATCAAAGATTTCTTGGGATTCTCCGAGCAACTGTGCTGCAGAGCTCGATAAGAGAGACTCCAGTGCGATCTTCAATGCACAGACCAAAATTGAGATAAGGTGGTCTCAAGTGTGACATCTGCCCCTGCCATGCCATGAATGGAATTGTTGATAGTTTCAGGAAGCTATGGAGGGCCATTGGTTTTTGTATCTATATCGGGCCCCTGTTTGACAAATGCTGCAGAGCATGCGATGGCTTAAGGAACGGTATGTCTCCTTCGATGTTGAAGGGAGTTTGAAATGATTGTGGACAATGTTCTGTGGTCCACAACAAAGGAGATGCAGCTTCGAATCCTGCAGCCACTTTACTTCTTCCAGCATGTCTGGTTTTTTTGGGTATCCCTTTTAAGGCGGTAGGGGGCCAGCCCATCATTGTCAAAAAGGTAACACCCATTCTCCTGTCAATACAACAATACACAGATGTGGAATTCTCAGAATATGACACCCCCACCTCCCTCACACCAAGTACAACACCAATGTAGGGTCCTTTGAGTCAGCCAAGCAGTATCGGCACCCTGCAGGGGCGGGTGTGGACGAGCGGTGGGTCCTGGAGGGGATGGAATCACCCCACAACTTAGCCCTGATAGCTGCCCCGCTGCGCCTGGCCGGGCAGGAGCGGCACCTGGCCGTGCTGGTCTCGGAGACGCGTGCATCTGGCAGCAGGCTGCACAAGTTCATCCTCATGCCTGAGGGTGCACCCACCTCCCCTCTTTTACCACCTTCATGCATCTTTGAAACACAACGACTTCTGTCGCTCCCAAGTTCAGCATTGTTTGTCCCTGAGTCTCTAGATCTCCCATCACATCTCGCCTGCTCGATTTGCTTCCATATTGCTTAGTATTCAGCGCCTTCACCCCTCCCCCCCTCTCAACATTGCAGTTGGAGCGAGGTGTCTCCCTTGCCAGCTGCTGCTCTTTAGGCTTTCCCCAACAATTGCCCGGCTGAATATTCTGATTGCACCTCGGCAAGGTCTTTGCGAGTGCATCACATTGTGGCAGGTCTCATTTGAGAGATTCAAGGCCGGCTGTGCCCCACAGGGACCACCAGCCTGTCCCACGCTGCCGGTGCTGAGCACCTGCCGCCCGCCTCTGAGCAGTGGAAGGCGGTGTTCGCGGCGGCTGCGGGCAGCCAGCAGGAGATCCCGCCAGAGGTGGTGGCCGCCAAGACGGCGGACCTGCGGCACACGCAGGCCGTCATGGACGACTCCCTGTCGCCGGTCCACCCGGCCACCGCAGGGGGTCACCATGCCTCGCATTCATCGACAGGTGCGGTTTCAGACTTTGGAAGTCTGTGACTGATGTTCAGCGTGAGGGTGTGCCTGATTTTGATGCATTTCTCCTTCCTCCTCCTTGGTGACTTCATCTCAGCGCGCAGGGTTCTGCGTTCCTGATGCTTCCTATTTAAGACATCTCACCATCTGTAGCTTGTTCTGTGCTGGCTGGAGTAACGACTTCGGGGAGGGCTGAGGGATTGGAGGTGCTTGTCATACTCGTGGATTGACATTTTGCCATGTCCAGGGGTGGATGGGGCAGGCGCGACATCATGGGACAGCAATCATCGCCTTGCAAGGCAGACAGCACTGGTCGTCATTTCCCTGTTGGTGTGTGCTGCCAGCGTGGCCGTCTACCGGCATTTTGCGGCGGGCAGGGGTTCTCATGGTGTGCGGCCGCACCTGTGATGAGAGGCAGCGGTGCAGATTTTGGTTTTGTCAAATTCACGAAAAGGCTTTTACGGCAATGCTGCCCGAGCGCCCATAAGAAGGAAATCAGTTGGCACATTTACGCTGAAGCGGTGAATGGGTGTGCAAGTGATGGTGTGACCATGAGCCTCATGACACTGCATGCGTTGTCTGTGGCCTTGCTGCAAATCCTCGGCCCTATCTTAATTCAGACGCAGATCGTGGACGCGCGTGCGTCGCTTCTAGATGTGGTGGCTTCTTTTGAAAGGTGGCTGGGGCGCATGCGCACTGGAAATCTTATCAATCGAAAGGCCAAAATTAGGGCTGGACTACTCTGATGCAAATCTGTTTTGTCAATGTCCAAGATAGCTGCTCGTCAGGCCGGCACGTGGCGTGACTTGATGCATGGCACTCAAGGTAGAGTAGAAGCTTGTAGGCTCTTGTATTTTTGGTAGATTATGTTCTGTCAGACAGGCCTTGAGGACTATTATCAGAAACAGTAGTCAGACCACATATCATGCTTGAAGAGGTACCATGTGCAGAGCATGTCCAAAAACATAATGCATCGACGCTCTCAAGGACGTCCTTCCACCACCTATTTTACTACCCTATCCTTGTAGTGAACGATGCGTCACTGCTCCACCAACACTGTCTGACGGGAGAATATGGTGGTGGCCTCTTCTATCTCTTCCAACCGCTTGTGCAGGGCCTCAGCCCTCTGCTTCTGGCTGAGGGTCTCGATTACAAATGGCAACGCCTGCAAGAAGATTGTTAACTTCATGATAACCACTGCTGCTTGTACTCAGGCTCCCACAGAAACACCAGATCTTCAGCAGTGCATTCGCCTGTGGGGGAGATGTGGTCTGTGGAAATGTCCCAAGGAACGGTGGCTAAGTGATGAGGTGGCCTGCGGTATTCTATCACCAGAATGACCAAGAAGGGTTCAGGCGTCAAGTACAGGAGAGCGCTAGTTTGAGAGGAGATGTTGTGGCAGTCAGGTGAAAACTGCAAAAGCAACAATTTGCGATAGCAGCTGGTTCCCTTACCTGGAGCTTTTGCTCCACATCGGCCTTCCCTTTCTGCAGCATGTCTGCAAGAGAATTGCCTGGCTTAATTGACAGCAATAGAATCTAGAGGGGGAAATATTTCATTCCGCAGCATTGGCTTTTCACTGACCTTTGAGGCATGACCTGGACGTCAAGCCAATGATCTCGCCGTATAAATACACGACCCGGTCTGTCTGTCCTTTCACAAGATTGTTCAGCACTCCCAGATTTCGACTACTTTCCACATCAAATGTAATCTAATCAAGTTTTTCATCAGTGGAGTGAGACCCCAGGTGCAATTGGCCTCCTGTGAGTGGCCTGGCCTTCTTGCACAGAAGTGAAAGGGGCGGGTACCCAGCATCTCCAGGCGCTCCGACTCGTGCATGATCCTCATGCCTGGGGGCACCAGGTCCGCCAGCTTCTTCGTCTGTGCCTCCGCGTGCTGCCGAGCCAGCTCCGCCTTGCGTGTCTGCAGATAGGAGGGCACCGCCCCGAAGTCCTGCTTGCTCAGCCAGCGTTCCCCTTTGTCATCCCCCGAGGAGAACCGCCGCGCGCGCGCCGTCACCGAGGCTGCCTTGGTGGCCAGCGCATTGCGGTACACATAGTCCTTCTCGCCGAGCCGCCTGTCGTCCCTAGGCAGGACCGTCCTGCCCAGGCACAGGCGGTAGTTGCGCTGAATTTTGAAGTGGCGAATGGCGATTTGAAGCAGCGGACAGAGTCACGAAATTTGAAGCAGGGCGGATGAATGTCTGTGCGTGGGGGATGTGCAGATACAGCATTGTGTGGGGGGAATCATATGGAGAGGACTCGGTCTGCCTTCAAGCGGCCCCGCCTGTGTCAAGATCAGATCATACAATGCACATGGCAATTTGTGGGCTGTTTCGCTTGAAACAGATCTGATCCACAACCGGGAGTTCCCGCCCTCGCTCTCCTCTTCAAACCCATTCATATTCCCCACAACTCTGCTCTTGTGTCCGCCCATGGGGTTGTGCACGGCAGACAGGGAAGGGCAGAAAGCATTCAGAGGCCATTGGCTGCAGACTTTGGCTGACTAGCTAGAAATGCCAATCTGTGCACAGTGTGGTGCAAAGTCAGGCTCACGTTGTCGTGCTCCTGGCTGAGATCTGGGGCGTGAAGGGTGGGAGGGCTTTTGCTGCTACCTCCACATCCCTCTGTTTCTGCTGCCGATTAGCAATGCTCTGGCTCCTGATGGCCGTCAAGTTGTCACGATGATGATCGTGGGGCTGAATGCCGTTCCTGTAAGAGGGGAAGCTTTCCAGCAGATGCAATTGCTGCATATGATGCTTAATGGAGGCCTGGATGTGGTGGGCTGCAGAAGACGTGATTTCTCTAGAGCTGGTCAGGACCTGAAGCAGTAGGAGTAGCGCAGGAGCTCACAATGTACTCACAGTATTGGGCACATAGCAGCGATCAGCGAAGCAGGGCAAAGAAAGTCTAAAAGAAACCTCCTCTGCCAGTCTCGATAGCCCCTCACAGGATTCATGCACTCCTCCGTTTGCCAGCTGTTCAAGTGGTGCTGCATTCTGCCTCTGAATGGAACCCTGTCGATACAGTGCTGCGGGGCGTCGCTGCGGGGGCTCTCAGACCTCTCCTCTTCCAGCAACATCAGGTCTTCAAAATTTTACAGTGAGCTGCCCAAAAACACCTGGTAACCTCAGCAGCCTTCGCTCTCTAGATAATAAATTTGCGCGAGCTAGAGCAGATCGAGACAGGAAACGGTCAGGAAACGGTCGATTGCCCGTTTTGGTCAACTCACGACACTTTGTTCGCTTACAATTCGCACGTTACTACGCGACCAAATCTTTCCTACCTTTTGCCCTAAACAGCGGCTTCGGGAGCTTGTTCCGTCTGACTCATGACGATGGAAAGGAGAAGTGATCCAGGCGAGTGCCGAGCGATTCACTTAAATGCTGAAGCTGGCAGCCACTGATCTGAATAAAAGCTTTCGTGCTGAAAGTGAGAAATTCATTCCAGTGAATCAGCGTCATGATTGATTGAGGTCTGACCAGCAGCAGCTCTCCGCCGGGTGGAGTTGAGATGCACGTGAATTTGAGCATACCAGCACTCCAAGCAGCATATGCTGAGGGCAGCTCCAACCCCACGGGCCTCTTGGAAGCGCTTTACCCCCTGCTGAAGACAGAGTCAGAGTGCTTCATCAGCATCGCCTCTTTGAACGCTCTCCTGGAGCGCTGCAGGTCTGCCGACCCCGAAATCTGATTTGCCTGTCCTTTGGAGGCATCCATTAGGTCACCTTCATGGCTTGCATTGCATGCGTCAGTGTATCAAATACTGGTGACCAGATCGTCATTTGCAACCACACTATGAAGCAGGCTGTGCCGCATGATATGCTTATATGAGCCATATGCAAATAATTTCAATCACTCTTATGATCAGGATTTTCTGGGATGTGAACGAGCATGGTGCACAAACACATGGCTGGTGTGTGCAATATCACAGCGGATCATCCAGCGTCACAAGTGGCCAGTTTCCTCTGCACAGGGTGCCAGAATCTTCCAGCGTCACAAGCGTTTAGCTTCCTCAGCGCAGGGGGCCAGAATGCAACTGGTCAGTGTGGCTGCAGATTCCTAGAGAGTCAGCCGCAATCAGAGCGAAGGAGCCTGTGGGGCATCCCCTTTGCTGTGAAGGACAACATCGATGTGGCGGGCTTCCCCACGACCGCTGCATGCTGCTCCTTCAGCTACACCCCTGAGGCCACTGCATTGGCAGTGCAGATCCTCCTGGACGAAGGTATGCATTGCTGATGCTCGTATACTCACTCAGCTCGGCAGGCTTTCTGCTGCGGCAATATTGCGATAAAGCAGCTTGACAATCGCCGCCGAATGGAAGTGCCTCAAATTTGCAAGGACCAATGGCAGAGCTTGGTGGTTCACTGACACTCAGCATAAAAAGGCGAATCCTGCTCTTGCTTGCCCCACTGCATTCTCGCCTCACTCCGCATTCTATTTGGCTGCATACATTTACATCTAGCTCTGTGGCATCATCCCTCCATCAGTGCAGGCAATGCAACCCCCCCCCCCCCCCCCTCATGTGTGAGCTCACACGAGATGTCTTTATTTAATTGAGCTCTTTATGGATGATATTGCTGCATGCAGGGGGCATCATGGTGGGCAAGACCAACATGGACCAATTTGCTGCGGGGCTGGTGGGCACACGCACACCCTATGGGACCGCCCGAAATGCATTCGACGACCGTTTTGTGCCAGGGGGTTCCTCCTCTGGGTCTGGGGCCCTGGTGGGCAGCGGATTGGTCAGCTTCGCCCTGGGCACCGACACTGCTGGATCAGGTACACCTTGGTCCTTTTCATGGCTGAGAAATCGGTAAGATGCTGCAGCTTGTCCAGGATTCAAGTCCCGCCAGCTGCATGATTGAGACAAGTTTTCTTTTTAAAGAAAGTCGACACATATGGGACGCTGAAATCGAATTCTGCATTCAACTGCTTCACAGTGCAAGCTGTGCTCATAGATGTGAGAAGTGTGAGGCAGCATGCTCTGCCATGCTTATTGATGGTGTACCTGGCAGACGCTTGTCTTTACTTGGACTACCTGGCAGGTTGGCTCCATTGAGCCTCATAATCATTATGTAAGGGAGGGAGATAGGGGCCAGTGGGTTTGGCTCTCAGCAACAAGGAAGGAGGGCTGGAACGGCTGAAAAGAGGGGATATACTCCGTATGAATTGGACTCCTGTCTGCCCACCTCAGAGTCCTTGTCCATATCCTGAACCCCCAAGCCGGGCTGTGGTCCTCAAAACCCCCCTCCCCCCTGGCAAACACTGCTCGGCCATCGATTTTTGTGACAGTGTTTGGCAGCGCAGGGCGCGTGCCTGCCATGCTGAACGGGTGTGTGGGCATCAAGCCCACCGTGCGGCGCGTGAGCACCCAGGGCGTGGTGCCGGCCTGCCGCTCCCTGGACTGCATCTCCTGCTTTGCCCGCACCGTGGAGGATGGGGCCAAGGTCATCAAGTTGATGCAGGTGCCCCCCCCCCCTC
>QAXI01000425.1:285987-314860 GCA_004335615.1 Chloroidium sp. JM
AGGGGGGGGGGGAGGGGGGGACCTGTCGAGCTCGTCAAAAATTTCATGGTAGCGCTTCACGGCGCTCTGGTCCAGTTGGCCCCGCTTTGGGTAAAGGCGGCTCCACTCGATGGAGATCCTGAAGCTGTTGCAGCCTGCAGGGACAGGTAAGGGTCAAGAGGGGAGGTGTGAGCATGACGCATAGCAGATTTGGAATGGCCGATGCCCCAAGTGACAGGCCCTCCAAGTTGGTTAAAGGCCGAAATGTTTAAACCCTCCTCTGGACATCCTGACTGCTGGTGGCCACTAAAGCGGCAGATGAATTGCAGATCCCACACTAGCGGGCAGTCATCATCTCAGGGTGCCGTATGCAGATAACACAAGAGCGGCTCTTGCTAGTATCATCTTCTTGCTGATGTGATCAGTACTCACGGCGAATGATGCAACACCTTCTCGCGCTTTTGAGCAGCTGCCATGCACATTTGCGATACACCGTGCGACATGTAAAGTACAGCTCCAAGAAACCTACTTCAAAGGGGGAGGAGGGGGAGGGGGAAATTCAAAAGGGGCAAGGAAATCACCCAGGTCCTTGGCGCGCTGGATGTCCTCCTTGTACCTACCCCAAAAGTCGGAGGCCTTGCCGATCTTGGAGGCCTTGACGATCACAGATGGGCCCAGCCTCCTCCAGTCGGCTTCCAGCTTGTGGCCCGAGCTCAGGTCGTTGTTCTCCTCGAACCCCGGCAGGTCCCCGGAGGAGAAGTTGACCTTCAGGTTGAGGAAGGCCGCCTTCTGCTTCTCGAACCATGCCCAGTTGCTGTGCGGGTCGCCTGTTGGGGCAAAGCAGGACGACGTGAGGAGCCGCCCCCTCCAGGGCTGGGCTACATTTTTGACCGGTGGGTGGGGATGCGAGGAGAATGGGACACATGGAGTGTGCGTTGCAGCAAGGGGCCACTTCAATGCATTCTCATGTCGATTCACTGCTATGGGCCAAGCACATACCTGAGTTCTGATACCTGCACAAAAAAAGCCGTTGTGAGGGAGAAACTTCAGGCACGTTGTGATCTCATTACAGCCAAGCATACTTCAAGGGTGTTTGATCAATGGCTGATGGCGTTCGTAGACTCACACAGACACTGCAACGCCACACAGGAACTTGGCATCAGGTCCTTGGCTGAGCTGCTTGCTTTGTTGCTCAGCCGTTGGCTGAGACATCCCGACGGATGCCAGTGTGTTTCTGCTGCTGTCACTCTGCTCGAAGAGTGGTGAATTTACAGGACGATTTAAATGCATTGCAAATTCTTGCCCAGTGCGTTTGGGCCCCTGGTCCGCTTTACCTGCAATTCTCTGCAGTCCTAAAGGTCACGGCAGAAAGATCATCACCAAAGTTCGAGACAACAAACGATCTGATATTGTAGCGCTTCTTCAATTTTTATTTTTTATGTGGGGTGCCTCATCGTGATCAACAGTCGATCACTTGTACAAGGCTAAACAGCTGGGAGCGCGGTACGATTGTTCGAGGCCGGCAGTAGAGGACCAGAGAGGCTATCAGCGAGCTTCAAGGGGAAGCATGGGCGTGGTGGAGCAAATCAAGGCAACATGGGAGGAACTGGTGGGAATGAACATCAGGCAGCTGCTCATGCAGGGGGTGAACCTGGGTAAGCTTGCTGCCACCATGGCTGCCCATGTAACCATCAGTCGATGAAAAGCATTTCAAGGTATTCCAACCCCAACAGACACTTGATGAAGCGGCTGTACCTCGCAGGCTTGATCGTGACGTCAGCCCTGATGATTTGGAAGAGCCTCATCCTGATCACTGGGTCAGAATCTCCGGTACACCCTCCTTAGATAAGCCTTCTGCGCTGTATTTATCAGCATCTGCCTGGGGAAGCATTTTCCCGACTGACGACCGTTTCATGAAGGACGACCCGCCCCCATCAGTGCCAAGTCCTGCTTGCTTGTGGCAGGTTGTGGTGGTACTGAGTGGGAGCATGGAGCCGGCATTCTACAGGGGGGACATACTTTTCCTGAACAAGGGGTCCGCCCCGCTGCGCACGGGCGAGATCGTGGTGTTCAACATCGAGGGCCGAGACATCCCCATTGTGCACAGAATCATCAAATTCCATGAGCGCAAGCCTGGCGGCAGGATTGACATACTCACCAAGGTGCGATTACCTGGATGCAGCTCCCGTGTATTTTTTGGGGTGTTCTCAGGGGGAAGATGAGGTTGGAGGGATTTGGGGAAGGGTGGGGGGAACCTACATGAGCAAGAAACACTTCAAATATTTGATTGAGTATTTGTTGTAAGGTTGCGGCTGAGAAAAGGCATCGATCAATCTCATTTAAATTCGAAGAGGTAAGTTGATTGATTGGTGAGAGAGTGCGTTGCAGGGAGATGCCAACATCCCAGACGACAGGGGCCTGTATGCAGAAGGCCAATCATGGCTGAACGAGAGACACATCATAGGGAGGGTGATTGGGTGAGCCCTTCCTTTTGTCCTCCACATAACAGCCAGTGACCTGCCAACGATACATTCATAGATCCCACACCTTCTCGTGTGCTGCGTGCTGCAGACTTGCGGTGCCAGATACCCTGGCATTCATGTCCTCTCTACTAGCAATTTGCAGCAGCGCTGATGTGAGCAGATATCGTGTCCATATTGGATGAATAAATGCCTCAAAAAGTCATGCATGTGCAGGTTTCTGCCGTATGTGGGGCAGGTCACCATCATCATGAATGACTACCCTGCCCTGAAGTATGCCCTCATAGGCGTGCTTGCCTTGTTTGTCATTGTCAGCAAAGAATAGCACTTGCCCACCTTGTGGGTGTTAGGGATAGGCAACGAGATTTTGACGAGCAAGTTGGCTGTGGAGGTGCTCGTGCTTACCATTGCTGGCCCTTGCTCTGACAAAGGACCCCATGAATCTCCAACCACCATGTCTTTTTGCCAAGCATTCATTACAGCACACCTTGGTACATCGTTACTGTGATTGCATGACCCCTATGCGGTTATTTGCCAGCAACCACCTCCTTCAGTCACAAGCTTCCTGCCCCCTTGACATTCCTGCCGCCAACCACCTCCCCCTGTTGCCATTGTACTAACAATCCCTCCCCTCCTACCCCTGCAACCCTTCCCCCTCCATTCCCCAAGACCTCATTAGGTGCATGTGCACTTATCCCAGCAATTCCCTCCACCCATGATACATCCTTGAAGCTTTGCCGTTCAGCATGATGCACTGAGCGACCCCAGAGGTCTTGAGTCTTATAGCGATGGCATTGCAAATGCACACGCACCGAAATCTGTGGCTTTGAGAAAACATCACCTCCCGTTTATCGTATAACAAGACAGTGAATAAGCCCAAAGGAGTTTTGTAGCATGTCATGGTTCTTGGCGACTCCCAGCATATGCAGGCGTCCCTTGTCTGTTACGCCTTGCAATGGGAGCATGTGTATTGCAAGTGTCAAGGGACGCCTGTCAGACACCTTGCTGTGAATGCTCAGGCCTCAACCCACTCGCACTCCTCGTGTCAGTATCAAAATTCCTTTCTTTCCCACCCTCTCTTCCTTTCTACCCTCCTCTCCTTCCTGTTATTCTGACCCTCAACTGATGCTTCTTAGAGGCTCCCACAAAATCTACAGGAGCGACTACGGATCCTACCCCAAAGGGGATGGGGCTAAATCCGACTAGTTTAAACGGTTACAAAACGGTTATGACTTCAAAGCCTGTCATATGCATGTATTACGCAAAATATCTGCTTCGATTCTCAAGGAGCAACAACGAAGAGGGATAGCTGTCTCTCTGAAGGTATAACCAGGCGCTCTCGTATGATAGACTCGGTCGAGATACCAGCTCAGCCTGCACTCCGAAGGGAACTCAGAAGCCCAACAACCCTCAAATTCGTCGGGATCCCACGGGTATGCTGTCCAGCTTGAAAAACAAGATTAAGCCAAATTGATCAGCGCTACCCTTCACCAAGCCTCAGGCCTCACTTTTGGACTTGACATCGCTGAACTTGACAGCTGCTAGTCAGAGAACTGATGATGTACAGCATGCAACAGTAAATCAAATAGAAAGCAAAGCCTCTTCCTCAAGAAAATTATGTGCTGCCTTTTTGCAGAGTTGCTGCCGACAGAGTACTTGGGAAATTCCTTTGCAAAGGGTCAGTGCGCTCCACATTGACCGCAGAGCGCACCTGGAACGAGCTTGGAAAGAGCAGAAAGTAGGCAGTCTGCATCTCCCTTCCTGCATAGCCAGCCCCACCTTGTTGCAAGGAAACTGCCAAAAGCACATTTGGCAACAACTGCCCAGCTTCATTCGACGCGGAAAACTTTCTGGCATATCAGCAGCTCCTGGCTTCCCTCTTCCAACGAGTGCACCTCTGTGAGTGGCATGTCGCCTTTCCAAGCTGCAGTGGGACCATTTGCAGGATGCTGAATCATGGGCTGTGCCTGGTATGGAGTCGAGCAGCTCTACCTCGGAGATTACCACCTTGCAGCAATTAGAGCAAGTGGTCCAAGAGGCTGGATCGCAGATAGTCGTGGTCGCGTTCTACAGCCGGGTGAGGCTCCCAATGTCCAATGTATACAGAGAGATCACAGATTTGTTTGAGCCATCAACCGGATGCAAGGGATAGTTCACGACATCTCAGTAGAATTATCCTTCAGGATCTGTGACTCTGCAAATGAATGCGGTTCTGAATGCGGTTCTGAGTGCAGTCTTGCGGGGCGTGCAAGCAGATGCTGCAGATCTACAGAGCAAAATGCCAAGAGGTGAGAATGGTCCACAAAGCATGCTTTAATCAGCCTTTTGCGCACATTGTATGTAGAAAAAGCAATCATGCGGCAGAGCACGTTAATTCCAGCAGGCCTACGTCACGTCATTTGCTGATCTTGCATGCACTCTCTGCAACCATAATGCTAAGGCCTTTTGTCTTAATCTCACCAGGCCTGGAGGCAGAAGGCGGGAGTGATATTCCTGGAACACAACGTACGAGATGAGTTTGATGACGTCACTGGGATCGCCAGGCTGTACCGCGTCAGATCTGTGCCCAGCGTGGTCTTCTTCTGTGGAGGAGCCAAGGTACTTGATTCCATGCACCCTGTTGTGTCCGCCACGTTCAATGGAAGGAACACCCTTTCCTTGTGCCTTTGAAACGACTGTTCAGCCATGTCCAAAAACCAAGGACCTCTCCCTATCCCTCATGAATTGTTGGATCACATCCAATTCACAACTTGAAAGGAATGGCAATGCAAAGTAGGGTATTTACGCAGATTGGGCTGACTGGATGCATGCTTGCAGATGAAGGCCATGCCAATGCCGGACTCCAGGATGGACCCACACTCGATACGATGGCTGATTGGCTCGCAAGCCGGGCGATTGGACACTGCTCTGCGCCAAATGCTGTTTGAAGAAACGCCATCAGCTCGACGATAGACTGCACAAAATTGGCTACCGAGGGGATCTCAGCCTGCTTGAATTTGTATGAATGTACCAAAACGATCATGAACTTCTGGCCTGTATCAAGGTGTTGTGCAACAGCAATCTGATGGGTCGAGAATGAGCGCATTCCAGTCTCAAAAAGCCAGGCAGTGGCTATGTTCACTACAGGAGACTGTGGCCATAGCTAGGTGTACACAATGGATGGCTTCGTCAAACTCAGACTCAAACTCAGACTATCTTCACAGGCGACATTATTGAAGCTTGCTCGTTCGTGGCATAATCTTATTTTGAGAGCAGCACAGCAATTTGACCAGTGTTGCTCGCAATTGTTAGTAGTTGGAACAAGATAATGTACAAACACATTCTTTCAGGCATTGCTACATTAGTACAGTGCAGGTCCCTGCTGCTGCATTCTCAGCGCCTGATGCCTTTGACAGATGGAACATGCAATTCGACACACATTCATGTCACAGCGCCTGCCCTTTCCGGGCTTCAGCCAACAGATCCTTCATTTCGAAAACCGCTGTGCCAGTTCCTGACCTTTCGGCATCCAAAATCATGCTCTTGGCCAGATCGGATACCTTGATGCTCGGAATTACCTTGCGGGCAGCACTCAACATCAGGCCTGGGTTATCCATCCTGTCCAGCAGGCCAGGCCGGAAGATGGAGACACGTGGAAACCCCTGCAACCAAAGGAAGGCAGTCACTGCTGCCTCATGGACCGAAAGCAGACCAGCATTGGCATGCTGAAGGCATGATGACACAATGGCGTGGCAGCATCTGTCGAACGACCATGATGTGATTGCTGTCTTTGTGAGCGATCAGGCAACCCAACCAAGTCCTTGAAATACTTGCATTTAGTCGTGACTTTGGGGTCTCTGTGACTGCTTGGAGTTTGTCCCACAATCTTCACCACCATTGCAAGATTGCAATGCACAACTGGACCTTGAAATGTTTTGAAAGCCAGCCTGCAATCTCAGCCAAAACAATTATGATGGCCGGGGCCATACCTGTGCCTTGACAAACTCCTCGGCCTGCCACTTGGTGTGCAAGTACAGCAGGGGGTGCAGGAGGATGAAGTTGCTGGCCCAGGATTTGGGACCGGCTCCCGCCGCCGTCAGCAGGCTGAAGTGGGGCACCCCCGCCTCCTTTGCCAGCCTGGCCGCCTCCTTGACATATGTCAGATCCACCTGCAGCGCCAGCTTGTGTGAAAGCGACCGAATGAAGGGTATACTTGGCTTCAAAGAATTGGTTTGATCAAGTGGGGCTTGTCTTCGACATTGCGTGGACAAAACATCGTGCTTCCTGAATAAAGCCAATGCTGGTCTGCTCTGTAGCGCTTTGTGGAGTGCTATTTTCTTGTAGCAATACGCAAGCTGTGTTTATCATCTTTCTGGAGAATGACAGCTTGCTGTATGGTAGCGTACTGGGATGGGGTTGCTGTCTGGAACCTCTCCCAACGATTTCCATGACACTGATGGCAGAGGACTTGTAGAAGCCCACCCTCACAAACTCCCGGGCGCTGCCAGCTTTGCCACGAGTTGTCCCCAGCGTGCAGAAGACACAGTCGGCCTTTTCAAACGCGCCCTGCCCCTCTGCTGCCAGATTGTCCATATTGACGATGCGCTGCCTCAGCTTGGAGAGCTGCAAGCCCTGGGGAGGCAGAGGAAATCTTCAGCGGATTTGTAGGAATTTCAAGCAATATTGAATTGGCTCAAGCATTGGATCTTGTCTCAGCTGCAGGAGCATTGAAGCATTGCCTGCTGCAGGCTACCTCGTATGTGTCAGGGAATTCAATTTCCCTCCTGGCAATGCTGACGACAGTCTCCCATTTTGGACTTTGTAGCAGCTGGGCAACTAATTCTCTGCCTGCACATATTGACATCCTTTCGTATTAGCGAACAAAGCATTCGCGCATGCAACCAGCGTCATTGCATTCTTGGCACACTTTGGGAGGTTGCACAGCACCATATATGGTGATTTCAATGGAGGATATTGTGGTTCACAGAGAATGAGCGGCTGATCCGCCAAAGTGAAACCTACCTGTTGCTCCAGTCGACCCCACGACGACTGCTTTCATGGCAGTTGCGAAAGGGGGACTGTGAATCACCTTCACCGGAACCTTACAGCAACGATCTGAGAACACCGAGTATAGAAAAGGCGAATCACAATCCGCAACGAAGGAAGGTGCTCAATAATTGTCATGATAAACACGAGAGACAGAGGTTACAAGGTCACTCCTCTTGAGTGAGTCAGCTTTTGCAATTGCCAATTTCCAAAGTGGGCCAAGGTTGAATTCCATTCCTCTTTCAATCGCGATATGTTCAAGTTTGAATGGCAATATCGCTCATCTCTGTATTGCTCCGCTTAACATTCAGAGCTTCCTGCTGAAGTACTCTGAGGAAAGACATATTTTGGTGACGGTTTCGCTACCATTTATCTCTGGCCACAATGGCAGGAGAGACGACTCAGTGGCACCTTCGGGAAAGGAAGCCAGAGAATCCCGTTGTCTTTTTCGGTAAGTGTACCTTTTGAACAGGAAAGACGTACATGCTGCCGTCCATGCATGAGCCTGGCTTGCTGATGACTTTTCTATATGGTGTTAACTGCCATGTCTGCGTTGCAGACATCACGATAGGCAATCAGCAAGCAGGGAGGGTAAAGATGGAGCTCTGGGCAGACATCTGCCCACGCACAGCTGAGAACTTCCGGCAATTCTGCACTGGGGAGCAGCTGTAAGCCACCATGCCTTCCCTGTTTGCCTTCAAACATAACAGATAGATGGCTAAAGCATTACAGTAACTTATGCTATTTCATGCTACTTCACTGTATCTTGTTCAGGGGATGCTCCTCCGCAGAGAGCTTCTATCGACCCGCATGCCCTGTGATCTCTGCGTTTGGTTGGGCATGCCCTACAACCAAAAGTTTTTGACTGCAGGAAAAGCGGCAATCCCCTCGGCTACAAAGGAGCCCCCTTCCACCGCATCATCAAGGAGTTCTGCGTCCAGGGGGGAGACTTCTTGAAAGGGGACGGCACAGGGTGCGTCAGCATTTATGGCAGCAGATTCGCAGACGAGAACTTCACTGCGAGGCACACTGGGGCAGGCCTGCTCTCCATGGTGCGATGCTGCTCCTGCTTGCTTTTATCTTGACATCATAAAAATTACCAGAACAGTGAGACTCAGCTTCAATTTTGGAGTGTGGAGTGTCCCAGTCGTGACCGGACCACATACAGGGGTCCCAAACCAGAAGGCGATGCTGCTGTGAAGCATTGAAAAGCTCTCCCATGTCTCTGAAACAAGTGCTGCTATGCAGGCCAACAGTGGGCCGAATTCAAATGGATGCCAGGTGATGAACGTCTCAATGCTTAGCTGACTCGCATGACAATGAGGCATGCTGATCCGTAATCTCGCAATCCAAGCAGCAGGCACTGAACGTTGCTGGTTCTGCAGTTCTTCATGACATGTGGGCCCACCAAATGGCTAGACGACAAGCATGTCTGCTTTGGGCGAGTGATAGACGATGGGCTGCTGATAGTCAGGAAACTGGAGAATGTACAGGTCAACCCACAGAACAGCAAACCCAGGCTGGACTGCAGGATAAGCCAGTGTGGAGAAATGTAGAGATTGTGGTAATGAGTGGCTTTTGTTCGGGCGTTTTCCTTTCTTCGTTCTGTTGGCAAGGAAATTAGCAATTGTATTTGCTGCATCATATTTGTATTGAAGAGCGTTTCTGCAAGGAAGCGGTACTCTGATGGAGCGCAGTCATGCCGGAATACAGCTTGGAGCAAAATGAATATTAAGCAGTGGGTCAAATTTGCTTTCTGCTGGCTTTGTGAGGAGGCAGAATTGCGAAGGGGCATATTGTCAGCCCTGTCTATATCTGTTCAAAAGTGTTGGCTGTACTCTCCAGGTCTAAACCCATTCATGGCCTAACAGTGATCCTTCCATTCTGTTCTCCTATGACACATCGTACATCATATCTCCTGTGGCATCCTACTTCGTGAGGCTTCTCAAAAGCACATGCCATCACAGCTGCTGAAACTTGAATGGCGTGGGGTGTGGCAGAGCATCAAACGCCGTTTCAGAAATCCAAGCATGCTACTCACAACCAACATTCTTGCCCATGAAAAAATCAGATCCAGCGCCAAAATAGTGCATACACTTCTGTTCAACGCGCCCTCCAAGTCTCTTACTCAAAAATTGAAGCATAGCACGCTCTCCGCTTGCTTACAGGCTAGATCTGACTTTGGGCGCTTTTCTCCACATTGACAAGCTTATGGCAAAGGCTGATCTGCAGAATTGCCAGCTGGATATTTCGTGCATCTTCAAAATGTGTGTACCTGCAATGTAGAGGAAACTCAGCTGTCTGATTCCCGATGCTTGCCCCAGGTAAGAGCAGTATCAGTGCAAGTGGAGACAGAGCAAGGAGGCCTGCACCTTGTAGACTCACCAGCGGCGTTTTCTTGGTGCCACTGAAATCAAGGAGTCTCAAGTGCCACACTCACTGTCGCCGTGAACTGCCCGCCTTTTTGCCGCTGCCTGTATCTGGACCTCCTTCCAGATCCTCTTCCTGGGCGCCACCTCCCCCAATGCCTTCTGGCGCCCTCCCTTCCTCGTCCAGCTGATAGATGGCTGTGCGGTCTTCGATTTGCTCCTGCAGATGGAGTCGTGTTTGATCACTGGGCCAATCCATACCTCCACAATGCTCCACTTTCACATTGAAATTCGCACAGAGGCAAACCAAGATCTGCACTGCACGTGCAAACTTCTGGACCTGCTCTCTCAGGCAGAGCAATGATCAATGCAGTTTGACGGGTCATCAGACAAAAGGTGTCCCGGGGAGACAGAGACTTGCCTTCATTGTGAGCAGTCCCTCCGTGAGGATGTCGTTCACGTCACCCCACACCCCCACGGGTCCCACGTACTGTCGCAGGTTCTCAGGCATCAGGTACGCCACCCTGAGGCTGACCTTGGTGGACCGGCCCTCCGCCTCCCTGGAGGGTCACATGAGAATTTTGAGGAATTATTTCGCTTTGCAATCCAGGGAGGCTGGCTCTCTCCTGATGATTGTGACACCACAGGAGGGCCATGCATCAGAGCATCAGTCATCCGACCAATAAGGGGTGTGAGATTGCGCGTCCAGGTGAAAGGAAGCACTGCCGTGCAACTGGAGGTGGCTTACTCGAAATAGACGGCTGTGGCCAGGGGCATGCCTTCCACAGACTCCTCATGCATGGACTCGTTCTCCACCGCTTCGACCCGGCGGAGGGTGGTGTACAGCTGCACAGCTGGGAGGTGGCCTGCATGCCCGCCTGGTGTTTTTGGGACATCTGCTGAATGGCAGGTTGGCCCTCGTGCAATTTGCGATGCAGCTCAAAATACGTAGATCAGGTAGGATGACACCAGAATTGTGAACAGAACTCCATGCAGGATGCTCACCCCACTGGTAGTAGTAGAAGTAGGACACAAGGCGCACATCGTTCTTGTGCAGAATGGTCTGCATGGCAGCAGAGACATCATCAGGCTGCTTCCTTCCTTTCCGTTTTACACCCTGGAAACTTCCAACTGTGCACAATACGTTGGACGTGAAAACATGCAACATCAGGTTCAAGGCCGCCAGAGATGTGCCGGATATGTGTTGAGGAGCTATCAGCAGCGCTTCATAACAGACAGAGAAGTCAAGCCCACCTCGCCTATGATGTCGAACCATTCTCCATAGTTTGCCTGCTCCCGCCACACCCAGAACACCTCCTCCAGAGGCATGTCCACCTGACATGCAAAAGCTCTCAGCTCCTCAGCTTTCTCGAGCTCGAGATAAGCTTGCTGGATTTCTTGAAGGCAAAGGGAGCAGAACAGACCTGGATGGTTAGCTCATGGGTCAGCTGGGTCCCCCCAAAGGTGATATACTCGAATGGGGTATAGCCCGCCGGTCGCTGGCGTGGCCTGTCCTCCTCCTGCCAATCCTCACCTTCCTTGCTTTCCCGCCCCTGCTCCTCCCCAGATGCACTGGAGCTGCCAGAGCCCCCTGACTCCTGTCCAAGCGTTCCAGAAAAAGAGGTGGGGACCGAGTCTGCTGGCGCTGGTTTGCGATCTGACTCTGCTCTGACAGGCGAGTGTCTGCGGCTGGCAGCGTCTGGTCGGGTGCAGTGCCTGAGCTTTTGGTAGCCACCACCGTATTTTGTTCCAGGCGAGGCTGACAGACACCGGCTTTGCACGCTCCCAAAGTGTCTATGGTGTGCACGACAAGGGGTAATGCAGTGCATAAAGCTGCTGGTAAAGCTGCTGGTGTCCCTCATGGATCACGAGAAGCTACAAAGGGAGGCATGTGTGCTCCCTGCAGAACTGAGACCTAGGAAGGGAGTCCATTTTGATTGAACAGCACAGTTACTGAACAAGTCTTGAAGAATACAGAAATTAATTGGGGGCTGCAGGATTGAATGTGTATGTGTGCAGGGTAATTTCTATGTGCGCAAGGTAAGATTAAGTGCTCTTTCCACACTGACAGTGGATCACTGACAAACAAGGTCAACCTTGGACAGCCTGGCCCAGGGAGGGTGGTGTAATTCAAATTCAACAGTCAGAAGTGGTGACCCTGGGCAGCCAATGTGTGGTGTCCTAATGATGCAATGCTTAAAGTCTGAACAATTCTCTGCTTAGATCACAGCGAGTCGACCAAGCCGCACAGGCGCTTTGTCGACAAGAGACGGCCATTATCTTACGAGAAGACCGATTCCGCTATGAACATCCGAGTGCGAGGTCCAAAGGGACAATTCACACTTTCAGGTAGGATTTTGCTTGCGATACCGAGTGACGACTTCGACAATACCGCACTGTCTGTCGTCCGTTTCCAACATCGTTCAGCTCACGAAGCTCGACGAGCTCGCTCATACAACGCAGATCGGCTGCTATCACAAGCTGACCAATACGGCTTGTGGCCCCCACATGCGCATGTCAGGTAGCACCTTCTAGAAGGCCGTGAAATCACTGCAGGGGTGGACCCAAGCACGAGCTTGACAGACTTCAAGGATGCTCTCCAGGAGAAGTCAGGCATAGCAAGTGGAAGGCTGGAGATACTGACTGGGTTTCCGCCCACAGTGCTGCAGGTCAGTGTTGCTTCTCAAGTCCTGAAGCGTTCACCTGTCTGTTACAAGCTTGTGACTGCCTTTTGGCACAAGGAGTTGTGAAAAATATTGTGAGACTAGACTCATGCTCTGCTATGCTGACAGTACAGTCCTCTTACATCCCAAGTGCAACCCATCATGCTGCAGACATAGATTCAACAATGTGATGAGAACGGCAGGAGAAAATTTATGCTGCCTCCTCCTGTTCGTATGCAATGCATGCTCTGTTGGTATCAGCACGTATGGAGGCCAACAGAATGAGATGCGGTGACGTTGCAGGTGCCAGAGGGCACTTCCAGCATCAGTGCCCTGGGCATCAGGAATGGGGAGAGCCTGGTCGTGAGGGAGGGGCAAGGCGCAGTCACAGCCGCCGAAACGACCGGGAGCCCCCCCCAGCCCGAGGGCAATGCACCCTGGGCCGACGGGAGCCTAGAACACGTGGTGCGCAGAACCTTCTGTCATGCACGTGAGTGTGGACGTCCATCCCTGCTGTCACGGGGGCATGCAAGCATCGAGGTTGAGCACTGCGGCAGCGTCTCGAAAACCGATGCTCACAGCGCTTCCACTCATGCAGGCATGTCCAGAAGATTTTTGAGTGGCACACAGCAGCCGAGACGTCTCCATGGTTTCTTGAGTGCCCCTCCCACAGTACCATGATGTCCGCAAGGACAGGAGTGGCACGCAGAAGCTGTGCTGTCCTGCAGGACGAAGACGAGCAGCTGGCGAGGGCTTTGGCGGCCTCCCTGCAGGACGCTGGACCAGCGTCGCAACCGCAGCCTGGGCACCCTTCCCAAGAGGCGCAGCCGGGGGCAAGTGGTGCTGCAGGCAGGCACAATGGGGCCTCCAGCCAGGCCACACAACCCTCCGCAGCTCCGGCAAAAGCAAAGGGTAGGTTTCGGAATAGGATATCCATCGTATGACAGGGCGCAAGGAGCCTGAGCCGCTTGGAGGAGAGGGCTGCTTCGGATCTGCCTGCTTCGGGCAAAACCATCACCAGACACATGAGACTGCGCACAGCTCTATTATTTGAAAGGTGGAGGGTCCTGATGTACATGCTGGCGCTCCTTAGCCGCGGAGGATTTGCAAGTCTCGTCTCCCGAAGCCGATGTCGGCAAGGACGGGGCTGGAAAGGCAGAAGCTCGGATGTTTGCAAAACAGGGGGGTTCATGTTGCAGGCGTCCCTTCTGCCGTGGCTTTGCTTGATGGGTCTGCTGTGGCGCGCCGTATCATCGAGTCTGACAACAGCTGCCTGTTCAATGCTGTGGGCTATGTCATGGAGGGCTCCAGGAACGAGTCGAAGAGGTTGAGGTGAGGAAGCCCACCTCTGGCAGCTGACAGATTGTCCTGATTGGCCTATCCAGTGCAAATGCAGGTCACATTGCCGTGTAGCTTGACATTCCCGGTGAGCGACAATGACCATTTATATGACAGGCAGCCGATTGTTGCAGGGAGTTCATTGCTGACACGGTGAGGCAGGACCCAGAAACCTTCACGGAAGGCTACCTGGAAAAGAGCAGTGCAGAGGTAGGATACCATTCGCAGAAGGACAAGGACAGCGAGCGGTTTCATCTTCAGCTGGCCGTGGGTTGCTGCTGGAATCACAGACTGCATAGAGCTGACTTCCCTGGCTTTGAGGGCACAGAAGCTGACAAGTGGTGGTGGTGCAGTACCAGCGGTGGATCAAGGATCCCAAGCACTGGGGTGGTGCAATAGAGCTCTCCATCCTCTCCAAGTGAGTCGCATGCTGATGTGGTGAAAAACTCTGTGCATCAATGAGATACCGTCTCCAAATGACGTGCAATTATCAGCAATCAAGCAGGAATATTGGGCAAATCCAGGCTGGGGTACAGCACAACGAGAATGCAGCTTCAGAGTGAGTCATGAAGGGTAAGAGGCACAATGGAGAGGCAAGTGTGCTCCAGTCTCAATCACCCATGGCCCAAAGGAGTAAACTCTGCGCGGTCGAAGGTGCTGAATTGACAGAGTTGCAGATTCTACGGGCGAGAGATTGCAGCATATGACATTCAGACCAAGAGGGTGGATGTGTACGGCGAGTCTGAAGGCTACTCAGAACGTGCACTCCTGCTGTATGATGGCCTGCACTATGATGCCATGGCTCAGACAGGTGAACCTCAAGTTACAGTCCCTTGTTGCCGATCACAAGAAGGTGAATTGCTTGCCCTCCAGATGTGCTATCCGTGACAGGGTGGTGGTCTCTCACACCATTTATGCTGAAGCATGATCCACGCCTGCAGCGTTTGAGGGTGCACCTGAGGAGCTGGACATCACAATTTTCCAGACGGCTGCTCCAACTTTCGCGGCTGTGGACAAGGCCGCAGCCCAGCTGGTCGCTTCCTACCATGAAGCCAGGCAGTTCACTGACACGGGAAACTTCACGCTGCGCTGTGGGGTGTGCCAGATTGGCGTGAAAGGAGAAAAAGAGGCGGTGCAACATGCAAAAGAGACGGGACACCAGTCCTTCCAAGAGTATCATTGACCCAAGGGTTGGTAACTGGTTGACTTGTTTACAGATTGGATGACCATTTAGCTGATGTCCAACAAATCCAAAGAACAGTCTTTGTATAAAATACCTAGGACGTCAAAGGCAAGTTCAAAACAAGAAACTGATTGAGTACCTAGCTGAAACCTTCTGCTGTCTGACGCATTCGTTTCTGATTTACTGACTTCTGAGACAATGGTTGCCAGGGAGATGCCAGCTCGATCTGGGACAGGGCTTGCGATGCAAGGGCCAGATCCTCCTCTCCTTGGGAGGACTGGGTGGCTCCCGCGGTCAAGGCCTGGCTCCCTGAGGGAACAATGCTGGTGCTGTCGATCCATTCTTGTTCAAGGCTGTGCAGCAAATATGCTGTCTCGTCCGGCACCTGCATGACCCAACACAAAATCATGATGCCTTTGGACTTCTGCAGCCAAGTGTGGGCAGCGATCGCAGACGTCAGGGAGGAGACTGCTTATAGATCCTGCATGGCTGATTGCACCAAGCTCACAGTGGAAGTGACATCAAGAATGCCGTTTGAAGCATACTGCAAAGACCTCAGCAACTTGAGCCCCCGCTTTTCTGCTGACAAGAGGAAGTTACCGTGTCCAGACAAGCACTCATAGAGAGCTCTGGGACCAGATTTCCTCCTGGCAGCACCTGACCGTCAAGGAAAGTGTCCGGCACTGATCTGTAGACCATGTAGTGCCCTCCCAGTCCACTGCACATGCAACAGTCTTAAGCAGTCAAATTCACAATGTTAAAAACAGATGAGAGCGGAACAGGTGATGCAAGTGCTGAGTGTCAGACAAGCAATGATTTAGCAACAAGCTTATGCCTGATATTGAGCAAAGGGCCCCCCAGAAAGTGTTCTGCAAGATAAATTTTCTTTGAGGTCTCAATTGAACACCAAGGCGCTTGTACGGTACAGTATAAACTCCATTAAGTGACTATCCTTGTAAGAGACTTTATCCACCAGTGATCAGCTGCCTAAGCTACCAAAGTCAGAAATTCCATGGTGTCCTCTATCCTGTGAGAGACTTTCCCCTCTAAGTGACTATGCAACTTGGTTACTGAGGGGTACCGCTTAGAAAAGTTTATACTGTATATGGCAGCGCTTGAACTCAGTAGTGGAAGTAGCACTGGACGGGAATGGAGCTGAAGTTGGAGATGCTCACCTGGGGGGCGGGGGTTCCCCAAGATCAGGCTGCCGTCCTGTCATGCTCCCGTCGACGTGATTTTCCGCCCACCATGATCGTGTAGCAATTTCGCGGCCTGCGTCCACGTGGGAGGCCTCTGCTGCTGCATATGACACTTGAGCATGCAAAGCCTTTCCAGAAACGATGAACACCTTACACCTGTGCCGTGTCTTGCCAGCAATCATTTGGAAGGCACAATCAGCCAAACGAACACTCGCTCGAGCAACATACCCTCGTCGGATCCAGGACAAATTTATGCGGAGAGATGGGCTTGGATTGGCAGCATGGAGGCCATCTGTGTACTTGTGAGAAAAGGCATTGGGGCAGCACCTCCAGTTTCGCTGAGTGACTCCTGGACTTCAGGGAGCTGCTCCAATGCCAGATCTGTCAGCTTGCTTTGAAGCTCATCCACTGCCTCCTTCATGCCCGCCACACTCATTCCTGCGCAGTCTTTGTTCCTGCGCAAATCAGCAAGTCCTGTTGGACTGTCGTAAGTGGGTCCACCACAAACAGTAAGATTCTACTGTACATCCACTGGTAGCAGAAGATCCCCCTTCAAATTTTGCGTCAGATTCACCACCCTATTGAGGGGAAGCCAGGAAGCATGCCATCATATGAGAGATCATGCAAGATGATGCACAAGTGCCACGGCCAAGAGACGGTCATGACGACAGAATGACAAAAAAGCAGTGTGGACAGACAAAATGCCGGGGCCAATACACAGCTGTGAAGCTGATGGGAAGGCCGTAAACATAAATGATCCAATTCTGTGCCAAGCAAGGAGGCAGCAAGGATCACCGCAGCAGCTGCGCTATGTGGCTGGCCGCAGGTTCCAGGCGGAATTCGTTCTTGGCAGCTACAAATGTGCCTGTGGCGCTCAGGACATTGGGGACATCCTCTTCCCCCACCTGCTGTGCCTCTGGTTCGGTGAACCTCATCTGCCTTCTCAGCTCCGCAAATGTGATGGGCTCCTGCAGATGCCATGGTCACTTCCACGCTTCCAAATTTTTTCACAACTTGGACTGAAAATGCACCGCGGTTGGGAGTGGGCAATTGGATCAGGGGTCCTGAGCTTGTGACGGGCACACGCAAGCACAATCCTGGCAAAAGGCCTGATTTCTCGGCCATTTGAAGCAGACTCCTGATGCCGACAGATATTGCAGGTGGTCAGCGCACCTTCAGATCTGTGAGCAGTCGCTCCAGTGCTGCCTGGTCTGCACTGCTGTCCTCCTGACTGGACATGGACCCATTCCTGCTGGTGGGGTCAGCCGTTTCAGTCCTTCCATCCCCGCCATAAGGAGATGCCGCCTCGCCTGCAGATCAGCTGCAACTTTTGGGGCATGATTGTCCTCCTGTACTCCTGACGATGACAAGCAAGTTTGCTGGGCTTCGCCTGAGCTCTATCCTGTGCTTTAATGACAGGCCAAGCAACCAAGGAGTAAGGACATGGCCAGTAATTTGAGAAATGGCTGCTACACCAGCAATGGAAGGAGATTCACCCTTGGGTTGAATGTATGCATCCCAAAACTTGGGAAGGAAGGACATCAGAATGAGCTTTCCAGTGGAAAATCTGAGAGGAACTCCGGTGGCCAATGTTCAATATCAGAAACACTATTTAGTGTTTGATGCAGAGAGTGGGCAACCTTGCAAGTCATGTGTCCTGTCCTGGCAAGCTGGCATGGAGGCTGCAATAATTTTGGGCATGAGGGTGAGCTCCCCTTTAGGGTTTCTGGGCATCATGCCGCTCCTCTCACGCTTCCTTTTCGTGCTGGCACGAGCAGAACCTGAATTTGTGGGAGCTTCTTGGAGGGTGACACCCTCTTTCCCTGCATCCAACAACCAGCCTGGCAAAGCATGGAAAGCATACAAGAAGAGACGAAGGATATTGATGCTGTATCCATCCATTTTGGCCAGTATTGGCAACTTACCAGACATGGCCTGGCCTGATCTGGTATACTGAGCACACTGTAAGCTGAGAGACTGTACTTTATGTACAGCCAATTCTATAAGCAAAGCTGTTTCAGCACAGATAAGTCAAGCTCTTGGGGTATGTGGCATGGAGTTTATTTTGGTCGTATATCAATAAACAGTCCTGGCTGACCACTCCCACACTTCAATCAGTTCTTCGTTCCAGGAAGGTGCCAATTTATGACTCAGAAATCAGCCATGGGAGAGGCGGTGAGCAGAAAGGCAGAATGCAAAAGCAAGGCATGGTCTTGGAGTAGAGAAAGGGAGGAGAGAGGTGCTGCGTTAGAAAATCTTGAATTCCAATTAACAATGACAAATACGTCAGGATGCGTATTACTGCACATCACACACAGGCCTACACAGGGCCCGGTGATGCACAGATAGCAGCAGCCCACCTGCATCCACTGTGGCATCCTGCGCTTGATGGCAGGACGGCAATCTAAGCATGACTCGGCGCGCTGAGCTAGACCCCTCAGGAGGCGGCCCCTCCTGCAGCAGCGTGCAGCCATCCAGGTACAGGTTCCCGAGAAAGTCAAGCCTGGCCAGCAGGGTATCGCTGCCTTCGGGCCTCGGAATGCCATGCACGGCCATGCCCCGCAGGTCCGCCGCTTGCTCCAGCAGCTCACAGCTGGCGGCATCTGGCGACAAAGAGGGGGGTTGGGGGGGTGGCTTGGGAGGCTAATCTCTTCTGTCTGTGAGTAGACACCGCTTCAGCAGTGACCTCACATGCGCTGGGATTTATTCTTCTGTTCAGGTTGGATGCATGTGGCTTGATACTATCCCAGGTGGGCCCCTGAGCTGACAGTGTCAAGCTTCCCACTGTCGATCGGATATTCAGAGTAAGGCAGACATTGAGCCAGGGAATGTGTGTGGCAAAGTCTTCTGGTGTTGCACCCCTCATGCAGCAGGCTGGCATTGTGATGGCAAAATCAAGCTGAATCCTTCCTTTTCCCTCCCGTCCACAATCATTGTGCATCTCTTGGGGTCGTGTAAGGCAACAGTCATCCAATGTCTAGACATGCAGCTGAGCTAGGACTCATTTATTGATAATGCTTTCACGGAAGGGACATTCAAATGAGAAAGAACCCACCGAAAGGCTGCCTGAGCATGCGCCTCTCCTCGGACTCCCTGCGCTGCTTCAGGGACACGGTCACCCGCTGTGGCATCCCCAGGCTGCGGCTCTCCCCGGCAAATGCGGGGGTCCACGCCAGCCTACCCCCCCACCCCGTACTCCCCACCTCTTCCTCCAGGCTCCTTGGGGTGGGATGCACGGATATGCGGCCCATTTCCACCTCCATTTGGGACAGCGATTCCTCCCTGCCGCACAATCCTGGTCACCTACCAGCCTGCGTTGTCTTCTTCCGATTCTGTGGGTACACAAATCATGAAGCGGTGCCCCTGGCCTTCCCCACTCCTGTGTTGTTCCCTGAACAAGTTCTAGAGAAATTCGAAGCAGCAGCTCACAGGGTGCTCTTCATCCCCTTCTCAGCAGAGCATGTCTATCTCCAAGCTGAGGTGCCTGACATGGGACAGCCACAGCAGGGATTGGCGCAGTTTGGCAGCCATGGGCAATCAGCGTTGGGGATTTCTTGAGGAACATTTGCCCAGAAATCGATGCTCAATAGCAATGCACAACCTCGGCTCTTATGAGTGACACTGGTACATGTGATTGAGGGGGAGCGGTAAATATTGGGGGCGGCGCATTCATGTTGAATGCCCCCAGGGAGCCTTTCCCCTGCACAACAGAATCAGAGGAGTAGGCTATGTCGGAAGCTTGTGATGAGAAGACTGCCCGTTAACGTGACGGAAGAAGTCACGAACAGTCTGCAAAAATCCTCAAATTCACAAGTAATAACCTCCGTGTAAATCGAAGGGTTGTAAAAAGCTGTAAGATCCTCTGCAGAACGCCATCAAGTTTGATGGATGGGTGGCACCTGGCCTCTGGGGGATGGGCGACCAAGCCGACTCCGGAATCCGCATGGGAGAACCTGAAAGCCATGACCCGGCCTGTGTCAAAGTTGGTGGCCACAATGCACCCGGGGGTCGAGGTAAGGGGCCGTGGTTTCCGCCTGACAGGCAGTGTGGCAGTGGGCGGGGGACCACACATAAACACTGCAGACGCATGAGACATGTCAGAACACACTTTCAGAGTGGTGTGTCCTTGATTGTTAGCGGCGTGTTTGGTGACTGTAGGGTGGACTTCACATTCCAATATTCGAGATCCACCATCCCCTCTAAGAGGAATTTGAGAGTTTTTCATCACCATCAGCAAAAGTGCAACTACAAACTCCAACATGCTCAATCCAGGAACTGAGCCCAGGTCGGCTTGCTGAGGTGTCGTTATCTTGCATTGACATTACATTGTTGTGATTGAAACACAGTAAGATTATTTGGGGGGATGTCTGGCTACCAAATGAAAGGGGAGAGAGCTTCGGCTACTTGAGGCCCAGGAGCACTTTGAGAGACAAAAAATACTTGATATTGGCAGAGAAATAAAATTTGCCTTGTCCACACTGAATTGCTCAATCTTCTGCCTGATACCGTGGCCAGCACCAGGATTGAACCGAATGCTGGATGTCATGGTCAGCCTACTCTGCAAGTGACAAGTGCTCGCTCCTGTAAGAACGCTGACCATGCGCACCTGATAAGACACAAATGAATAAAACGCCCAATTGCCCTGGAACCCTACCCGTATTGTTTGGGGGTTTCTTTTGTTGTCCAAGAAGGACTTGCCTGATACCGCATGGTTGAGGTTGGCGCTTCCACTCTGGATTGCAGTGTCATCTGCTTCTCCTTCCTCCTGGCCCTGCCCCTCAGACCCCCGCCCATCGCTTGACGACTCCACCATGCAGGTCAGGCTTTGGGGCGGCCCATCTCCCATACCTGCAGCCCACAGCTCTCGGCTTGCTCCCACCGCTGACCCAAAGCAGAATCCTTGTGCGCCGGCATACAGATCTCCATGGGCAGCCAATGAACAAAAGGGAACCCACAGGATGAGAACCAGAGCAAGCTCTCATGGAGGTAAGAAGAGGGAGAGGTGGGGGGGAGGGGGTGTGTACAGTGGTCCCATTTCAGTAGGGCTGACCGAGGCCTGCGGCTGTCCAGCAGAATGACGTGGCAGGAGGTGGCCACAGCGAGCAGGGGGCTGGGGTGGGGCAAGACTGCGAGGGAGACCAGGGGCTGCCCTTCTGGTTGGGAATGCAGGGCGGTGGTGGTGGGGGCGCTAATGGAGGCGCGCAGGTCGAGCTTCAGCAGCTGGTGCCCTGCGCCACTCCCACCACATCATACTGTCAGCTGTCATGTCTGTGTGTGCGGTAGATATTGTTGTGGCCAAGGTCAGCAATGGGACCAGACATGCATTTTTCTGGGCAGTTCAACCCCAGCTCCATCAAGAGTCTTTCTTTCCCACAGTCGCTCTCACGCATCCCTTTGAGCTCATATGTATGCCTGCAGGTAGACCCTTTTTGAACATAACGTGCATCATGACTCTCTCCAAAGTTCCAAGGGGCAAAGATTTGTCTGTCTGAGACCCCAATTGGGCTTCTGCTCAGCGCATCTACGGTAAGGCCTATTGCATGCATACTCCTGCTTAACACCTTACTTTGCATTGATACAAGAAGCACGAAGCATCAATACCCCCCCCCCCCCCCCCCGCCTCCCCTTTACAGAAAAGCAGTTGGCAGCACCTTGGGTGACGTACAGGATCCTGGGGTGGTTGGCCCACTGGCAGAGCGCCACATCCCCACCTCCGACCCCACTTCCTGCCTGCCTCGCCCAGGTGGCCTCCAGGTCGTTCTTGGCTCCGGGTGCGCTGCGTGAGGTGTCAACCACCCCCACCCTGCTGTCCTCGCACGTGAAAGCCAGCTCTGCCGGCAGCACGGGGTTCCAGCTCATGTCATTCAGCCTGCAGTGAAAATTCATGGAAAATATGGCTCTACTGGCAGCAGTAGCACACGATGTTGAAGGAGGAACGAAAGTGCCCCTCGGCATGCGCCGTAGCCGGGAGGGTAGCTGCAGAAGATCGGCCGCTTTCCTGCTTGTCTGGCAATCCTCACACAAGACCGGAACGCGATCCACTGGCAAGCGGGCAATTGCGTGAAGAGGGGGCTGGGTGAGGGTGACATGTTCTTCATTGTGGAGCCGCTCTTTGTGGACGTATGAGCGCCAGCACTCTTCAGATCCACCTTCCATCAGGCCAATGTCAAGGTGCAGTGACCAAGTAATGGCCGCACTCTCCCAGGAGCATCCACATCATGCTGGCTGCCAGCATCAATCAGAGCAGGGATGCACTGGTACCAGTGGCATGGCATCGTAGAGCCACACGCCAACTCACCTCGAACTCGTCTGCAGGGACGCCCAGGGGACGAGTCTCCACGTGAAGCTATCCGGCTCCACAGAGGAGTCCCTCGAGTCCTCGGGCGCCGCCTGCGTCCCCACGGCCTGGAAGATCTGCAGCCAGTAGCTGCTGCGGCACGCCAGACGGGGCAGGGAGGCCACGCTGTGCCGGGAGCGTGGGGGCGGGGGTGAGAAGGCCGTCTGGTGTATGGGGTGGCCGACGCCGGAACTTATGCTTATGGCTCTGCACTGCAAGCCAGGGAGAAGCTCAAGTTACTGCCCTGAGGGTCCACGCAGAAGTGTTGCAGCCACGAGGGCGGAAATTTTTGGTGACAACGACCTCGTGGATTTGAGCCACAAGGCTGGCATTTGAATCAGAATGAGCAGGGGCGCCCTTGAATTTCTTCAGGATTGGGGACATGTTGCAGTTCCCGCTGCTTTCGATCATTGCCCTTGCCAACAGCATACGGATATCTGCTACAGTTTGGCATGCAAAGAGACCCTTGGCGTTGCCACGAGGCCCATGCAATACATCTGCTCCCAGAGGCTGCTGTCGTGATATGGTGGACATGTTTCAAGCGACATCCAATGAAGAGTAATTGGGCGCACCCAAAAGAGGGAGTCATGCAATGGGAGCATTAGGAGGCTCACCTCCAGGTCTGCAGGACTCCTGCCTGTGGTGAAGACTGTGAGCACAGGCAGGTGGCGCATCGCCCCACAGCAGTAGCCAAACAGCAGCAGGCCCTCCTCCTGCACGAATTACACAGGTCCGTACGTCAAAGCATGGCAACCAAGCCCAGGCCAAGGCATCATATCAGACCCCTTCTTTGATGGCACACAAGGTGCCAGCCTCTATCGACAAGCTGCAATGACAGAACTTACCAGAAGAGTGCAGAATTTATCGAGTGTATTCCAATTCATTTCACGAAATCATTCGAAATCCTGGCCCGGAGTTCAGGGGCGAGGACTAGCACTAGGGGCGATGCCCTTAGGGCCCAGCACCGATCAACAAACCCTGGCATGAAATATGGACCCTCAGTCGCTGAGGACCCATCATGCACAGTGTTGCAGGTTTCAAGGATGAGTCCAGACGAGAAAGAGGGCTCACCTCCAGCCTGGCGCAGCCCAACCCGTTGCCCCTCAGGTTCATCGTCCTCCTCAGGGCATCGGGCGCCGTCGCCTCGACCAGGTGCTCCCGCAGCACCTCCCTCGGCAGCGGGCTCCCAGCCTGGGTGCCGTAGTACTCTTGCAGACCCGTCTCCACACATTTGTCTGGTCTGCATGCTCGGACAGGGTAGCGTTTTTGGGCTGGCCTGCCACGTAGCATTGTGCATTGCAGAACAAAAGCTCTTCCATCATCCCTGGGCGTTTGCAAGCTTGCATTATCACTGCTCGCTTGGCCATGCCGTTGATACAAGGGGATGTGCTGTGCAGGCCACAGGACAAATTGGCCAGGCACTGAATGCCAACAATGTCAGTATTCTTGGGGCCGATTGGCCGAGCATTGGATGGGCAGTGCTTGCAGTGCCCGTGGCATGCTGGCTGCTGTGGCTTAGAGGCACTATGTGGGGAATTCCGCCACAGACCCCTTGTGGAGTTGATGGGCAAGTATCTTGCCTGAAGGGCGTCAGCAGGTCGTGCGGCCCCAGCATATCCTGATTCAGGGGAGCCGGGGCGGGCAAGAAGCAGTGTTCCTCGGCAGCCACATGGGCCTCCCCGGCGTTGCAGGCACTCCTTTCGCATACAGCCTCGGGCTTTGACAAGCTGCAAAAACTCAATGCAGCTGGGACGCATTCTCTCTGGCAAAATAAGTCTTCAAATGTGGGATATCTCTGGCTCATATGATCCCTGACAGTATCAAGGTTTGTGCAAAGACTTGCAAAGCCGTGACTCCAACGGTTGACATGGGTCGGTCCTCTGAGGAGTCACACGAGCTGAAACTTGCCTTGGACGTAGTATAGATGGCCACAACCAGTCACTCTCGCAACCGATTCGTATTTCAGCTGATGAATCCATGCGAGTGAGGGAGAGTTAAAGTTTCTAAAAGAGGTCCTCCGGAGCCCTGATGGCTTTGCATAAGAGCATCAATCTTTTTCAGCATTCTGAAGCCTTGAATGAGCAGAACGGAATTTTAAACTCGCCCCGATTGATCAAGCCCACCCTGTATGATCGATTATACGTCGATGCCCGTACGAGCATCAGGAAGAACGCTTTTGAATGAAGCTGGAAAGATAGCTTTGATACCAGGAGCAGGAGGTATGGAAGCAGCAGGTGTTTCAGTTGCGATGGCGACAAGTTAAGCAGGTGCTGCGCAGATTCCAGCTTCTAGTAGGTAGCGAACCACAAGATAAGAGGCTACAGCAGATGCACAGCATTCACACCTTCAGCTTTCGATGTGCACCAAGCCCTTGAATAATTTTGAGAGTTTTTGACCAATATGCTTGGCTCAATCGTGAAACAGTCAGATTCAGCAGCCTAGTGCTTGATAGACGATTGATGCATCTTCGATCCGGTATTGGGCGATCTCAGCCTTCACAAAGGGACCAAGTGCAGTGTTTCAGGCCGGCCAATATTTGAACCGATTAGAGCGGAGAAAGTCCCAGGGTCTTCAGAGAGGCTGCATTTCAGAGAGCCTGTGACAGTGGGACGTCTTTGCCTGCAGTGTGCTGGTGTGTGCGAGCCTACAGAGCATAAGGCTTGTGCTAGAGGCGCAGAGAGGTTGAAAACATGGCTGCAGACGCCAAAAGTTTTGGCATCTCCATCGGGGTGAGTTGCTTGCACGGACTTCCAGAAAGCCTCTCCTGGCTTGAAGCTCGCAGCAGCCAGCAGTCAAGCCTCAAGCGGCAATCACTTGCCTGGTGGTTCCTGCACCAGACTTTGTCAAGACAGAGTGGATGGAAGAAGTTTGCCGTGCCGCAGGTGGATGCCGCCATCGGCTTTGCATGCTTCCTGTTCTTCTGCATCATGCGGCTGCGGAAGCTCATGCGGCATTTCTACATGCCCAGGCAGTGAGCCCCTCCTCACCACCTGCCAATGATACAGTCAATTGTGGTGCAGGAACACTCGGAATGGAAGGAACGTGAAGATACGTCGATGAATGAAGACCCCAAAAGGGCAACAAAGCTGCAAAGGTGAGTATAGTAGAAGAGAACGACGGCCCAACAATATATAAGGCAGCTGAGAACATCATGGTGGGCAGGTTCATGGTGGACTCCAAGCGGGCCGGAAAGCCTGCGCCGCTCCCGAAGCGCTTTGCGGGCTGGATCCGGCCGGCCTGGGGCACGAGCGAGGCGGAGATCATCCGCGTGGGGGGTTATGACGCTGCGATGTACATCAAGGTGCTGTCGCTGGCCTTCGAGGTGTTCCTGTGGACGTCCCTGTGGGTGCTCATCATCGTGCTGCCCACCAACCTGGTCGGCAGCAACGTCAACACCCTGTCCAGCTCGGGCAACGTGCCCACTAGCCCCTACACCTACTGGGTGCCGCCACAGGGTGGCGAGACCCCCAGCGGCTCGCCGCCCGCCAAGATATCGGTGCGCGCGGCCCTCCACCCGTGGCATGTCCCCCTTTGCTGCCTATAGGAGGTGCCATCTGGCTTGCCCCTTGATGTCATAGTCTCTTCACAGACCAGCGACAGTGCCATATTGCCTTCCGCTCATCAGCTGCGCATTTGAAGGATGTTCACCGGGAAGCCAAGGCTGGGGCTATGGTGGAAGTGGGGTGAGTCGAGTCTTTGTTAATGGGAGGTGAAGTCACATGGACAGGGATAATTGGTTGCAATCACCAGTACATCGAAGCTTTGCTCGGTGTTCCAGGTAGACACATGGGAGTCCAGCGACAGTCATTCTGTGTGTTCAGGCACCGAAATTCTATACGACCACGCCCCCGGCACCAGCCGGGCTGCAGTGGTGGAACTATGCCGCGGGTGTGCCACCACTGCCCGAGCCAGCCAGTGTCCTGGGGCAGAATTACAGCAACTATGGCTGGCGTTACGATGACCAGTACTCCGCCCAGAGCTACTCCTTCTCGCAGCTGGACCATGTGCGTCCCCACTCCCCTGTGATGCCAGGGGTTGCTTGCACGCCTCAACCGCCCTTTTAATCGCAGCCTGATGTCTGCTCTACATTTCAGGATGGCATGTGCAGGAAGCAAATGAAGTGCCTGATCTACCTGCCCAGCTGAATCCAGGCACTGAAGAAACTGTACATTAATATGCTTTAGATCACCTCAATTGAGACTCTTTTTTGATCCCAATTGCAATGCTGGTGTGTCCTTGCCTTACCCTTCCCCCTTATTGGAGGGCTTCTGGCATAAGGGAGATGCTGATCGCACTGTGAAGCAATGCCTGGTGTGATGCAGGTAACGCTCACGAACATCGCCATCAAGAGCAACCTGCTGTGGGTGCATGCAATTGCATGCTACTTTGTGGCCTTCATAGTCATGAGGGTAAGCACACCCTGCTTACTCGCACATGTGTCTGTGGCGAGAAGTGCGGCATGTCTCAATTTTGCTCCAGCCTGCAGAATTCTCCAGACTACGCAGCCTTGAAGTCCCCATGGGTCTGATTTTTGACACATCTCTGCTTGCAAAGGCCCAGGATCGCTTCAATACTCAAGAGAGGCACATGTCTCACCGCTGTTTTGCTGAACACATAGAGACTGGAAGCGGAGCAGCAAGACCTGCTTGGTGTTGTAGAGGCTGTGGGCGTACTCCAAGGACGCAGTGGTGCTCCACCTGGCGTACCTGAACAATGCTGAGAAGGGTGCCCAGACACACAGCGTCCTGGTCACCGACATCCCTGGCACAGCTGCAGGTTGTCATCACAATCCCATCAAGTCTAGAGTATATCAAAGCAGTCTGGGTACCTGATGTCTTTGTGCAATACAGCACACATCTCATTTGGACTGAGTGGTTTTCATGGTTTCAGTTCCAGTGGTGGCTATCTCTATGGATTGTGGGGTTTCCATTAAGTCCAAGTGCTGCTCCCTACCTTCATATTGGGTTATCATTTGCTGTATTGGGGGAAAGCCTCAATGGCACTTGTGCAGGCACCGTGACGGGTTTTGTCCCTGAGAAGGTGCGGACGGGATTGGCAAGCGGTGCAGAGAAGAGCAAGATCCAGCATGCCCTGGAGACGTCCACCAACTTTGTGCTGCCTTCGTCAGTGCCAAACAGGCGGTGAGCAGCCTTTGAAATTCGTCGAGATATCTTCTTGGTGATTAATGGTAAACACCTTCATGTTGCACACGCTTGTCCCTCTCCCAGACCTCTTGGCAGATGCAATGCAACACAGGCTCCGCCCCAGGCCAAGACTGTATGTTGGCTGGCAGATACGGAAACACCAGGTTGTGTGCAGGACCACTGGCTCTGATGCGGATGAGCGCCCCTCTGCGGTATTTCCCTTCCCACCCCATGCTGCAGTGTTTGCCCAGGCATGGCTGCACACACTGACCTGGACTGGGAACAGCAGCCCCGCTTGAGATGCGTGGAAAGTCCAAGAGACTGTCTCCATTTGAGCTCGACAGCAGTGACCAAGGCTGATACATCGTCATTCATATCATCATGCACCTGTTCCAAGAGTTGCAACAGAGCGCTGCTGTCAATCAAAATTGGATGCACCTGTACAGGAGGACATTGAGGGCGCACCCCCGGGCCACTCGCGGCGAGTCACCCCTCGGGAAAGCGATGTGGACGCGTGGGTGAGTGCCACTCAGCGCCTGAGGGCGGGCATGACGGTGGAGCAGGTATTGTCCAAAACAGACCCAGACTCACCACAGCTGCAGAGATCGTGGTCCTCTCTCTGACACCCAACTGCTGTAGCAACGTCCCAATGTTCACGGTGACCGTGATTGAGCGTTTTGACGCCACACTGTTTCTTCTGTGTACGACCCCTGATCCCCTCCCTCCACACACCCCACACCCTTCATCCAATCACAGAAAACAACCCTTGCCTGTGTTTCTCACCGTTCAACAACGATGGCGGAGTGCCTCCCCGCATCCTGATCTCATAAGCAACTTTCCTGCCAGTCCCGGACCCCCCCCTGTTCTTCACAAATCTGAGGCGCTGCGGCCGCGCAGATGGTGCGCAGCGAGTACGACGAGCTGTTCAAGGGGGACGTGTCGGAGGTGCACGTCGTGTACAAGACCGACTCGCTGGACGACCTGGTGAAGGAGTACGACTCCGGGCTGCGCGACCTGGAGGACCTGATCGACGACTACGCCTCCCAGTGGTCCAGGAACCACAAGGTCAAGCGCAAGCAGGTCGGCATTTGCACCCCCCCCCCCCCTCCCAACATCCCTTCTGCCGCTGTCATCGCACCTTCGAATCAGCAGGTCC
>QAXI01000425.1:316010-329891 GCA_004335615.1 Chloroidium sp. JM
AGGTATCGCTGTGACCACATTGAGCGATGGAAGCAAAATCTGTTACAACTCATGTAGTGCACATCCCCATAAAAATGTGCTGTGCCACTCGCATGCGTTTCCCCTTGCAAACTGCAGGACATGCATGTCACTTTGACAATCGCATGTGTGTGCCGAATCGACACCTCGCAGAAGAGGGAATCACCCTTTACCAAAAGAATCCAGCACAGCACAGCAATGCATGCCTGATCCGATGCACGTTTGTACACCAGTACCATATCACTCCAATCTTGGCCGCTGACCCTGTCATGGTAGGGACAAATCTGAGATCTGTTGGTTGTGCAGCTCACGGAGGTCGCAGACCATAGCGTCGAACAGCCTGCAGCACCCGGATGTCAGCTCCTGGCACACCGCCTCTGCCCCTGCACCCAACGAGATCATCTGGGAAAACGTCAGGTGCCTGCTGTTCCTCAGACTCTCAACTTCTGTGTCAAATGCTGGAAAAAAAGTTTGGGACGCCTTTCTTCAACACTTTGTATGGACAAAGCAATGCCTGCAACATTTCCACAAGATTAGATGTGCTGCCAAGGATCTGCAGTTCAACCATCCAGTGCTACAAATCTTCTTGTCATCATTTGTAGAAGGGTTGGCCAAATATGCACTGCCTTTCTTATGAGGGAAATTGTCGTCCAGAAGGATGCCGACTGCCAAATTCTCTCACGTGAGCTCTGTGATGGCGATGGAATATCAAGGTATCAGCATAAGGACACCTTCCATCTGCAACATGTGGATGCTGGCAGGGTGGATGTTATCAGTGTGCATGCACTAGTCTCCTCTGGCCTCTCCCACTCACTCAGGAAATTGACCCACACCTGTCCTGCAGACACCGTGCATGGCAGCGGCAGTTCCGCTTCATTGTCATCTGGGTGCTGTTCGTGCTGATGGCGCTGTTCTACACCATCCCGGTGGCGGCCGTGCAGGCCATCATCGAGGTGGACCGCCTCAACGGCATCCCCGGCTTCAAAAAGCTGATCGACATCACCTTCATCCGCTCCATCATCGAAGCCATCCTGCCCGGTGCGCATTGAGTTTGAACAAACCACCCATGGCCTGCAGAAAAGTCTCTGCGAAAGGAGTGCAGAGAAGGGAAGGCTGCTCTGACCACTTCCCCTCAAAAGCTGTTGTTCTGCGCTGCTGACAGGTGAGTGATGACTGCAGGTCTCGTGCTGAATATCTTTTTGGCGCTGCTGCCACTGATCATCAGGATAATGAATAAGCAGCAGGTAGGTCGGAGGAAGCTAGATTGGCTAGATCACGCTCAATACGTCTGGCACACTATTGGTCACAATGACGCCTCAAAGCATCTGTATCCATTTCACAGCTGTCCTGTCCACGTTTGAAACCACCACTTCCCGGCAGATCAAGCCATCCCTTGCACAGTCTCCTCGATTCGCTTGCAGGGCATGTTCTCCCAGACCCAGATCGACTTTGGCTTGAATCGCAAGTACTTCATCTTCCTGGTGAGTCATACCTGCTTAGGCTTGCAGCCTGCCTACCTGTGGAAATCCAAGCGCAACACATTCACAGCACTGTTGTGGTAGTGATGGAGGAGTCTCTCAGACAGAAGGTCTGTAGGTGATTACCGTATTCCTGGGTACCATCATCGGAGGAAGTCTCTTCACACAATTCAACCAATGGGTGAGCTCTCTGCTGGCCATGACTCAATCCTGGCCTTACAAAACGGAAGTTGAGAAATGCCTTGGATTTGCCAGACAGTGTATCGATGCTTATTTGGAGGGATGCGCAACACCACTTAGTGATTCAAAAAGCAAGATCAGTCCGATACAGAGAGTCAGTAATATTTGCATCCTGACGGAGGATGTTGCAGATTGACAACCCCCAATCAGCGGTGTCCATCCTGGGAACGGCTGCCCCTCTCACGTCCCTGTTCTTCCTCACATATATCTTGCTTCAGGTGAGGCTCATCATCTCCCAAATTAAGGAGCTGTCTCCATGTCAATGGCTCACCACTACAAAAACAGCAGCAGGTAATTGACTTTCTGTTGCTTTTGTCACAATGTTTGACTCCTATTTTGAGGGAGCTGTGCTATTTTTCTCTGCCATTTCAAGTCACAATCACCGGAACACTTTCAGGTGCTCGAAGGCATCAATTGCTAGCTGCCAAGATTCGAAACAGCCCACCAGTTGACGACTCGCTGTGGATGTGCAGGCATTCGTCTCCATGCCCTTGAGTTTTCTGAGGCTCTTTGGCCTGGTTATGTACTGGATCAAGTCAAAGCTGGCAGCTACCCCTCGCGCCAAGGCAAGGGTCTGGTCAGAGCAGCGTTACCAGTTTGGAACTGAGGTAAGTTCCCCACCATTCTCCGAGTCTTTTCCTTATTTTGGTTTGTAGGTGTAATATGAGTGGTAATCTGGTGCATGTGTTCTCTTTTACTAGAAGCTTGTTTAGCTCAATGTCTCATTGGATCGCACTGAGCAAGCAACTGATCAAGGATTTCTTGCTGTTGCCTCTCACTCGCCAACTTGCGTCATTCCTGCAGTTGCCCAGGCACATGCTAATATTTTTTGTTGGAGTGGTCTACTCCGTCATCAACCCTCTGATCCCAGTCATGACGTTCATTTACTTTACAGGTAAATCTTACTGTTCATCGCCAATGTCTCTTGGAATCCTCTCCAACTTCAATGTCCTTGGCATTCCTTTGTATGCACTGGCATGCATGTACAGTACTCTGATTTCTGGAAGCACATGTGTTCCAGATGTCTTGACTGCGAAAGATTCGTATGCAGTGGCCTTGTTGACGGAGAGATACAATATGCTTTACATCTACTCTCCTAGATTCGACTCTGGTGGCAAGGTAATGTACCAGCATTGCCCCCTTGCACTGTCAATGCAGCTCCATGCTGGGTGGTCAGCATTAGAGCATTGTTTGATACGTACTTGTAGGCACTGCTGCTGGCCTTGGCTTGTTTCCCTTGGCATGAAAGACCCATCCACCCTGTGATGCCGAAAGTTCAATCTGTTCATGCCAAAATATTGAAGGGTGATTCCGCCATGCAGTTGTGGGCAGAGGTGTACGAGCAAATAATCGCTGCGCTGTTCTTCTTTGAGATCATCATGATCGCCCTCCTCGCCATCAAGAAGAGCTTTGCTGCCATCTTGGTGAGTACTTTGCCTTCCTTTTCATTTTATTGCGGGAGCTTTGCGCCTTCCAAGAGATCCTTGTTGTCAAGAGGGCTCTGTGCTTGCCAGAATCACTCAACTCTCTGCCCTTCATTGCTCAGGTGCCCCCTTGAACAACCAAGCCTATTTGTGTCCTGAAAGGAGATCTTCCTCCATAGATAGTCATCATCTGGACTGCAGAAGGCAGACGCTGCCCTACGACATAGCCACGCCTTGTCAGTGACTTCCCCCTTTGCACATCACTGCACCCCTTAACTCTCGAGCATGCAGATTGGTCCCCTGCTCGTTATCACCGTCACGTTCTTAAGGTTCATGAGCTTGCAGATCGGTCCCCTGATCATTATCACTGTGATCTTCTGGAGGGCGTGCCGGCCCGTGTTCCAGAAGCCTATGAGCGTGCTGTCACTGCGCACGGCGGTGGACATGGACCACAACGATGCGATGCGGGCAGAGGAGGTTCCCCTGGAGGAGGAGTCGCCTGATCCGGAGAAGAAGGTCACCTACCTCATGCCTGCCATGGACTTCCACGAGCGCCGGCATGAGCACGTGCTGAAGGAGAGCGCTGAAATGGAGCTGGTGCTTGACGGCAAGAAGGTGCAGTCTGTCCCTCCCTCTCAGCTTCTGAGCCTGTGTGATACTCGGCTATGAACCCTGTACCGCCCTCTGCTTCTTGCTCACTGTACTCCTGTGATGCCAATTGGGATGGATGCCTCTAGCTCTCTCTCACTGGGACTCTAGCTCTGCGACCCCATCTGGTCATTGACAAGCTGAGCAGCTTCTATCTGAGAGGCTTCAAGGCTGGAAAAACAAAGGCCTTCCTGCACGTGGACATGTGCAGAGCATTCACTTGGGGTGGGTTGGACAGCCCGACCTGTATGATGATTGCATGTGGGACAGCGAGTTCTGGGCCAGCAGCAGGGTGAACTTGGATGTGTCTGGAGCAGGAGCTGCAGATGGAGAACATTGGGGAGGATGTGGACGGCAATCAGGAGCAGGGCAGGGTCTCACCAACAGAAGAGAACGGAAATTCTGCCATATTGGACACTGATGATCACACCAGCACTCGCTCCCTCCAGCCGCTCGTTGCGCCTGTAAGCTTCCTCATGCTCAGGAGGATTTTGGCTGAGGATCAACAGCTTGGGAAACCATTTTACAGTGATTGTTTGATTGCCTCCCCCCCAGACGATGTGTGAGCTTTGCCTTGTATGGAAGTAAGGGCCAGCGTCAATCAAATGCCGTAGTCCGCATAACTTTGCCTTCTCCTGAATCTTTGAGGGGTGTGCAGGGGGTGGATGACTCCGCCAATGCTGCACACCTCAGGCAGCATCAGCAGTGAGGACCTGACACACAAGCAGCAGCGTAATGGAGATGCAAGCGATTAATTTGTGACAGGAGAAGTAGGACTGAAGTAGAGGTCACATAATGATATGTTAGACGTGGTTTCTTGCATTCTTTACAGTCTGAAACCAGGCAGATTTAGGGACATTCATTGCTTTGCACTGTGGCAAAGACCTTCATTGCTCGTTTGTGGAAGGCTTTAGCTTTGAGGTACCCTGGGACCAGGGCCCTCAGCCCTTGCATCATTGCAGAAGTTACAGACTGGAGTAGTTTATTTAGGACTGGCTGAAATCACATGCTGGCAAGTAGCTATAGCAGAGATCTGCTTATAAATTATACTATCCCCAGTGTTAGCCCAGAATTTCATGTCCAGTGGAAAGATTGTGAGGAAGGCAGCTACCCTGGCCTAGCAGGTTGTCGTGCAGTGACAAAGCCCAGGCCCGGGGCTTGCGTCAACCTCTGTTAGCCCCAATCATATAGCCAAGCTCGACGTGATCCGCCCTTGGAGCGCCTTCTCTCTACTGCACATCGCACGAATACCTTCGAAGGTAAGACCCGGTCGATCTCCGGCATGCACAGCCGCACAATTCTGAGCTGCACCATCGTCGGCCCCTTCGGCGTCTTGTGTTTCGCTATTGTCAGGACTAGTCCACAGGGGCGGACGGTCAAAAAACTGCGGCGGACGAATGAAGAAGAAGTGGAGGCTTTCTTGAGACTTTTTGTGTCCTGATAGAATGAACGGCGATGCTATGCAATTTGTACTGTTCCACTGGATGGGATTTCTAGCTGTAGCCGTGTACTACAAGGGAAACTGAGGGAAGCCGACGGCCCAACATTTTGCTCGGTCCATACAAGAATCTCTTGGAAGCTCAAGGATCTGATCGGTGGACCTGAAAGTCCAAGTGGCAGATCTGAATCTTGAAAAATTTGTGCCACTGCAGTGAGAGCTATGAAGTTCAGCATTCTGGCCCTCCTCATCGTGGCCTTCGCTACCATTGGAAAGGCTCAGGACGCTTGCCTCGCTCCAGGGAGCGCCCTGCAGTCCGCCTGCTCTGCATTTCAGGGAGACGTCGCAAAGCAAGCAGGCCTTTCTGGTAAGCTTGCCAGGTCCTTCCATCGCACTCAGCCTCAGCCTCAGCCTCATTTACAGGTACTCTTTACCATGCATCCAACGATTTTGGTCAGGCTATAAGTCTTGATAGCATGCAGGTGCTGATGATGCTGCTCTGACAGCAGCCATCGACAGCAGCCCTACCAAGCCATCAGCGGCTTGCTGCCAAGCAGCCGTAGCCTTCAACGCACCAGTAAATCTCTCCCCAATGGCTGTACTGCAAAACTGTCGCCAGGGATGCTTGACTGCAATGAATCATCTTCATTCAAGGCCAGTTCATGATCAGGTACTCATGTATTGCTCTTCCCCTGCAGAGTCCTCCCTGTGGATGCGATGCCGCAATCAAGGCTGTGGCTGCAAGCCAGGGCATCCAAGGGGACGGTCTTCTGGTGAGAGCAAAATCAGAAATTATCAGGAATGCCGCACCTTGCTGGACAGGAAAGGAAGCATATGACGGCATGCTAATACACATGCTGACTTTGCAGACCCTGCAGCGCGTCTTGAGCATTTCTTGCGGCAAAATCTCACCCCCAGTCGCTGTTGCCAAGCCTGCCCAGACCTCCTGTGGTACTGCATCGTCGGGATGAAGGCTACAACGTGATCAAACGGCTCCATTTTGCACCATGGCTACATTACAGTCATGTGCTGCGTGATCCCAACACGAGTGCCCCCATTTCATACTAGCACTGTCAGCTGTTTGCAGCCTCATGAGTGAATATTGCTCACACGATGGTAGATGCCAGGCAGGATATAACCCATTGTACATGCAATTTCTTGGTCAAACCTTGTGATGTCAACCCAGACTAGTGATGTCTGCATTTAGGGCAGCGTAGGAGTAGTAAAGTAGACACATTAAGCTGATATGCTATTCAACAGCTGGTTGGGTGGCTGAACAGGCCAGTACTTGCCGATCTTTAGATGAAGTATGACTATGAGACACGGCAAAACCATTTTGTCAGCTTTGCTCCCCCCCATTTCCTCGGCCAGAACCATGAGCAGAGCTATTACCTTCCGTGACGCACTGTAGCCTTGCAATCAAATGGACAGAAAATTTCCTCTGTCCGAGACGAGGAAGAAAAGTGTCCAGTCATTTGTTACACAGCACTGCAATGTTCCCAAAGGCTGAGAAAATATTCACCGCCAACTCTTGTCTCTTGGGGCTGTTTGCCCATAATAAAGCATTTCAAAAGGTGAATGGCTACAAAGCTGCAGGGATGCAAGGGGAAAACAAGCCAGGGAACAGACCTAGATTTCAAAGAGCTCGCACTGTTGGAGATGGCAAACTTCTCTGCCTCAGAAGTCCTTGTCATAAGCATACAGTCGTCATGTCTTGCCCCTGAAACATTCTAGTCTCCCACCCCAGCTCACCAAACAAATCACAAGGCAAAAAGCCGGCCGCCCACACTTCCAGCTGCGCCACATCGGCACAGGGCCTAAAACCAAGAGAGGCAGCCGAAACGACAAGCGCAGTGTCCGAAAGCTGATTGTCAACGTACAGCAGGGTCGTCTAATCATCCATGGCTTCTGCCACAGGGTCATGAGGATGCAGCATCCCAGGAATCTTGGACATCTCCTGCTTCTCAGCCTGCAGCAGCACAACGCATGCATCAGAAGTGCATCGACGAATGACATGACCCTCCCTCTCCCCCTCTCCAACTTTTTGTCGCTTCCTTCCTGAATTGGGTCCTGACAGTCTCAGATGCCCATCCTAGTGCATTCTCTGCCTGCCATCTCAAGAATAGCCAGTGCTCCCCGCCGAACTGGTCTTTGACCCATCTCTACACCCCACACAATGTCAACAGTGGCAGGATGGGCTGCCTTGGTGTATGATGAGCATCACAGTGGTATGAGGTTTTGATGTCAGGTGCAACGGTGAGAGACCCACCTCTTTCAGCTGAGCCTGCTCGTCTGCAAACAGTGCCGCATTGTCCTGGGTGGCGAAAGCCTTGGTCTGCACTAGGAAGTCCCGCAGGTGCTGCTTGAAGGCGGGGAAGTCCTTGTACTCGAACATCCCCCTCACACAGGCCTGTGAACAACAGAACACCTCAGGCTTGCAAACTCGCAGCAGCTCTGTGATTTTCAATGTCTAGAGTGCAATGCCAAGTTGTCCATTTCGAGGTGGGCCTCAGCCAAAGGGGTCATTAGCTAAACTCATGTCCTGATTCCATACAGATGTTTCTCAAATTCTCAACACATACAGGCACCCCAGGTCTCGTCAAACTACAAGCACAGCATTGGGGATGACAGGAAGGTGCGGGGGGGGTTGGGGAGGGGGGGTGTAGGAGTCCAAAAAAAACATACCTCCACCTGCCGCGGCTGCATGTTGGGGAAGGACTCTGTGAGCAGGCGGGAGACCTGCTGGTTGACGTAGGTGGAGTTGTTGGGGTAGGCTGTGGGCCCCTGGGCGGCCACGTCCCACAGGGGGGCCTTGATGACGTCAGAGGCCACCACCAGGAACAGGTGGTGCAGTATCTTGGACTGCAGCTTGAAACCCGGCTTGTGGAACGTGTCTGCACGGGAAAAAAGGCTTTTTGTCTTTGAAACGCGTTTGCTAGAGCCTATGCCATGTTTGACTTTAACACTGGCTGCAGCAGCATGATCGCAAGAAAGATCACTAGAAACAAACCTGGCACCTGGATTTCCATGATCATAATTGCAGTGATCATTACAAAAGCCGTACAAGCCTGGGGCTGGGGGTGATGTTGGTGGAAGGGCTTGCTCCTGTCGAAGTCTATTTGTTTGCCACTGTCGCCTAAAATCACGCGACACTGGAACAGTTCCTACAGTCAACAGATGGCTGAGATCATCGAGAGCCATGGCTTCTTCTCAGGAGACAGGGAGCAAGGAGGCAGCCGACCTGTCAGCACCGCGAAGATCTCCCGCACCAGGTTCATGTAGTAGGACTGGTAGAACTGGGTGGCCACGTCGCTGGTGTCGAACATGATCAGCATCTCCGACAGCAGGTTGAGCCCCGTGTCGGCCACGTTGCGCTCGGTGTGGCGGAACGCCCACACAATGGAGTCGATCACCAGCTTGAGCTGCTGGGGGGACATCGCGAACAGCGTGTTGCCACATGCGTTGGTGATGGCCCGCAGCAGCGCGAAGAACTGCAGCCGGTGCTCTGGGTAGTCCTGCAGACGCCAGGGTTCGTCTGTACTAATGATAATTGTTTGCGTCTGATGCAACAAGGACATGTTTGATTGCCACCCCTGCTGGTCCTTGATGGGATCCACTCCTGCTGGCATGCGCAGCGGGAAAAATGGTCTCTGAATACAACACTGTGATCCCAGCTGAGATTGACGCCTCTGTCAGACCAAGCCAAGCATGGGTGACCGCCATCTTTGCACTGCTCTTCGGTGGGAGTGACTCCTCTAGCAGGCATACCAGATTGCCTCTGTCTTATTTCTTGTCCACCCAAGAGTTGAGATAGGGAGGACGAGGCAAAGGTAGACAGCTGCCTGACAAGACACATGAAAAAGGATCCAGGGCCATGGCACTACTGCTGACGCAGGGGTCACAATGGACGATTCCTCTCTACCATCGGAGGGGAGACAGGTCGGGGTGGCTGTACCTCGAAGTTCTTGGTGATCATGGTGAGCGTGCACTCAAAGACAGCCTCGAAGATGCGGGGCACCTCATTCTGCACCTTTTCCCGCAGCTTGTTGATGATGGCAGCAAACAAGCTCAACACCTCGGCATCCCTGCACAACCAACACGGACATCTCTACATGTCCACCTTCAATCCTCCTGCTCTTGCTGCAGAAAGGCCCCTGGAACAGCGGCGGTGTATCATGTGTAGAGCTCGGCAGATGATGAGGAATTGGTGGGATGGTAGCAAGGCTGACAGAGTATGCGTCTACCGTCCCTTACACCAAATGTTACGAATGCTTCCGGTCTCGCGAGGTCAGGACAGTGACATGTAAAAGAGTACATCACGGGGAGAATGTGTGCCTGATCGCTCAGACATAAGCACGACATCCACATCTCGAAATTCCCATGGCCAGACATCCTCAGCTTTAGTTTTATAGTCATATCGGGGTCACTCAATCAGTGCCAGGCAGCATCTCTCAGGCAAGGAATTAGTGGTATTGCCTTCCATTCTTCCCTGGGTATTCCATGCACTGCGATCACCTCCACTGCAATCATCACGTAGGGCAACATGAAAGACATTCCAAGACTGTGTACCTCCGCATCTTCTTGAGCGACCCCTTAAAATCGCATCATGACTTCATGTAACGTACAAACTGGGGGCTAGGAAGGGGTACCTGGCGTCCGGCACATTCCTGGAGTAGTCCCCCAAGATGGGGTCCATCATGGCCGGCACGATCTGCTCCGCCAGCAGGGTGGGGTCGTCGCACTTCTCCACAAACACCTGGATGGCCTTCAGGGCCACCTTCTTGCAGCTGCGCATCAGCTTCACCTGCGACGTGCGGGACGCGTGCGGGCCCCCCGTGGCGATGGCCCCAGAGATCAGCTCGCTGTACATCCTGCACGGATAGAATCCTTGGGAGATGAATAACATTCTTCGGTGGAAGCACACTGCCCTCTTTCAGTCGAGATGTTCTCCCCAATATTTTTGGGAAGATGAGGAGTGTGCTCAGAGCAGATGGATTGTTTTCTACGAAACAAGCTTCTTTTGGTCTGAGAGGTGAGCAGCTGCTTTTATCCTGCAACCTGGAAAGCCAGGAGACTCAAAAGCTGCAGGCCAAGGTTGCTTTTTTCTGGGGACCAGACAAGTCGATGTGCCTTGGCTGGCCCACAAAACTTTCATCCACATCACGAGCACGTCAGCATTCTTCCACCACAGCATGGAAGCAGATTCTCCACCAGGAAGGATGGCTGTTGGCCAAGCCTGTGCGCGGTGACCTTGCTTGCTTACTTGTAGAAATTGAGCATGTCGGTGTAGATGCGGGACATCTGCGACAGGAAGCCGTGCCCCAGGGAGGTGCACACGGAGACGTTGGTCTGCAGGATGTTTTGCACGTTCTTGATGGTCTCGGAGTCCTTCAGGATCTCGGGCTGCCTCGCGGCCTGGTCGATGATGTGGCGCCACGTGCTGTTGGGGGGGCCCATCAACTGCTCCTGCACCACACGAAAGGCCGGGTTGACACTCATATCTGAGGATGGAAGAGAATGGAATCGAAGAGGGGGGCTGGTGGATGGTCGTGCCCTCTCTGCTGATACATATGAGATTTTTCACAACCTTTTCTTGCTGTGCATTACCGAACTCTTCATCCTCCACACGAGTGTGCGGTGAGGGTATAGCGAGGTAAGGGAGGGGTTCATGCTACACTGCTGCACACAATTCTCCGCAACGATTCCCTTCTCCCCTCCCTCAAGTAACAAAATCGCTTTCCTCTCCTGCGCGCAAGCATCCAAGGGGAACAAGGGCGAGAGAGAAAGAAGAATGAGCTGGCGAATCGGTAGAAACCAGAAGCAAAAAAGTGGGGCAGCAGGGGCGGACCAGGTAGGCTTCCCGCTTTTCCTGGTTGGTCTCCATGCCGATCATGAGGCCCACCGCCTCGTAGAACATGTGGATCTGGTGCAGCTGCAGGTCGTGGATGATGTTGGTCAGCGTGCTCAGCAGCTCGCAGATGAACGGCTCCGTCTCCCCAAGCTGCATCACTCGGCCCTCTTCAATTTCGCATATAATCTCAATGTCCATGACTGAGCACGTCTGTTTAGACTTTCCAGATCATTATGGGCATCCTTATCGAAAAACATTTGCACGAGAAGGAACACCGCCTCGAAAGCTTTTCACAGTTTGCGCAGGCCTTGCTTTGGGCATGCTCACTACCAGAGCTTTTCCACCCCAAAAATTCAAGCTGTGCAAAATCCTCAATGAAACCAGTAGGATCGACATGAAGGTTCAGCTGAATGCACCAGCATGCAGCTTGTAAAGGGCCAGCGAGCACCTGTTGGATGACGAATTTCCGCTTGCACTTGTGGCAGATCTTGAGGAAGGTTTCGCAGGCCATGTCCTGGACGCCGGGGTGCGTCTCGTGCATGAACTCAAACAGCTTGTTGACCACCGTCTTCAGGAACTTCCAGTGGTTGCGCAGGAAGCGGGGGTACTGTCCAACCACGTACCTGCACACACAAACGGCCTTCAGTCTGGCAAATCTTCTGTACCAGAGAAGAAATGAAGATCTGGGGCATGCATTCCATGTCTTGTGATGACTGGAAATTCGAATGTGCTGTGCTGCAGAAGGGAGCAAGATCTGCAAGGACTCAGACTTCCAATTTTTCACAGGCTTTGGCTGTGGGAGACTCTTCATTGGTGGGTATGCTGCTCATGAACGACCTTCAATTGATGGAAGTAAAGGGTGGCCAGCAGGGAATGCTCCAGTGTATCATTCCCAGGTCCTGCCGCTGCTCTGAACCCTAGCCTCTACATGACGAAAGCTCCCCCGATTTCTGTTCGGCATGGTGGAGGCAAAAGAGTCACATCCGAGCTTCCCCCGACACCCACTGGAGTGCATCTTCAGCCACAGCCTTCGACACCTGCGATCCCCTCTGAGGCATGGGCAGGAGGGGATGCATGAGTCATCGATGCGTGGGCCCCTCACATGATGTTGGAGGCGATGACTGCCTTGTTGTCCTTGCCGCGCGTGATCTCGCACAGGTTGAGCAAGTCCCGGATGACGGTCACCAGGAAGCGGTTCTCCTGCTCCTCCACCATGCTCAGGCTGATGCTGCCGATGGCCCAACAGAGCGTGTTGAGCGCACCCCAGCTCCACTCCTTGCCGTTCAGCTGCAACGTGCAAGGCACTTTAAATTCTCGAGCGCTTTGCCGTGGTGGATGTACTGGGGACTCCATGGAGCTCTCAAAGGCTGGAATACAGTGCAGGGATCAAGCGTCTCTTGAGACCACTTTGAAGTGATTTGCAGGATATCTCTGCCTGATGTCTGCTAAGCTCTACGCAGAGATCAGCCAGAAGGGAAATTTAGACCAGCACCCAATCTGTAATATCAGGCAACCATAAGAACTGAGCATGGCCGTCGGTTTATACCACAAGAATTTGCAAACCATTGTTTGCATGATGGCGACAAATCAGACCCCAAGTCTAGCCTGTTGTGCTCATAAGATTAGAAGGCGAGAAGGAGATCGTTTCACGGGCGTGCTGGGGGTCAGGGAAGGAGAAGGGGGGTTGGGGAATTTAAGACCTGGAGGTGCAGCTTGCTGAGCATCTGCTGCTCTGTGTCGTCATAATCTAGGTGGCTGAGGTAGACCAGCGTCTCGTGCATGGTCTTGTACCGTGCCAGGGTGTCTGTGTCCTTCATGGTCTCCCTCACTATGTTGCCGTTCTCGTCCTCCACTATGATGACCTGCATGCAATATCAGCGAATGTTGCAGTTGCCTTATTTCACAAAAGCTGCCGTTGACTTCCAGGAAAATTTGCTCCTTTCAACAGCCTTAAAAAGCACACCAACTCCCCAGCCCCTCATGAAACCCAGCAAAATTGCCCAGTAGGCAACAATCTGAGATGTCTGCCTTCTTGGTCCCTCAAAATGTGTTCAGGTCAGGAGGGACTTCAATAAGGCAATCGGTGCATTGCATGAGCCCGAGAATTATGCACCACAGATCGATTGTCCTAAGCTTGGCAGAGATAATGATGATGGCGGAGCTCGGCCAAAAATGCAGACCACGAAGGATCTCAAAAGATAACTTCATCAGAAAGAAAGGCAAGATCCTTCTCTACAGTGAGACTTAGAATCAGGGCAGCGTTGCTGACCTCAAGATCACTTTGGGCATTACATTGCAGACGCATGCCTCGATGTTGACAAGGAACAGTGTACAGCTGCTCCGTCACATGAGTGGGTGCACATGCACCCACTGAACCCACACAGCAAGCAAGCCCAAGAGAGGAGAACCCATCAAAAACCTCACCTCCTCCGGCTTGGCCATGCGCGTGATCATCAGCAGGCGCAGGCGGCTGAGGACCTGGGCAAAGAAGCGCTTGCGAGAGGTGTCCGCGCTGCCGTTGGGCTGCCCCCCAAACCCTCCAAAGCCGCCGTTCATCTCCACCAGGGCCGTCTGCACGCTGCTGTACACCTCCGGCACAAAGAAGTTCCAATAGTCCAGGGAAATCTTGAAGACCTCGTCGTCCGCCACGAAGGAGATGTTGAGCAGGTAGTCCAGCCCAATCAGCAGCGCTTCCTTGCCCTCGCGGCTGGACTCCAGCAGGCCCATGTGCTCCTGCGACACCAAGGTTGAGATCAGGACCAGAGGGGGCCCCATGGGGGGGGG
>QAXI01000425.1:331066-366703 GCA_004335615.1 Chloroidium sp. JM
AGGGGGGGGGGGGGGGAGGGGGGTGTGTCACAGCAAGTCAGAATTATGTGGAAATGATGATAAGGATTTGGTAAGCGGTGAGAGGGATTTGTATCGCTGACACAGAGGCTGCGGGGTCATCTTGCCACCCACGATGAGGCTCTGGATGCTGCCAGAGATGAAATTGATATACAGCATAGGAGTGTAGCCATAAGAAAATTGAACACCCTTATTGCATCAAATTTGAAAAAGCTTCATTGCTCCACTGATACTTGCACAAAATTCCAGCAACAAACACGAGGATGAACCGCAACTGATGAAGGCTGGAATTCTGCTGGTGAGAATCTGCAGCAGCCCCCGATAGCTGCTCCATACCCTGAACTCATGCTGATTGCACGTCATGGACACATCATTCCCAGGAAATTTGCACATCAAGACCCAACGTTTCATTATAATATTGGGAAAAGAAGAACCCCCCACTCCCCTTCCACCCACAGACGCTCACCTCGGTCAGGCACTGCAGGGCCACGTTGCGGAAGTGGGGCTGCGGGAAGAGCTTGAGCAGGATCTCAATGATGTTGTACTCCAGGATGAAGCCCAAGGGCACCCAGGACAGGTACGCGTGCAGCGTCCCCAGGGTGGCCCGGATCAGGTCCGGCTTCTGGCTGGCGTTCAGCACGAACAGGCACAGCTCGTGGATCTGGCGGAACTCCTGGTTCAGGGACTGCTTCAAGTCCGCGATCTTGGCCTGCAAGCCCACTCAGTGTGAATGCCGGATCCTCACTCTGCTCTCTGGCCTCTTTTTGGCACACTCCACTTGCTCCAAAGTTGCTCCATGCCGCAGATGGTGTCTGTGGGGTATTTCTGGCTGCACTCGGGTCTGTACACACAAGGTTGCAGGGCCCAAGTGTCCAGTGTCAATCCTGGCAGCCCTAAAGATGCGTGACAATTGGAATTGAATATATCGCCTATTAGTAGTCGTTGATAACAGGACAAATTCAAAAAAAAGGAAATGGAGAGAGAGGTACCTGGGTGAGCTCCCCCCGGGAGAAGTCGAAGACCTCCTCGCTCAGCAGCTTCAGAATGACCATGCTGTTCTCACAGAGCGTTTCGCTGGTCTTGGACGCGCCCACCAGGTCTTGCACAAAGGTGGGCCACTTCTGGGGCCAATCCTGCTTCAGCACCTGCAGGCAATGTCGTGCAAGAGTCGAAGGAACCCTCGGTGTAGCCTGCCATGCCTTCCCCACTTGCATCATGCTCCCTTGGACCAAAAGGGCCCCCTGCTGCTCAAATATGCCAACTGCTTGGTCCTGTCAGAAGTTGTCAATCCCTGTATGAATGCAAAGTCCGCCAGCAATTGCTTGCGTAGAAGTATTCTGTGTGCTCTTAGCAGGAACGACACAGCGCAGGTGATGGCGCGAGACTGTCAAGCCACAGCAGTGACCAATGTGTCCTAGCACAACTTCGACCAATAGTGCCTTTCTGAAGTTCAATTGCACCACCATCCCTCCTCCCTTGGTCGCAAGTCCCTGGTTTGAGGGCGCATGTCCCACCCTGACAAGACCAAACAAAGATAGAGGGGGGTTACCTGGACCAGGATGATGTTCAGCTTGTTCAGGAAGACCTTCTCCTGGCGAAAGACTGCCTCATCAGAAGACAGCTTGATGATGAGGTTGGAGATGTAATTGCGGATGCCCTGCCTCTGCTGGTCTGGCAGCGCACCCCACCGGTACTTTATTGCCTCCTCCAGGATCTGCACGTCACCCGATCTAGGGAAGTGCCACCAAGCACATTGACACTTTTTGACACTGGTTCCCAGCCCGATTCTATGACTTTTCTAAGATGACCCTTTGTTCGTAGTGTTGCAACAACGTGGGCCCGGCACAGAAGCTACAGGATGAGGTGCAGTGCAGGTTTGAGGAAGGCAACTTCTGCCCGCGCAGTCGCTGCTGTGATTTTAAGCTCATGGCTGCAGACACACAGGCTCACCTGGAGGGCAAAAAACTTGGTCTGCTGATTCTGTGACTGCTCCAGAATGCCGTCCACCCTGGTCCATGCGTCCGGAGCCTCTTGCAGCTTCTTCAGCACATTCTCAGCAACCTTCCTCTGCGCGACAGGTTCACAGATTGTACCTCCAAGCCTGGATGCACCTCAGCCATGCAGTGATTGTGATGAAGCATATTGCACTTGATATTGCCTCGTGCCCTTGCTTCAGAGTCCTCCCTCTCTGTCAGCTCCAGGCCCCTGCAAGAAGCACCCGCGCAGCAACACGATAGCCATTTGGTGCTGGTATGAAGGTCTCAGAAAGCTGACTGGCCATCTGTGAAGGCTTTCAGTAGGGCAAGGAAGGATTCCATCATCGTCACTCATGAAAAGAGTCAGGACGATCACTCAAAACTTTGAATGGAAGACCCTGGACCGACTCAGAGCCAGTTGCACACATCGACAAGCACTCGTTTCGTAGATTGATGCTGCCTGTCATTGCGCTCGCGCTCTTAACGAAATTGTAGCTGCTTGATGCATAGGCAATCGAGCTTTCTAGGACTCGATCTGCTTTCAAGTGTTGACTTGGCAGACCTCCAACAAAACGGCTTCCCTACACGCTGTCTGGTAGCCCGAGGGACTGCCCTCAAGCAGCTGGCTCACCTCTTCTGCAGAGGGGGCCCCATAAAAGGTGTTTATGGTCTGGTCAAGGAGTGCGGTGTCCGTGGGCTGGCCGAAGTCCAGCAATCTGTGCGCCGCGGCCTCCAGCTGCGTTCCCATACTCGCTCTCCTCTTTTGTTACCCAGCGCCCTGGTTGTGCATGTTCAATCTATTCTGTAACAAGGGACTGCATCGCTTATATTCTCGCTCACAACTCCATCAGCTCACAGAGCAGCATGCGTGTGACGTCCTGGATGGAACGGAATGCGAGGGACCGGGCTCGCAACAGAGAGGAAGCAGGGTGTAGGGTCTCAGTGATTCGTGGGAAATTTGAGCCTGCAATTGAGCCTGGAGATGATGCATAAGACCTTCAGTACATCACAGAGAGGGCCATTTCGTGATTGAAAGACGCCTCAGGCCCTCGAGCACTGTTGCAGCAACTTTTCTTGCTTCACTGAGTCGTAAACTCCTCGTTGTAGGTCATTAAAATCATTCAATAAAGGTTTTCTCATTGCTGTTCTCAGAAGGGGAGCACTTGCTGCGAATTTGAGGGGAACACCGGTTGCATGCCGATCAGGCTTCAGTCCTTGAAGAAATACAGAGTGCTGTCCCACCCTTGCTGTCCCGTCAGTCTTGCCGTTCAGCCGCTGTCAGGGCTGAATCTACAGTCCCAGCTGATTTGGAGGGGGTGAAGAATAGGCCACTCTTAGCGGCTCCCTGCTGGCCACTGTGAGGTCATATTGAGGAGAGGGGCTCTTCTGGGCCTTCCACATGCACAAGGCAGCCGGTGGAGCTCTGGCGGCCTTCCTGCTGGCTTCGCCACTGCTGCTGCTGTTCTTGACCGTCGACAACTCCCCCTCCACATGGGGCCCCACTTGGCAATCTCCGTCGGGCAGTTTCCTGGACTATGCCAGAAGGTGATTTTCTTCCTCTTCTTGGCTGAAGCAAATGCGCTGACCGTTTGCAGTGTTCTGACCATGTGATGTATCTTACTGTCGTGACAGATAATATTGATTTGGGCATGTTCTCATATTGCTCCCCTGAATGTCCTGTGCGCTTGCCTCTTTGTGCTTGATTTGGCTGAGTCACAAGTAGCCCCAAATGACCTGTTGCTCCTGAATACCTACTAGTGCTTTTAGACCTCACGCCTCAAGACCATGGGGCATGCTATTCCAAAGGCGGACATCGACGGACAGTCTTCCCTGCGCACTTGTTCCAAGACTCAGCCTCAAGGCAGTACACTTCTTGACCTGCAGGCAGCCAGGCAGACTTGCAGCGCTGGCAGGATGGGGTCACCCGCCTCTTAGGATCGAGCAGGTAATTATTTTTGCTTGAAGCTGTATTAGCCTTTGGAGCAGCGCATGGGATGGTTTGTTTTGGATCTGCCAATCTGGAAAGAGATGCTGCCGCACCTCCCTGCTTTCAACAAAATTTCAATGGCCTTGCTAATTCCACAGCACTGAATGCACTTCTGAAATCAGCTCATTCACAGAAATGTGCACAGCAAATGCGCAGTCTCATTCAGACTGCATAACAGTAGAAGATTGGGCAGAATAATGTTAGGGCGGGGGGAGAATCCCCCCCCCCCCTTGGGGTGAGAGCTAGCTTTGTGGTGATCAACAAGCATGCATGCTGCCTGCAGGTGGCCCACGACACCGCCGAAACCGTCGCCGGCATTCCTGAAGCGGCAGCTGCCGCGGGAGGTTCCGCACTGCACAACCTGAAAGCCCATATGGAAGGGGGATACCTTGTGGCAAAGCATTATGCTCTTCGGCTCTACGAGGCATGCGCGGCCAGCCTGGTCTCGGCCAAAAGTTTCTCCTCGGAGGGCCTGTCGGCAATCGTACGCTTCCGGGCAGGGAGGCGGTCCCCAATTGAGCGCTTCTTTGCGGGGGGGTTGCCCCACCTGGGGCGGCTTTTCGAGAGGGGCTCCCAGGTTGTGAGGCGGACCGCAGAGGGGGGATGGGCAGGGCTGAAGCATGGCTCTGTGGAAGGGTTTCGCGCGATACTGCAGGTTTCGCCAACCCTTTCAGTCTGGAGTTCCCTCAGGAAGCTCAACAAATAGCAACGTTCATTGAGCTTTTTGGGGGCTACAGCCGGAGGGAAGAGAGGTCGTGCACAGATATATTTGAACCTTGAAGTTGCAATTTGAACGCACAATACCCTTCTCCTTGACAATTCTGGTTGTCCAGTATTTTGCAATGCGCGCTTATGTGAGGTGAATGAAGGCAGCTATGACATCATTCCAGAATCATTCTTGCAAGACATCAGCGAGTATGATGTCTGCAGGCTCTGGACGCAGGATATCTGGCCATCAAGTCAATTGTAAAGGACCCTGGTGCCAGATTGCCACACCCAACGCAGCTGTGGAGGGGGGCAACAGATTCCCTGAGTCTGGAAAAGTTGAAGCAGCGCGCTTCAGATTTGGTAACACCCCCCCCCCCCCTCCCCCCTCCACTCACATTATCCCCTGCCACTCGTCAGAGCAAGGTGGGGCAGGTGGGGCAGGAGGCAATCACATCAGCAAAATTTTGTACAGGCAAGCAGCTTGGGAAACCAAAGGGGGTTCAGGTCGCTGGTCAACACACCTTCAAAGAGTCTCGATGCACAATCATCGGCGCCCTGGCAGGATTCAAGGCCTTGTTTCTTGCTGGCTCCAGCTCAGTGAGTTTGCAGTCCACTACCGTACCCCCAGGATCCTCCTGCAGGCGGGAAAAAGGCGCTCCCATGCCCCCTGCACCTTGATACCAGAGTACCATATCTGATGCATGCAGGATGCATCCTTGAATGATCCTGATCCGAGATGCAGTGCAGGAAATAGACGAGCTGTGTGAGGAGTGGGTGCCTGAGCCGCTGCACACCACCCTGCCGGACAACAGGGTGTCTTACGACACGCCCGTCGTCACGAGGTGACCCCTTCCCCCCGCGTCTGGCACTCAACAACCCTCACGCCTCTCCGTGACCAGGATTGGTGACCCTGGGCGCCTTTCACAGAGGTCCCGGGCTGAGCAGCATGCTTGCCAATATTACATGTTGATCAAGTGCCCAGACTAATGTTTGGGTAGACTGTGAGGTAATCGCCAGGACTCCGGAGATGGTGAGCCGTCTTGCCCATCTCCTTAAAGCTCTCTTTCATAGCAGGTTGTTATCAAGGAGCTCGAGTCACTCATGCATTATCCCAGGGTGCCGTTTATGTTATCTGAACAGGTAGACTGTCGTAAAGGGATACGTGTTGTTTGCAGTGCCACTGAGAAGTTTGTGAGCGTGGAGGGCATTGACGGCGACGTGCTCAACATGGTGGCTTTCGACTTCCTGGGGGCTTCGTACGACCCCAAGATTCTGGTGGGGCCCCTCCGATCATTCCCCCTTCGCACGAGCTCTGTCCGTCTTCATCCTCCCTGGCTGCTCCACTGTGCTTGCCACCGGCCTGGGAGATGCCCCTCCACAGGACAGGACAGTGGCTGCTTGTTCGCCAACTTTTGTCCCACCGAAGCATCTTTTATGGTGATTGACGGTAGAATCCGCAGGCTGAATTCTCAGTTTGCGACCACTGCAGGACACCTGCAAAGCCACGGTGAGCAAATACGGGGTGGGGGCGTGCGGGCCCCGGGGGTTCTATGGTACGATAGACGTGCATCTGCACCTGGAGGTGACGCCTCCTCAACCCACCTCCTTACCAGAGGGGAGCTCTGCATTTTGCCTCCTGTGCGCATTTTATATCATGTTTAGACCAGCCATGGAGATCTGCGCCGCTTTTGTTGGACTTGCCACCATTCAAAGGTGCCAGCGTACAGTCTGCCTGGCTCAGAATGCCTCTTGTTGTGAGGCATTGACTATGGTAGAAGTGTACACTGCACCTCTGTGCCAAGCGTCAATAAATCCAGCAGCACAAAAATCGAGGCTGGGGACCTGTCTGATGTGACCCAACCCATCAATAAGGGGCTTAATGTCAAGCTCACCACCCACAGCTGCGTCTGTACTGATACTTTCCTTTGCCGCCAGAAACGCTTGGCCACGTTCATGGGGCAGGAGGAGAGCATCATCTATGCGTACGACCTTTCCACCATCCCCAGCGTTCTGCCAGCATTCGCCAACGCCAAGGACCTCATAATTGTCGATGAGGTCCCTCCCCCCACCCGGCGCCGTCTCACTCGGGCCTTTCTCTCCCCCTGAACAGGCTGTCCAGCGAACAACCCCCCAACACAGCGTATGATGGATCCACAGCACGGTGTCCGTGCAGGCTTCACGGTGGTGGGCGAGGCCAAGGACGCGGTCTCCCCAGTCATCCACCTGCAGCTGATCGGCTCGGCGGATCAGGAGAGGCATGAGGTCCTGCAGACCCTGCAGGACATGGCCGACTCCGCCCTGAAGCGCTCGCACATCCTGTTCGCCGTCAACAAGACCTCCGCCCTGGACGGGTTGCAGCTCACGCCCTCCATCAGGTCAGATACGCCCCCTGGGCTGAATCGTTCGGTGGGTCGATGACCGAGAGAGGAGCCTGTAGAATGGATTTCCATGCACGTTGTCTCTGACTGTAGCTTTCCAACACTCTGGCTCCCTTGTCAGCCGCATCTCGAGGATCCGGTCGAACTGTCACTCTCAATCACTTATGTCAGCAGGCAACCATCTCCTCCCTGACCGCTGCACTGTCCGATACCATACCCTCACTCAAGGGGCACCTTCCTGCTTGCACGACGGATTTCAGATCTTGTCGAGCTGTCGTGCCTGTTCGGTGGCCTCCTGCAAGCCTGGAGGCTGCCCAGGCTGGTACCAAAGGATTAGAAATCAAATGTGTGACTGTTCCTTGGTTCAGGAGCTGTTGCTAAGATCCTGTGTTTATCCTCACCTGGAACACACCTTTGCTTGAGCGAGTCTATGTCCACTTCTCCTGCCAATCCCTGATACAAGGAGGCGTGCTGGTTGCAGGATCGCCATGACTGCCAAGCACAACAACGAGGACATTGATGATGCGGTTGCCGCCCTGAAGACTGCACGCACGGCTGTGCTGGGCCTGGCAAAGGACTAGTGTGGATTTTGGTAGGTTTTGTTGTGGTGTGGGACTCGACGCAGATTGCCTCATTCCTCTGTATGTAATTGATCAAGGCTTGGGGATTTGGAAAAGGCTTGAAGGGTCTCATTTGGACAACAATTTCACAATGATGTATTGATTGAGTTTGACTTTCCCCTGGACAAGTTTGCCTGGACAAAGCAATCCTTGCTGCTCAGTTCCTCTGCTTGAATTGAGCCGTCGGACAGTCCAGACTTTGGGTGCACTGCTAGCTAGATGCTGACCATCCAGTGGCAGCCTTTGACCTTCAGGAGGCCTCCATTCTACCGCACAGCCTCCTTTGCAGGTGTAAATAAAAATTGTTTGCAGTTTGCTTTTACTCTAAGCGACCAAGCCTTGAAGGGGCAAGGTTGTCAATCCTTGATGACTTCAGCATCATCGTTAAAATTTTGGTTTCAACTCGGGCTCTCCGCAGGCACAGCCCTTCCAAGGTGCTACAGTATTGCTGCACTTCCCATTTCCCTCCACGCCTGGAGCTCCAGCTCGAAATTTCCGAGGATAAAATCACTAGAAGTGCGCACAGCACGTATTTCACACTCACTAGCCGTCTGAAATTTTTCTGGAGTTTGCTGCTCAACACACTGTTCTAGACCTGTCAGGGGCATACTCGCCTGTTAATCAGCAAGCCGTACCCCGGGTTTGCTTGAAGTTCTCGAGTGCCACAACAGCTTCAGACTTCACAGCTCACAGCAGAAACAGGAAGCCAGAGCTGCCTGGAGTACAGCACTGCGTCCGGAGGCTTTGAGGGTGGGGAATTGCTGAGACTGGTCGAGAATGTCTGAAGAGGAGGGCTCAGCGATGCCCGGGAGGTTTGATGAAGCCATGTCCGTAAAAGGAGGAGCCACAACTAAAGCCACCAGAGAGCGGCAAAGGCGGATTCGATTGAACGACAGGTAGGTCGACATCCTCACCCGGCGAGAATGCAAATCACAAACTCACTGTTGCCAATGCCATTCACAGATTGCGCCTCAATTTGACCGCCGCACATCAATCGCAAGCTCGCCTCTGAAGAGTTGTGTGCTCCCGCCAGCTTCATGGAGCTTGCAAAGTCACTGGACCCCGGGAAGACGCCCAAGACAGACAAGGCCAGCATTGTGGCCGATGCCATCAGGGTGGTGACACAGCTGCGCACAGAAAATAGCCAGCTGCAGCAGCTCAACAAATTTTTGGAGGTGAGAGTCTGCCCTAGCTGGAGGTCTGGGGCGTCTGTGTGCCAGGAAGGGCAGCAAGTCTGAGACTGAGACAGCTCCCCTGGTGATTGTGGCAGCTTCTGGTATTTTCAAAAATGTTTTCGATTGGTTTGAGAATCATCCAAGGGCTGGCAAATTGCAAGGGCTCAAGGAAGCTTTCACTCCCAGAAGATGCTGATTGCGTTGAGGAATCTGTTCGAGGCGCGAAGGGACCGGTTTGCACCTCTTTTCCTCGCTTGGGCAATCCTGGATGGGAATGAGCAAGCATGCATACTACCTACCGCAGGAACGGGTATCCACCTTCGAGAAGGCAAGGTCGGATGTGATGATGCGGCAGGCCATGTACCAGGGGCTGAACCAGCCCACCTACATGCAGCCCCAGATGATGCAAGGTAGCATCTTCATTGCCTCTGTCAATTTGGTGGTTCTCGCTGGATGGGACCATACACCTGCCACTCACATCGGTCATTGGCAAGTGTGGAATAGGGGAGGGGGGGGGGTGAGGGATATCTTCGTCTTGCATGCTGCTCGCATGGCACAATGGTGAAAGAGAGGTCTATGTTTGGCAGGAGATGGAGGGTCGTTGTTGAAATATGATATTCGATGTATGCATTGCCAGACAATTGGGAAAGTTGCTGACCCAGTGCTGGGTGCTGCTGCAGGTCACATGGCCATTGAGCAGCCTGTCCAGAGTGAGTCTCTTTCAACATGGATGCATTTCACCTTTCTTACCCCTCATGCAGAATGTCAGCCGAGTCAGCACCAGTTCCTGTTCTGTGCACGTCAAATGAGAACGCCATTCTGGGTGTTGAATTCCAGGAAAAGTACATACTAAAGCCACACGGGGCTGATCAGACAGAGGAAAATGCAGCTAGGGACTGGACGGGAAGTGCGATAAGACAGGTAGACAGGAGCTATCGTCTGACGCATCAGACATCTGGTGCAGGCAATGTGGTGATGGGCCAGCCTGTCCCTGGAATTCCCCTGCAGCAGCCGCCCGGCCAGCAGATCAACCAGGCCGTAGTGGTGAGTCCTGGCCAAACCTGGTCTCCCTCCTGAGGTGCTAGCGAGGCAATATGCCTGTGGGGCGAGAGTTTGTGCATGCGTTCTTGTCCATTTACCACCACCACCTCTACAGCTGCCTCACCAAACAAGCCTTCTGGGTGTGGCGGGCGACTTGCAATCGTATCGGAAAGGGCTGTGTAATCGCCTCAATCGGTAAGGTAGAGGTGGAGGACTTGCAGGGCAGCTGCTAGAACAATGCCTGCCAGCATGGTATCCCAGGGATTGGAGCCGAGAGAATCTATCCTCACATGGCTGGTACGAGGTAGTCTCTACAAAGCCACGATGTATTGGTAAGCTGCTATTCCTCAAATCTGCCCACTGAACAAGAGTGTGCTTCCGCAGGGAGTCCCCCAGCCCCAGCCGGAGTGCAGCAGCAGCCGGGTAGAGGTCAAAGGAGAGAACAACCTGGCGGGGAGGGGTCCTGGCTACTTCCAGCCCCCCTCTGCCATGGGCCAGCTGTCGGAGCTGCTCAACTCGGACCAGGGCATCTTCGACTGGGCCCTGGGCGAGGGGGGGAGCCCCGGGGAGCAGGCCTGGATGCACCTCACTGGCGAGACGCCCCCCGATACCACCCAGGACCACATCAAGAGGCCACCTGCAGCCTGAGGGAGGGATGCTGGAGGCAATAATGTTCAGCGTCCTGACGCCCCTCTTTGGGTATCTGACCAACGAGTCTGTTGAATGTTCACCACCGTCGAACAAGCCTGGCTTGTGCCTTGACCCCTGTGTGGTCTGATTTGTATCCATAACGATCGAGAGCAGTGCGACTTCAGATTTCCGTAGCCTTAGCAGTTGCTTGTTTGCGAGACTGTCCCGTTTTGAGAGAATGTTTTTTGGGCGAAGTGGGCTGGTATTTGGATTTGTCATTGCCATGTCTGGGTTCAGCAGCATGTGCCATGCTGTCAGTCTTTGGAAGTGAGCTAGGTCTTCTCACAAAATTGTAAAGTATCAGCTGCAGAAATCAGAGGACTGCAGGGTGCCACAACCCTAGATTCGGGCAGAGTCCAAGGATACGAGCAAGACCGTTCACAAATCTCGTGCACGCAACAGGAACATTGAATATCAACCTCGCTGGTTGTTGAGTACTCTTACGTGTTGGTTATCTACAGAAAATGTCGAAGGCACCTAAGACCGTCCTTGTGACAGGAGCCGCAGGTATGCTGCTCATTGACAAAGAAAATCTCCATCATGTCAAACTGATGGCAAGCAGCATTCACGCCGATCCCCTGTCTTCTTCTCCCCACATGCCCTAACGCACTGACATGGGTTGATTGTTGACAATCCGTGGCAAACTTGTATCTTAAACGTAAAATAGTAGCATGTCATTGACATCTCTTTCGGCTCCTACACTGATGGTTGTAACACTTGCAATTGTTCAATTAGAAGTGTCAAAGACCAAGATCAGTACCAGCGTTCAACACCTGCTCCCGACTTAATGACAGTAGAGCATATCAGCACAGCAATTATCAATTACACTGCTGCTCTTATAGAATTCTACATCGAAGTTGACTTCCCTCGGTGGGTGCAAAGCCACGAAAATTCTGTCTCCTGTCCAGGCCAGATCGGCTATGCCCTTGCCCCCATGATCGCCCGCGGAGTGATGCTGGGGCCTGACCAACCGGTCATCCTGCACCTGCTGGACATCCCCCCTGCAGCCACCTCCCTGGAGGGCGTGCGCATGGAGCTGATCGATGCCGCCTTCCCATTGGTCAAGGGTGTGTTCTTGGCCCCACACTGCATGCCATTGGATGTCTCAAGCCACTTTCTTACTCAGTCGAAAATGAAGCTAGAGATTGTGCTGTAAGGCAGGCAGTGAGCGCAAATTATTATCTTTTTGCACTCTTAAATCCAGCCGCTGTTAATCCTCACACATTCCCGCCTTAAACCGCTACTACACAAGAGGTTGAAAAGCACTCAAATTTAAAGACCATTTTGTCTTGAATGACAATTTGCCTGCTCCTCTGATGTGCTGGAGAGTCAGATCCTGCTATCTGGCAAAATTGAGCTTTACACAGGAAAATTACCAATCGGGCCCAATATTCCTGTTGTATGGCTTACTACGCATGGAGATACGATACGTGTTGATGGCATCCTGGGAGCAAGTTCACCACCCAACTGGAGCACATCCTCACACCGAGATAAGAATATTTAGGAGGTGGACTTGAGACTTTTATTCTTCTCTGGGGAATGCCTACTCTCGATCCATCTACACACAAGCCATTTCAAAACGAAGAATTCTTTCCTTTCCACTCTAAAATATGTTCTGCCAGGTGATCATAGCTCATCTGCATTGTGGGTACTCTCAAAGTGCCTCTGGGGCTCGAAGCAGCTTTAGGGTCATGGTCCAAAACAGGCAGCGATGTGATACGCTCTGCAGGGGTTGTGGCCACGGTGGACCTGGAGGAAGCGGTGAAGGGGGTGGACATCGCAGTCATGGTTGGTGGCTTCCCCAGAAAGGCTGGCATGGAGCGCAAGGACGTGATGTCCAAGAACGTGTCCATCTATCAGAGCCAGGCAGCCGCCCTGGAGAAGGGTGCCAACAAGGGCGTCAAGGTGCAATGCCACTCAGCCTTAATGAAGCAACTCAGTAAGCCAAAAGAAGCAACAAGCTGCCACCGCGGCTGACGGAAAAAATCATGGCCCAGGGGAAAAAGCATACTTATGCTACAGTGAGGGCGGATTCCAGGAGTCGAACCTGGGACCTCTCGCATCCGAAGCAAGAATCTTAAACCACTAGACCAAATCCGCTGGTGTCGAAGCCAAAATTTTCACATTACATACCTCCGGTTTGTGCCGCCGAGAGAAGGTTGCCTCGGGTTGTGCTTCAATGCATATTCGAAGAGCGACCAATAGTTGGGGGAGAAAAAAGAAAGCTCAAGATCTCATCAAGCCCAAACAAACCACCCTCCTACTTCCTCTGGAATCACCTCCCAGCTCCTAACAACACTTAGCCTGGCTCAAGCCCATACCAAGACATGCTGGAAAGGAGTCTTGACCATCTTAGAATGCCTTGCGGGTGGTCATGATTCCTGTAGCTGTCATGTGCAGTTCCAGTGGATCCTCCGAGATTTGTCGAGATCTCGGCCCTCCTGCCACTGTGTGCTCAAGACCTGCTTCCTAAAGTTGGCAATCTCCTGAATATCAAACTGTGGCGCAGGTGGTGGTGGTTGCTAACCCAGCCAACACAAACGCGCTGATCCTGGCCGAGAATGCGCCTTCCATCCCTCGTGAGAACATCACCGCTCTCACCCGCCTGGACCACAACCGGGTCCTGGGCCAGGTTACTACACCATTCCCTTCTCTCCTTTTGCCTTGGCATTCCAGCCATATACAACTTGAACCTCTGACCAGCCACAGCGACTGTACTCAAGCAACAGCAATCAAGCATTGCATGTGTGCTGCCCGCAGTAGCATGGGTAGCACGCAGAGGGCCAAATTTTAGCACAAACTACTTTCTCCCTACCAAATATCTGGCTTTTCCTGAGATCCACATCAGCTCGTAGAGGCTCAGCTGTATGTGATGGTGCATTTTGCGATAGAGCTGCTGCCCTGCCATGCCTTCTCGGAGTGTAGCATGATTCTAACCAGCATCCTCTGTTGTACAGATCTCTGAGAAGACGGGCAAGCCGGTGACGGAGGTGAAGAACGCCATCATCTGGGGCAACCACTCCTCCACGCAGTACCCAGATGTCAACCACGGCACGGTGTCAGGGACCCCCATCCGGGAGGCTGTGAAGGACGACGACTGGCTCAACGGGGACTTCATCTCCACCGTGCAGCAGCGGGGCGCCGCCATCATCAAGGTCCGCTTACTTCCACTTCCATCGTGCATGACTTCTCTTGCATGCTCCCTGCAATCCTTGCTGGATTCCAGGCTTGGATGGCTGGGTGATCTCCTGACTGGGCACACCCTGCTGCAAGCATGGCCCATACCCAGAACCCATGCCGAATGTCTGCTTTTGTTCAAATCATTCGTTGGCTCTGAATTCAGGCCTGGGGAAGGCTTGGATTATTCAAGTCGCTAAGAAGCTTCTCGATGAAATGCAAGGTCTCATGTCCTGCCCTGCAGATGAGGAACATGAGCAGTGCGCTGAGCGCCGCCAGCAGCGCTTGTGACCACATCCGCAACTGGGTCCTGGGCACCCCCGAGGGCGAGTTCGTCTCCATGGCTGTCTTCTCCGACGGCAGCTACGGTGCCCCAAAGGTCAGCTGATGGCCCCTCTCTGCTGCTGTTGACACTCTGTCTGTATATTCAAATCCCCGTAACCAGCCTCGGGGCTCATATATTGCGGCTTTGCACACCCTGCCAACCCCTCTGGCAAGAGTTTCAAAAGCAAGCCAAGAAATGCTCCTACCAATTGTTTGCTGTTCTGATGTCTACCTCAAGCTGCATCTCTTATTACTAATTGCCATCTTCTCGCAACAATTCTTTGCAATCGACAGATACTTGGCAGTGTCGAGGACATATTGTAAGCTTCATCACCCTTCCCATTTGACACTCAACGCACAATGTAGAAAACCTCCTTGTGTGCTGCAGGACGTGATCTTCTCGTTCCCGGTGACGTGCTCTGGCGGCACGTGGACCATCAAGCAGGGCCTGAAGCTGGACGATTTCTCCAAGGGCAAGCTGGAGGCGACCGGCAAGGAGCTGGTGGAGGAGAAGGCCCTGGCCCTGGAGTGCCTCAACCAGAAGTAGTGCTGCTGCAGAGGATGCATGCGTTGGTTTTGCTGGGAGTGGCTTGTCAGTGTTTAGCTAGCTGCTGGGATGGACGCAAGCCTGTGCTTCACTGAAGCGCCTTATGAGTGGATTTGCTGCTACAATCATGATCTTTGTGCTATCTTGAAGACTTTAATGTAAGAACTTCCATTGCTCCTCTATAGAAAAGTGCTGATCTCTCATCCTCAAGGCTCTGAGCTGCCAACGGATCTGAGCTTCTCCAAGATGCGAGCTTCCCATCCGGACGAAACCTAAACCCAACGTGCAGCAGTTTCGCAAGTCTGCCTTGAAACTTGTGCATTGGATACAACAAATATAACGGCGCTTCCATAGCTCACTGTTGGTAGCTGTATAGGATACGTGCGCCCGAAACGTATCGACAATTTTGAATTCGAGAGATGGCCTCCTCGAACGTCACTGTGCCGTCCTGTTCTGCCCATGCGAGCGCCAGCGCATACACAGCTGAAGCACAAGCTAATTTTGATTTGCAGGCCTGGCCATACTACAAGGTGTGGAGATACTACTCCCCAGCCAGATGCCACGCTCAAAGTCCAGCCAGTGAAATGTCTGTTGTCGTGCGACGCATTTGAACTGTTTATTGTTCCATTGGACGCTCGGTACTCAAAAATATCCTCAGAAGTTGCCTGATGTTGGGCGTGAGTTTTAAGGCCGTAGGGGCCTTTGCAGCCTGCAATTTGGAATACTTATTCAAGATTGTGTAGAAATTTCAATGCTGTGTCCGAAATGAGCACTCTGGGAGCTCCAAGTTTAGTCTCTGTGGGCTGATGGACCCCTACCCACCTGCAGACCTACGTAACGTCTCCACAAGTCCTTCCAGGGATTATCGTTGGGCTGCTGTTCTTCATAGCTGCAATCATATTTGTCATTTGGGTAAGCCCACACCTTCCCATGCCAAATGGGCTTTCATGAACGGTGAGGCGGCAGTCGAATTGAAATCCTCACACATGCAATGATTGTCACCTTCCCGCCCTAGAATTGACCGAGCATCTTTAGAGGTTGCTTGATGAGTTCGGCCAAGTTACCTGACAATTTATGTCAAAAGTGCTTCCCCTGAAAGAGGAGAGAAGGAAGACTGCCAGATACGCCTGCAGCTTTGGAGGCAAAAACAGCAAATAGTAACAAAATCTGCCGATGCAGTTGTTGACCCTTTGCTGTCGGAATGTGGCGTGGTGGGACAGGAAGACGCGCGTGCATGACATGCCGCAGGATGGGTGAGCTGCTGTCTCATGCCTTCTCCCCAACATATAGTCTTTTGGTTCAAGGGATTCAAGGGTGCGCATACCAACAGCCCATGTCGAATGCCTCTCAGGCAGCCTTTCGCTCGTGTGCTCTTAGCAAGAAAGCATATTAACCGATCTGCCCCAATAGATATGGATTTTGGGAGCTGCTGATGACCACGGCTAATTAAGCAGCAACTCATGCCAAAGAATAGGTCCTGGGGACAGGCAGATAGCAGAGCTTGGTTGTCGATCTTGCAGGCACAGGAAGCGTACAGCTCTCAGTGTCTTGATATTTTTGGCCACATTGGGGGTGATAGGCGCAGGCACATGGGCCCTGGTAGTCGGCATCAAATCCACAGACGGGAAGGTCTCGGACTTCTGGAACCTCACCAATAGCGTGGAGTCTAAGGTGAGGTTCTCTGTCCCCTGCCCCTTGTCCCCACCTTCACGAATACACCAGAGTCCTACCACATTGATAAGCATCAATCCAAATCAAGATGCACATAGGAGACCTTCCATCTCCAGCAATGTGATCAGACGTTGCCCTGGGCAGTGGGCTTTCTCTGGTCTGATTTGAGGGCTTGACAGGAGGACCACCAATACCCTGAGTGTGCTGCAGTTGCAAAATGTCAGCGATGTCGTTGGGACGACTTCGACAGATGTCCAAAACCTGCAGACATCCTTGACAGCAGCAGTCACTCTCCTGCAAGGTAGCTTCTCCCTCGCAAGACACTTGGGAGTTGTACATCACAGTGTGCTCGCTTGCATGGTCAGGTCTGAATGCAAGTTTAGGGCCAACCTTTGTGCCAGCAAGGGAGCATCAAAACTTCATAGCCTCACACATCCAGTGAAGGTTGTCTTGGCTCGGCACTACATCGCCGATTGGCCATCAGCTCATACATTCAAAGGGCTTTGGGGAATCACGATTACCAGCCTCTGCTACCTCCTTGTTGAGGCTTCAGTAGCTGCAGATTCCACCAACGCTGCACTAGCCACTGCCGCCGGTTTGAACGTCCCGAACACAATCAGCACCATACAGTCTCTGGAGGGCACACTCCAGGACGGGCTCAACGGGGCGCAGGAGGCACAGAGCAACATCCAGGGCACCGGCATTGTGGTGAGCCCCTTGACCGGAGGGAACAGTTTCCAGAATTTTCCAATAGAAAGCCCCCTGAAGGCCTGGAATCAGCACTGTCTGCAGTGTACTCCCACGAGCACGTTGGGGGATATGGGCCCCCCCTTTCCCCTTGCAGGGATTGCAAGAGGGAGTTTCCGTGATCGCTGACAGGTCTTCCCACTGGCAACCAAAGGATGCAGTTTGTATTGGATGAGAAGCTGTAACAGGAGTCCACAGTCAATCTGTGATGACGAGCAACCTTTCCAATTATCTGAGTGGCGATGCATAACACACAAGACACAAGTTCCCGCGGAGCGTCCCTGACTGTGCAGCCTCTGTTTCTTGAAGCCTCGATGGGATGAAAGCAATCCCTTTCAGTGGCTGCTTCAGCAGTGTTTTGCCTCTCAATGTCTCCACTGCTGTGCAGCAAATCGAGAACTTCCGGAACAACTACCAGAACACCACGGAGCACGCTTGGGCCGTGTACCGGGTGATCGCCGTGGCGGTCTTCTTCGGACTGCTAATCTTGTTCGGCACAATCACGGGGGTGCTGGCTCTCGTGGACCGCACCCCCCGCCTGACGGCCACTTCCACCCTGCTGCTGCTCATCTGGACGGGCCTCGTGCTTCTGCTGGGTGCAGGTGACCTGTCTCCTCCCCTTTCTTGGGTACGAACTTTGCTGTACCTGCGGCTCAGAGATTGATATCTCTCCACGAATGTGGTGCTGTTCAAAGATGTCCATACTAATTGCGTCCTGCCCTGCACCGGCCCACAGAACAGCGGGGTCATCCCTTGGTCTACAGCCTCATGCGAATCACACCGCTCAGATTCTCCTGCTCTGCCTTGAAATGTTTTGCCGCAGATCCCTGATTGTTGTGACCAAATAATTCATGAAAGGAAAAACGATTGCTGCAGGAGTGCTGAACCTTGTCTGGAGGGTCTCTCGCGACGGCTGCTTGTATGGCATCACCTATGCCAGCGGCCTGATCAGCAGCGATGCCAACACCCAGGTGGATCCCCCATCTGGTATTTGATTCTACAAGCCGCAAGACATGGCAACATTGCTTTGATGATGCGTTTGGAAGTGAAGTCTGTTTTCTCAGAGCTAGGGAAAAGGGGCAGGGGAGGTTTGAACTGCTCCACCTGCTGGGCAGGCTTCACCCTAGCAACCCCTATTTCATTCTTTCTTGAAGGCAGTGATACATACAATCCCACCTTCATTGACAATGCGCCATGATGTGGCACCCTGGATCATTCTGCAGACAAAGCATGTGCGGTATTTAGTCACAGTCTCAGGTATTAGCGAAATAGAGAGCAGTCGTTCGTCACAAACGTTATTGGGCCAGCATGACCAACAAGGGCAGGCCATGACCCGCGCTGCCCTGCAGAGAGTCGTCGACTACTATGCGGGGAGGACCTACATCGCGCCCCAGGACGTCTCCCAGGAGCTCTTCAAATTCAACCTGACCCAGATCGACGCGGACCTCCAAAGCACTACGGTCACCGACCTGGTGGCGGCCCTGCAGACCTCAGGGGGCCAGGCGGTGATCTCGCGCGCCAGTTCCGCCGACCAGGCCAGCATCAACGCCTTGCCCACCCGGCTGAGCGCCCTGGCGACCAACCTGGGAACCCTCAACGACCAGATACAGGTCACTCTCTTTATTTCCTCCATGAGGAATGCCCTGCTGTAATCTCCAGCAAAGATGAGTGCAGAGTGCTCACTTGTATGTCAGATCCGCTCCTGGGTATGATTCTGCTGCCGTGGGAGTGGAATGCAGGCCTCCCCTCTGTCCCGCATTGCTTGACCCATGGGAACTCGTCACAGCAGGAGCAGAGCTCAGATTGAGTATGTGCCAGACTGTGGTGGAATTTTGCTGACTGTCCAGTGGGTTGGAGGCTACACACTGCGGGTTCTACCATCGGGGACGCATTCCTATCGAGGATCAAAACATCTTGTCAGATCATGTGATGCAACTTTCTCCCGGTACTCTCAAAGAAAAGCAAGGACCAGTTGTCCATGATCACTGCACTCTCAACCGGGGAGTTTTTGCTATGGCTCCGGGATCTGATTCCAGAGCGGCAGTGGCCTGAGACAGGGTGTGGCCACGCAGGCTTCGTCGTTCAGCGGCATCGTGAACCAGGTCAAGTCGCTCATCTGCTGCGGTCTGACCAACACGCTGTGGAATTTGTGGCTTGCCAGCGTCATCCTGGGAGCCATTGCTGGACTGCTTGGTACGATCCACCTCCCTTTCCCCTGTCTCACTTTTTCACCCTCTCTTCCCCATCCACGCTGCTCATCCTCCTTGGTCGACATACACCTGCAGCCCACAGGGTGAGGAAAAAGGGGGCCCAACTTCACTGAGGCGATGCAAGCCAAGTATAAGATGACTGCACCCAGTGGGCGCCACACTCAGGCAGCTTGCATGCGTGCTTGCAGGTGTGCTTGCCATCATCAAGGTCGTCTCGGCCATCCACCCCATCACGAGGAACCAGCACTACACGCCACACACTCCCAACGGAGCAGTGGTCAGCAACGGCAAGCTGCAGCCCGTATAATTCTACGATTTCTGCCATAATGGCGGATCAAACGTTGCTTGCCCAATGGCGGGGGCAAATATCTGTATCTGCATCTGCAGCAACATGCCACTGGAAACGTGGCGGCCGAGCACAAAAACATGCGCAATACTGAGAACCCCTGCTAGATATTTTTTCCCACTGGAGGTGAGTCTGGATTGAAATCACTAGTGGATGATTCCAATGGCTAAAGCCAACCCTGCTTTGCCATGGTATGAAGATCATCTCCAGTGATGCTCCTGGAACATATTCATATCATTTTGCTGCCGCAGATTGCCAGCTATTGCAATGCAGATCTTGTGTAGTTGTCCCAGACACATTCATGTTCCAGATTTGTGAACTCAACTCGCTGAGAATGTCAAGTAAACCCTAGTCGGTAATTGTTTCAAGTGTCGATGCATCGAATGCATGTATGGGTCATTCTTTTGAGTCGAAGAACCAGGTGTGACAACGGAAAGTATAATAAACCAGGTCTGAGAAATATTTACAGCTGAGATCAACAACTATCCTGTTTGCAAAGTACATCAGCCACCACTGGGCTTCTACTTGGCAAAACAGCTCCAAAAGTACCTTTGCACACATCCGTACCAAATTCACCACTGCTCTGAACAAGACTGGAGTCTAAATTGGGGAGGGAGATGTGTCATTTGTTGTGGATGATCACTAGGTCAACGATGGGCAGGAGACAGTCAGGTGGAATCGCATGTACAGACTGGCACTTCTCGACAAAGCAACAGAAACCTGTGTGTTCTGTAATAATCAAAGACCACTGGAATTCGTTTACACATTATTCGCACGCATCAAAACCCTATCCCAAGAAATGCCCCCTCAATTCGTGCTCAACAGCTCAACCCCCGCCTCTCCACAGTTCTGGGTGAAACGTTCATGCGATCGCTGGCTCCTTCAAATTGTCCCGGCACTCTAGGCAGCGATGGGCTGGTTTGCCTTGGTGGCCTGGGGAGGGGTGTTTGGGCCCTGGGCCGCGTAGTTGCCCTTGCCCTTGGCGGGGACAGAGGGGAACTCGGACTCCTTGCTGGGCACGGCGGGGTAGTCGGCCTCGTATTCCTGGTCGGGGTAATCGTTAGCCGTCGTGACCTGTGCATAAGTGTGGATGAAGGACCGGTGTTGTTGTTTTCTACAAGTCATGCAGCATCTCTTTGCTCATCAATAAAGGTTTGCAAATCAACCTCATTCTTTGGGCGACTTTGTTCCAAATTCAGTCAGAAAAAAACATTTGGGCAAATGAGAGGCGACATGGGAGGGCATGATGGAATGGCTCACCGAGTATGTGTCTCCCTTCTGAGACTCCTGCACGCACCCAGACTTCGTAAGCACACCGTGCCACACTATGATACAAAAGCTGTGATGCATGCCTTCCTCCCCTAGTGTTCCCCCCCCCCCTTTTGCTCCCCTCCCCAGCTTCCAACTTGCTCCGAAGTGCATGAGCATGTGACTATGCACTAACACCTGACACCCTGAATTCCCCACAGCAGCAATTCATGGAGGGACGGGGTGATCAAGTGGGGTGGTAGGAGGAGGGTGGGGAGAGTCTGACCAGGTGGGAGGGTGCGCCCTCGGTGAGGTGGACCAGGGAGGGGGACACAGGCCCCAGGGCGGACTCGAAGGCGTGGCTCTCCAGGCGCAGGGCAGCCTCCAGGAACTTGTGCAGGGCGCCGGAGTCGCCCACCAGCTGGCTCAGCTCCTCGTGCACCTGGGCCTCGTACATCTCGAACGCACCCCTCTTGGCTGCAGCACACCGGTCACCACTCAGCTTCCGTTCATCGGTCGAAACTGGAGTAGATGTTGCCTCGGCTCTCTTCCAGACAGACATACAGGACGCTGCGCTCTCTGGACATTTGAAAGTGTTCAAGAAAGAACGCCGTCCCTGGGCCCTTGGGGAGGAGGCCAGGAGAGACAGTCCAGGGAATGCTGGCAAAACAAGCATCAGTGCAAAAGATCACCAGGTAGACTCCCAAAAGGGGCAAGGGGAGGGGATATGCTATTTGGGAGGGGCATCTTGGCGAGCATGGGTTGGGTTCCAAAAGGACCCACCGTTGAGGGTGGTCTCCTTGGCCTGGATCTGGATGATGAGCTCCGCGGGAGGCTCCTGGCCGTTCTCGCTCTTCTTGACCCTCTTCTGCTCCAGCTTGTTGTAGTCGCGGCGGGCAGCGTCCAGGTCCAGGCGACGCTTCTCCAGAATGTCCAGCTTGCCGCGGAAGCCCTGCACAGCAGAATTCGCGTCAATCTCTTTTTGGGTATGGAATCCCCGCACTGTGTGCTTGAGCATCTTGCTTGAACTTGGTCTTCATGGCATATTGCCTGGCCCATGGACATGCTACATTGAGAGCCTTGGAAGCAGTTGTCTTCTTTTGGGTGTGATGAATTGTCTCCCTTTCAGCTCAGATTCGCAGTGGGAAAGTGGATGGCAAAAGCATGTCAGATCTTGGGCACTGCTGGGTGTGCAGGCCAGTCTACCCAATCCCTTTCAAACAAGACAGAACTCACTACAAGGGTGTCTCCTGAGACACAGAGCGATGCCTGATATCAATGCCGGGCATTTCATTGATTTTCTGTGTCCATCAGGAAGGTGGAATTATTCAGTCTCCTGACTTGGCACTTCCCCCTCTCACACATGTAAAAGAAAGGCCATTGGAGCAAAATGCATGGTTTAAGGCATGCAGATACACGCTGTGCAAGTATCATGGACCGACAAGGTGGACCAGGCATGAAGACCAACCTGGAAGAGGCGTAGCCACTGCTCCATGGGGGCCAGCACCTCCTGCTCCATCTTGGTGCCGGTCTGGTCGGCGATCTCGTCCAGGGTGCCGGTGCGCACGGCGTCCTCCACGTTCTCGTTCTCCGTGCCCATCACGGCGGGGGCGGACGGCACGGGCTTGCCGGTGGTCGGCTCGGTGTCGAACACGCGGGGCAGGGGGGTGCTCAGGGCCTTGTCCGTCTGCCTCAGCATGCCTGCAGGATGCGACCTCACATTCAAGCTGTCGGTGTGGGGAGTGTGCCGTCTGACGCTGGAGCGCCCAGGGGTCGGGGGCGGAGGAGGGTCGAGCAGGTGGTCAGATATGAGGACTGAAAGCTCGTGAGATTCACAACTGCTTCCGATTCAGGGATGGAGAGCACAAGATTCGATGGGTCATGAAACGCAATTTACGTTTTTCAGGCAAGCTAGATGCAATGGATTGCAAGCACAGTCCAAACAGTCCAGCAGACCTTCCTGACCCGGGCGTGCATAGGCTGCAAGAAAAGGCTATCACAACCTCCTCTTCCTGCCTATCAAAGCTGTCTCTTCAAGATAACTTAACATAACTTAAGGGCATCTGGTGTCAAACACCCACCTTCAGTCGCTGCCCTGAGGGCCTTGATGGTCCTGCGGATCTCCTTGAGCTGGTCGGCAAAGTTGCCAGCCTCCCGGAAGGTCTCCGCGCACCGGTCATTGCCGGTCTTCTTGAAGTTGGGATCGTTCTTGCTGGTTGTCTGTCGGAACTGCAAGGCAGAGAAGGTGTTTAGTGTAAGCGTGGATCCCCAAAAATTGTGTCCAGAGGTACGTGCCTGTGAAGGTATGGCTCATCTACATGAGGTTCTCATCAGCTACCTCACACATGAAACCAACAGCTTACGGCTCCCGGCTATTCACGTTATCCTGGTCCTGGTCATTCAACAAGGGTAAATTTGTGAGGAATGCTCAACGACCCTCAAGAGCTGTACTGCCAGTGGTGTGGATGGTATGGAAAATCAGTACAAGGAGAGGACGTACAGGACCGATTTCGAGCTGTACTAGGCGAGATCACGATCAAGGTTGTATCAAGGTGCAAATGCGCTCGTGCGTTGAGCATATTCTTGCCATCCTGGACTGCAGTCTGTGCCAACGATGCGCCTTCGCCCTTTTTGAGAGTCCCAACAACCACGGACGCGATTTGAAGTCCACACAAATCGATCACGAGACTACAAGATGGATCATTCGGTCCAACTCGCATACGAGGGGTTGCTTGAGAGCAGCCGCATGACCTAAGTGCTTGCACCTTCCGTAGTGATTGTCTCCGTGATAGCTGTGCATTGAGCACCACAATGAATATTGAGCCCTGATCCATGTGTTCAGCGGCTTTCGAGCATATTTCTTGGCAGATCATCCGGGAGTGTGTTCGGGCCAAAAATAAAGCTCACCTTCTCCTTGAGTCTCGCAAGTGCACCCATGGTATCGGAAGGTCCTGCCTTGCGCGGAGTTTCTCTTGAGAGCTTGAACGCTTGCCCTTGACAAGCAAAACCCCCCTCGCCTCGAAGAAATCTAGCGAAGTGCGTCCGCTAAAAGTGCGCGATTCTTGCACTCCTGGGCACTGCTGACGGAAAATGCACGCAATAGCTTCAGTTGCGAGGGCGTATTGTGCGTCAGGGGGGCTGGCCATGATTTCCCCCCACCCCTCCATTTCACACATGCGCTCACCTATCTCATGCGATCCATGCGGGATGGCCGGTTCACTCCCATCGACCAACACTATCTTCCATAATTACCCGAGCGCATCACGTCCAAAGTTGGAATTTTTGCCCGCATGTCTGTCTCATGCCCATCTAGAGCACTTTTGATAATTTGAAATGCTCAGGAGCTGTTTTGTCCTCAGAAACGGCCACGATGCAACAGTAGCGCTCGCTAGCGTTCAGTTGACGTCTTTGAGGTTTTGGGGAAGGCAAGAAGAGGAGAGGCAAGCCAGCAGCTGGGCATCACAGCATTTGAAGGGCTTATACAGGCCAAATGAGGGTTGCCATGCCCCCTGTCTCCCCATTAATCCTCTCTCTCAGAGACTTACAGCTCAGTGGTGGCCCGCGGGTGGTGGTCACCACGGCGGGGGCAGGGAATACAGTACAGGTTCCCAATTGGCAGATCAATTGGAGAAGATACAGGGCTTTGCAGAAGCTCCAAAAAGGGCAGCCGTGGACGAGTATGAGGTGGGTTATCTGGTGGATCCGTTGCCCTCCTCCATGGACATCTCTGCAGATACAGGCATGGAGTAATGTGAGCTGTACATCCCATTGTATAATGACTCTCGATGATCTGCCAAACACTGCTGTAGGTGGTGGAGTTTCTGCCGGACGCAAGCTACAAGGTGTTTACCGTCGACCCCTCCTGCACCCCCCTTTTGCCTCCAATGTACAGTATCACCCAGCTTTGTCGACGCTCGCCCTGCAGACACTGGCAGCCTGTGAGCACCAAACCAACCATGCAGGCACTGAGGCTGAACCTGCGATCCGCCAGACTGGACCCCAGGGACATCTCCCTGTTTGCAGAGCGTCGGGGTTTCAGCAACCAGAGGGCCACCCTCATGCCCAGGGACGGCCTCATCCTGTTCCGCACGGAGATCACCAGGAGCATCATCATGGCCGACAGGGCGTGGATCTTCCAGTCCAGGTGAGTCAACACCTGACTTTTGGTGCAGGGGTTGTCTGCCAATCGCTCTGCTAAATTGGAGGCCAATTGTCCCTCGGCAGACTCAAAAAGCCATTGTGTTGCCAATTGGTAGAACCGCAGAATGATCAGATGCAGACATGACATGGCACGCTGCCGGTTTTGACAGCATTTGAGCAGGCGGGAGAAGGAGACACTGAGGCTGGTGCAAGCTGTCAGGACTGGAATCCTGGCGGGCGAGGCTGAGATTCCTTTCGAGCTGCGTGTGCTGGAGGCCCTGCTGTCAGAGACGGTGAGCTTCCATGCAAACATTGCACCCATCATTTCGATACAGTGTCAGAGTCTGCTGTGAAGAATTGTGATTCCCCATGGTTGCTCTGTGCCCCAACTGCAACCTCTGCAAAGGGCTTGCAGAAGAAACAGAGATGATGTGTGGCGAACAGTCTCCAACATAGTTGTGCATGCCTGTTGATAGCTGCCAGTGTCCTCTAAGTCCCCTGTTCAGGACAGGAGGGATCCCACCGACCATTTTGAAGACCTTGCAGAATCCCCGGGGGGGGGGGCAATGTTGATGGAGTCCCTTTGCCTTCAGGTGCGCCAATTTGAACGCCACCACAAGCGCCTGCTGCTGCTTTCAGACTCCGTGGAGCGGGAGATCAACCATGTCCTGAAAACCTCCAGCGGTGACCTCACCAGGCTGCTCCCTATACAGAAGTATGCCTGCCCTGCCTCCCTGCCATTTTGCCAGAAGATGCTTTACATGCCTTGCCAAACGATGTTCCTGCGTGCAAAGACACAGGATCGAACCAGTTGGACAGTGGAGGCCCTCGTTTCCAAAGCCTACTTGCAAAAGGAATGGCTATGCCCAGCCTTATTTGAAGTGCACCGATTCTTGCAGCGCCTTCTTGACATTATCATCGTTCCACCCACCATTGTTTGTGATACGCGACAAAATCTTCAGATACCTGCAGCCTAACAGCTCCCCCAGCTCGACAGAGCATAAGCCCTACCATTCCCCACTGACGAACCTCCCATGTCCGCCCTGAAACATAGGTACTGCAGCTTTGGGAACCTTCCCGCCGTGCCAATTCTGGCATGTTGTCCAACAAAGTGGCCGTGCTAGAGGAATCTTGCAATTCCTACTGATTCACAGACGGGTCATGCGCCCCTTCATAGACGACACCCAGGGTCTCTTGCAGCATCCTGGTCCCCAAAAAGCCATGAACCTTTCCAACAAGATTTTATCTTTTCCCATGGTGAACTAGCAACCACTGTCTCAGGCGGCTGACAGAGCTGCGGCAGGACGTGATCGAGACACGCGACACCATCAAGCAGGTGCTGGATACGGACCAGCTGCCAGGTCTCTGCCTGACGGAGCTGGCGGGGGCGGCAGGGGATGCCGCTGGGGCGTCCCCCAGGGAGCTGTCGTCCAACTCGGAATCCGTGCGGGAGGCGGCCCTGCTGCTGCAGAGCTACGAGCGTCAGATATCCACCGTGGAGGGCGCCCTGAAGGTGCGGTTCTTGGCTCATGGTCTCCAGGGGACATCTCCCTTCCTCGATTGAGTATTGTGCAGTCACCTGCGGCCTTGCAGATTGCTGGGCCACGCTTTGTGTCTGTGGTGCGATTTTTTTTGGCTTTGAGCCGAGCGTTGGCACACTCCCTGTGGGTGTCTCTGCCTATTGTGTAAACGTGAGGAGCCTGGATTGCACATGGCCAGCAAATAAAGCAAAACATCCTTTCAACTGCATCAATCACCCCTGCTTTTAATGAGATGTGCACCCAGCCCTCCCAGAGGGCGAGATCCCTCCAGGCCTCTTGCAAATGAAATGATGGCGGCATGCTGTGGCCACAGGCAAAGTTTCATTCATTTTTTGAGGTTCAGGTCCCCTGTAAAGGCAGGTATACCACGAGATGCGTATTGAAGTAAAGAATTGTATATTGGAAGGCTGGGTGGTGCCACTGAAGCTGACTTTTGGCTGCAGGAAAAGCAGGACTACCTGGAGGTATTGTCCCCTGCTGCCAGTCTCATGCGAAGTGCCAAGATCTACCTGCCTTGGCAAGTCTGCCAATACCGGGTCACATTTCTGATGCCTCTGTTCATGCTTAATGTCCAGATGACTCATGCTGAGACCCTTGGTCAGCTTTTTGCTTGGCTGGAGGTATATGCATGTGGCACTGTTTTTCGATTGTCACTCAACATCAGTACAAAGATTGGGTGTGGAGGTGGTGCGGGAGGTGTGGGGCATGCAGCTGGATGCGACCAGAAACAGAATCATCCGCATTGACCTCATAGTGGCAATCGCCAGCTTTGCGCTCATAATGCCCACAGTGCCTGCTGCCTTCTTTGGGATGAACCTGAGGTCCGGCATGGAGGTAAGCATCCCTGTTGCCAATTGCTTTTGCCAAAATGCCAGTGTGACCCCGCCTTGGTGATGCTATTCTCAAGGTGGATGCACAATTTTGGAGCCGCTCACCATGTCATCCCTCCCAAGTTGTCTCATGATGATCCATCCTCTTGATCTTAGCTTGTCTGGAGGGGAAAGAATGAGGCAATGTCCATCAGTTGCTTATCAAGTCCAAAGCAGTATTCTGACATCCTCAAATACGTATCAGGCATTCCCTACCTACCCCTGTCTCCGATCTTGCAATCGCAACTACCCCTGCAACGTGTATCAAAGATCAGAACTACATCATATGTAGCGGGCTCAAGAGCAGTGCAGGGCTGTGGTGGGCGTGCACGACAAGAGGGCTGAACACACCCAAACCCTTGTCCAGAAGACCGTAGTTCTTAATGTGAATATCCATCAGGCAGGCCAAGAGACAACTGTGTGTGCAGGACTCACCAGTCATGTTCTGGCCAGTGGTGTACACGAGCCTCTGCGCTGCAAGCTTGGCTTTCACAGTCGTGTGAGTCCAAGTCTTCCCCCTCTGCTAAGCTGAAGCTCATCCTCAAAGAGCTCTTGGCAGGCCACCAATATTTGCAGTCTCAGGCATGCAGGGACATTCAGGAGGAGTCATTCAATAAGCAGCATGCCTCCTGTACGCCTTGATAGGGGCTGTACTTATTGAAGGAGGTGTCCTGCTCTGGTGCAGGTATGCCTACTGGCGTTTCTACCCCAATTCGAGGTCTCAGCGGAGAATAAACGATGTGAAAGCCCTCCATGATCTGCTGTCCCACCACATTGATGACCTGGAGGACGTGATGGCTGCACTGAAGGACGTGTGCGACCACCCCTACGCCTTGTCAGGTCAGGTCTTAGCATTGCTGGCAATCGTTTCATCACATCTCTGCTCTCCTGCACTCCCTGCCTTGAACATGTGTCGGCATCTCGTTGGCCGTGCACAATGATGTTGCATGCTCACACCTTGGTGTCAAAGTCAATAGGGAGATCAAATGCAGGCGAGCATGGCAAGCTCAAGCTGGGCAGAAAAGAGTTCTCAAAGCTGGTGAGGCAGACGATAAAGCACCGCAACGTCAACGAGGAGGAGGTGGACCTGCTCTACAGGGTGTTTGACTCGAACAGAGATGGGTTTCTGTCGATGGCAGAGATCATGTGGAATGAAACCAAAGTCCTCTCTGGTGATGGCCTGCCACTAAGGGACAACTGCTCTGTCTCCCGTTGATAGAGTGTCTGCTTTCCTCGCTCACAGCTGAGCTGTGTGCACCTCTGGATTTATGACAGACAATGGAGTTTACCAATCCATGACACGGATGGAGGCTTGCTGTCTGTAAGCATGTTTTTTGGTTGGATTTGGAAGGATTCGTTAAGCATGTCACTTCAGATAACTTATGTCAGAAATCTTGATCTGTTGAGGGACTGCCCATGCAGACCCTGAGAAGGTGTGTAGGAGATGGCTTTTCAAGTAACACTCTTTCAGCACTAGTATACCATGAAATACTTTAGGCAATCATTGATCTCTAGGCGACGCCGGAGTGGATCCAAACTCCTTGCATTTCCAGACTCGTGGCAATGCTTCAACCAACCGGCATTCCTGCATTACATGCTCATTGCAAACAAATCTTGATCAGAGCAGCAGCAACATCATACACAGTTGTTGACAGAATAGCGCTGTTCATGGTCCTGACAGCGTAATCCTCTTTGCAACTTTAACCCCGCCCTCCCTTGCTGGTAGCGCTGGTTCCACCTGCTGTATTTCCCCAGATCAGACAAAGCGGCACCCGCCTTCAGAAGCTGGCTGCGGCCAAAAGCGCATTCGCTCAGGGATAAAGATCAATGTTTGATTGAACCATTGGTGAGGAGGAAGGGTGTTGACCTACTCTGCTGATAGCCAGCCATGTGCTGCATGCACTGCAAATTGTTATGTACAGATTCAACATACAAATTGCCATCTACATGAGGCTGCTTGGTCTACTTCCTCAGCCACAGTGGGCACAGCAATCCCGATACAAAATCCCGAATGGCTGGGTTTTAAAAGCAGTGCACATGCATCATGAAGCCCTATTTCCGTGGTACTCATTAGCTCCAGAGGAACATTGTCCTCCCACACTTTGCCACATGAGAACGGCATTCCTTGTCCATTAGGTCTTGTCTTAATATGCCTGAGACCTGACACCTATTTGATTAGTTCTGTTACCTGTTGTCGTTGGCAGACGCAATCGACCTATGAACATTCGAGATTCCGATTCCTCGCTTGGCACAGGACTTTCCACCTGCTACTGCTTGGCTTGATTCAGCACCCATCAGACTAATCCTGCATTTCTCTTTGCTCTGGCAGGCAGGCTGTGATAATTGACAACTAATCACAATCTGGTCTTGAGCAGGAAATTCAAATAAGCAGGTCGGATCTAGCAAAATTGGCTTTTGTCGTTAGAAACCTTTCAATTGCTCGCTCGTACAATGCGGTGATGTAAATAACCTCACTCACATGACTGCCAACAGTCACTTTGCTTCTAGGTACCGCAGAATATAGAACCATTCTTTGGTATCTTCGCACACATCATCCAGCAGGCCCTGGCTCAAACTTTTGGCCTTGCCTGAGGCATTGCTCAGGCTGAGTTCAAACACTGTATCAGGCAGCCCTATCAGCTCCGACAGAAAGGTATGCAACAGCTCTGCAGAAAATCTAAATGTCAACATGTGGGTTCAATTCAGGGCAATTTGGTCACAACACGCCAATACTGTCACTTGAAAAGCCATGCCCAAGCGCAGTCATAACTATTACTGCTGATTGTCCTTCCCTATTTCCAACCCCCAAAATACCTCGTTTGAGAACCACACATCCGTTACGTCCCACACAAGACATGCACAGAGACCTCTTGTGGGCAATTTTGCTTGCCTTCATTCGTTGGATAGAGGACAGATTGGACCAAGGAGATCACCGCACTCTGGACCCGAGCCCGTGGTCGGTGAGTAGGGGGTTCAAATTTACTCACCACAGGGTAGGTCCCGAGGACACAACCAGACAGACTGTTCCATGCCACCTTCGACAATTTGTTCTGACACATAGTTGGAAGGGCCGGCTAATATTGGAACTTGCCCATGGATGTCGATGGCGAGCCTGTTGGGCGAACTCTGTCACAGCCTTCCTATTCCTGAATTCGATATCCATATCAATGGCGTCTTCTGAGCTGTCCACCGTCTCCTGGACCATAACAATGGCAGGTGAGTTTCAATGCAATTGACTGTAAAATACTGCAACAACTGGAAGTACGCACCCGCTTTGCCACTGACAGAAAGACAAGCCTCAACTACGTGGAAGTGGATGCTCATCTCCTCCATGTTACTCAATTATTTTTGCCTATACATATCACGCTGATGTTCTTTTGATGTTATCCATGGAAACAAAACAATCTTGCCTTGTGGAGGAATGGGAGCCCACCTGGATGGTTGACCCATGATCCACGCCAGAGCACACAGCTGCTAAATTACCATTCACCACGGCCAGCACGTGCCTGCTGACAAATGCCTCCTCCATTCTGCTTGTGTTTTCTTCCTCAAGCGCCGAGGCAGGGATGCCAAGTAAAAGTTGTCTTGCTGCCTGGTAGCGCTGGTATGCTTCAAACAAATCTCCATCTGCAAGCAGCAACGAAGACTTAACGCTGGCGTTTCTGCTATCGTCATTTTCTCGGATGATAAAAGGACAAGCCTTACTGCATTGCGGTTGCATTTTGGCTTCCAGTGCTTTTTCAAGGTTTTGGCCTGCCGTGTACCTTTGTAGAAAGCGTTTCCCTCGGATTTCAGTCGTGTGGCATTCTGCATTTGTTTTTGATAGCATCCAAGTCCATGATTTCTTCTCGCGCATTCCAAGAAACATCGCTAATGTCATTTTCAGACGTTACACATTGCCAGGGTAGCGATTCAAACTCCTGATAAGCGGACTTCCAAATTCAGAATTTGTGATCACCTCTTTTCGAGGTCGTACTGTAATGAAGGTACATGGATCCGACAGGAGCAGGGCTGTCTTTGATATGCGTTCCTGACAAACTTGTAGACGCACGTGATTTTCTCGCATGACGAGGCGCAAGAAACGTACAAAGGAGGGATTACTTGCGTTGACAACACTCTCGCTATGCTTCATCCACGCCAGGGGATTCGAGGTGTCGATCACCCCTCCTTTACATAGAATCACACAACCTACAGAGCTTCTGCCAATTTGAGTAGAGCTTGCACAGTGGTGGTGAGTAAGTCACCAAGCTCTGGTGCCATGGACCACCATTCCAGTATCTGCCTGAAGAGTTCGTGTTGCAGGACCATGCTCGGTCTTTTGAAGGAAACACAAACACGAGGTCAATCCTGAAGGACAGCATATACGATGCAAACCTTCAAGCCATCCTGGGTGGTTATTTCACCAACGAGCAACTGGTACCTGCTCAATTTCCTCCATGCACCTTTGCCGAACCTGCAGGCCACAGCTGATGACCGTCTTTCGGTGGCCATGCTCAAAGTGTTTGGTGATGCCGCTGAGTGAATGAGTCAAAGAAGCCTCTTGACATGCCTGATGGAGAATTGGAGGTGTCATTCTGGCGGTACCGGAGTTTTATTGCTGCCTAACCTCAAGAGGTGCAGATGTCGAGCCACGAGCTGCCCCCCATGCTGCAGAATGAGCTGCTTGGTTCGCCTGGGGGCAGATTGGACTAAAGTACTCACATTGAGCGTGCACATTGCGCCATCGTAAATTGGGAGGATTTGCAAGTGTGATGAGGGATCTGAGATCACCAAATACTCTGTGCCACAGGAGGAACACATGCGGGGTTTCACCGCGGCGGACAGGTGCGGCAATGTGAGTCGCATGTTCAGCATCGGCAAGAGCGGGAAGGGGGTGGAGCTGTGGGCCCTGGAGGTCTCCAGCAGCCCGGGCAAGGAGGAGGCCAAGCCCAGCTTCAAGTACGTGGCCAACATGCATGGGGACGAACCCACCGGGAGGTGAGGCCACCTCCCTTGCACACACGGACCTTGCTGTTGTCTTTTGCATGATCCTCTCTGCTTTGCCATCACTGAGCATACATCCAGTCTGCAGCCTGCAGTGGCCTAGATGTATGGAAGTGATGGCCTTATGAGGCATGCTCTTGTCAGAGCATGGAGACCAGAATTAGGGATTGAATTTCCAGACAGGCTCAGGAGAAATTTTGTGCTGGAGCAAGGTGGAGGGAGGTTTTCTGATGACCAGACTGTTTGTGCCAGGGTCTTGACGCTCGCATACGCTGAGTGGCTGTGCGCCAATTGGAAGACTGATGCTCAGGCCAAAATGATTGTGGAGGGGATGAAGACATTTCTGCTGCCAACCATTAACCCAGATGGTTTTGCGACAAAGAAGAGGGGGAACAGGTGAGCTGCAAGGCAAACGTGCAGTGAGTGATCTGCAGATGAATCAAGAGCCGACCCCCCCTCCCTTCCCCTCCCTTCCCCCCCCTCCCCCCATCCACAAACCCGGGGCAGTCTTCCTTCCTCCAAGCTGATTGTACGCAAGAATCTTGGGTCGTATGAAAATGTTTGGGATTCTTCACCAATATAGCTTGTTATATCCTTAATATTCAACAGGGTCACTATGTAACGAGAAAAGTGTGGGCTATCATGAATGCACTTGTGGTGTGGGTCGTTTGCTGGAATTATGTATCGCTTAAACGATCGCCTTTGCCTAGCAATCAGGAAGAGCACCATATTGCAGTGACATGAGCAGATATCCTGATGAAAGGAGTATCCCGTCCTGGTCTGGCACCCATCAGTGGGCAATTGATACCGCTGCGCAGTGCATTTGTGGACCTGAATCGAGACTTCCCAGACCCCATGCTGCTGGGATACAATAACCTGTCAGCCACGGGCACTGAGCAGCCTGAGACCCTGGCAATGATGAAGTGGATCAAGAGCCGGCACTTTGTGGCTTCGGCAAGCATGCACGAGGTGGGATTTTGTCTTTTATTATCCCCATCCAGACGATTGCCAGGAGTGCACCGCCTGCTGTCAGGTCTCAGCATTTGTGGACACATTGTGTGGTGATTAGGATGTGCTCTGTGTCGCCATGGATCACTGCAGTCTCGATGGTGACTATCAGAGCCTCACACTCACCCTGAGCTCCCTTGCATAATTTCTGGACACAGGGATGAACATCTGTTCCTCTGATACTTCCTGCACTCTTTCTGCACGTTTTGACTAAAAACATGCCACAGGCTTGTTTCTCGCCAAGCGCCTTGCATAGCCCACACAAAGTTGACTCGCATGACTGAAAACCTTCTCCTCAAGCGGCCAAAACAGCAAGCAGGGTGTGCACACAGGGAGCTTTTGTGGCCAACTACCCCTGGGACGGGTCTCTGGACAAGAAAACCCACTACTCTGCCAGCCCCGACGACAAGACCTTCATCCTGCTGGCCAATTCCTATGCCTCCCTGCACCCCCAGATGAACGCCTCCACCGAGTTCGACGGGGGAATCACCAACGGGGCAGCCTGGTACCCTTTGTGGGGCGGCATGCAGGTCAGGATTTCAATACATTCAATCTCCTTTTTTCCCCGGCGATCTGGATATGACAAGTCCATGTTTGATTGATACCTGTAGATCTGCACACTGTGATTGGCTTCTGGCGGAGCCCGAAAGCCGCAGTGTGCCTTACAAAGGACAAAAGTCCGCGGCAGTCAAAAGGTTGAAAATTGATCTCCAGCTTCTCTGTTGCCTTCCTGTATCATTGCCCGACATGTCTGTACCTCTTCAAATAATATTCCATAGCGGCTTTTAGCACCCTCAGACATCAGGCTGTAAATGCTCCAGCCATAAATTCCGCAGGATTCCGGCCCTGAAAGTGCAATAAATGACCAAGAACGTAGTTTGCCCATTCCCTGGGAATTGAGACACCGTCAGTATCTCAGCGCACTAAAGCCAGGCATGCAGGACTGGAACTACGTGGCGGCAGACTGCATGGAGCTCACCCTGGAGCTGAGCATGAACAAATTCCCACCGCCCGCTTCCCTACCCCAGATCTGGGAGGACAACAGGCCGTCCATGATCAGTTACCCAATCACTGCCCTGTTTGGAGGCCTGCAGTGAGCCCACATCTTGATCCCGACAAGCTGCAGAGCCTTTGAAGTATGTGAATGGCTTCTGGATATTGGGAGAACATACAGAGAGTTTTGTTATTGTTGCAGCTGAGCTCTGGAACAGGGAAAGCTGGCAGTCTGGCAAGGAATGCTTGTCAATGACTTTGTTGACTGTCTCTTTGCATCCTGTCTGTCCTGAAGCAAGGCTCATGCCGTCATAAGCATCACTCACCATGCTTGTTTATCTGCTCTGTCCAAGATGCGAAGATGATTTCTTCTGTGCAATTCCATCAGTCATGAGCCCTCAGAAACCAGCCGCTGACTTTTCTCTGCCCCAGAAAAGCGAGCATACTTGAAACTATATTACAGCTCCACTGAAGTGCCCCAATTTTAGCTCAGAAGCAACTCAGGCTTTACTATGACTTTGCGACAACAGGGGTTTTGTGAGGCAGTCACCAGGGAATAACACCGGCAAGCGGAAACACCGGATTGCGCGGGAAGTGGAGGAGGGGCTGCCCCTGGAGGCAATCATAACAATTAAGGGGATCGCGCACAACACTACCTCCACAGCCCAGTTTGGAGATTATTACAGGCATGCCCTTCCACTTCCCCATGATGCAATACCACCTCTTGCTTCTGTCAAGCGGCTCCCCTTTCGTCAGATTGCAGCGCGTTCTAGTCGATGTGTCAAGAGGATTTCTGCTTGCCATTTATGTCACAGAGCCATGCATATCATCCACTTTAGGGGTTGACACGATGATTCACCTTCATCAGGAGCAGTTCAAAAACAACAGGAAATGTTCTATGCTTAACTGTGCTCTCCAAATTGCAAGTATGAAAGGTCAGATATGATTGCGACCATTGCACAATATTAATGCACATGTGCTTGGGAGTAGGCCTCTAGCTCCGGGCACCTACACCATCACAGCCAGTGCGCCAGGCTACGCGCCACAGACTGCATCTGTGGAGGTGCCTGCTACTGGCAAAGGGGTGGTCCATGACTTCCTGCTGACTGCCTCTGCAGAAGAGGTGAAGCCAGTATCTTTTGGTGTTCCTACATAGGCTGGATTTGACTGTTGCTTTCATTTCGGCAGTGGCTTGTTGCATGAATCTCCCTGTTGGAAGGCTTACTTGGTTTCTTAGCCC
>QAXI01000425.1:468119-496010 GCA_004335615.1 Chloroidium sp. JM
ATTTGCAGTGGCTTGGAAATGCATTCAGAAATCAGTAGAGATGCCTGCACCCCCCCCCCCACACCCCAAACCCCCAACCCCAGGAGAGAGTGGCACAGCAGCACCCATCGCAGCAGAGCGGACTCACCGCGGTGTTCCTCCCCAGGCGGACGACGTTGACCCCCCTCTGGTGTAGCCCCTCCAGGATGTTGTCGGTAGCCGCGTTGGTGTCGGCGCACGCCAGCACCGGCCCGATCTCAATGTTGGACTCCTGCCCCACCTTGCTCATGCGGCTCAGCACCTCCAGCAGGGCCAGCAGGGTGCGCGTCTTGCCCGTGCCTGGGGGGCCCTGCACAGTATGGCACGCGTTTGCAGATCTATGTAACAAGGTTGGGAATAGCAACCTCGAATTGACCATTGCATAGCGGGATTCCTCAATTGTATGTCGCTGCTTGCCTGCCACAAACCGTGAAATTGTGGGAGGAAGTCAGGCAAGCTGAGCTCACAATTTCAAGCTGACTTGCTGCCGACGAGCTGTTGTTCAGTGTGCATTCGTCGAGACGCCAACATGAGGGACTGAGTTGCTCACCTGTCCATGGCAATACCCTTTGCCGCAGTGGGGGGAGCAAGCGGGGCAGTGAAACAGCACCTCCTCGTGGATATCTGTCTCAAGTCACCCTTTATTTACAATTATTGCGAATTTTGGATTGGTGATGGAGGAAGGGATGGGGAGGGGAAGAGGGAGGCGTGACAGGCACCTGCCACAGAGTGTAGGTCTGGCACAGGGACTGCGCAATGGCTTCTATCTGGCTCTTGTTCAGCGTGCGCACGCCGTCTTCTCCGGGCTTGCATACGGCCGCCAGCTCCGCCCGGGCCCCTTCCCTCCACGTCTTGGAATTGCTGCACGGCACTCACGCCTCAGCTCACTTCACCGCAGTCAAAAAATGGCATGCAAGCTCAAACTAATCTGCACCTCTCCAATCGCATTGCTGCTCTGTATGATATGACGCATGATGTCGTGAGTGCTGAGGGGTCTGAGGGATCACCTGATCCAGGTGGGTGGGGTCTTGGCCAGCCTTTTGCTGTCGGGGCTGCCCACCAGGATCTGGCGCACGTTCCACTCCCCCACCTTGAACAGCTTGGACACCTTGCCCTGCTGCCTGCACCGGGCCTCCTCCTCCTCGTACTCCCGCTCCTGCCGCTCTATCCGGGCCAGCTCCACCTCCGCAAGGCCGTTGTCATCACCGCCCTGCGAGAATGCATCGCTCCTCATGATCCGGAGAATTTTCAGGTTCCCCACGGAAGGGGGGGTTGGGGGGACAATAGGGGTTGAGCCAAACCGAGAAGCGCGCGTATGTGAAAGACATTTATTCAACGATTCAGAGGTCATCATAAAAGCGGGGAAGATGATCCAAGGGGGGCACACAAGGATTCTTACAAAGGCAGGTGGTATTTCTACATTTCTGCAACGGCACTGCAGAATGCGCCACTGAGTTCTGCAGCCTCCTCTCCTGCCACGCCAAGTGTTCCACTACTGTTTGGCTCTTAATTCGTCATTGGAAGCTCTTTTGTCAATTGTCCTCCTGTGGGAAGAGTACCTGCCATGTTTGCTGAAGTGGCTATGAACTCAGGAATGAAGGCAACAAACAGGTGTGCATTTGATCGACAAAAGATTGACTGCAGAGCACCAAGCTGAGCCATAATTTCACAGCAATTGTTGGACTAGTGTTATGCATTCTTAGCTGTGTGCTGGGGGTTTTGGTAGATATCAGGACGTATGCGTGAGCAATGTGCAGGAAATGGGGTCACCTTCTCCAGTCGGGCCAAGGATTTGCGCTCCCTGAAAGTGTCAAGCTGCCTCAGGTGGGCATGCGGCTTGTCCAACATCGAGATGGCCTGCAGAACAAACCCAATAATTGGTTGAAGCAACGTATCATTGCCTCAGACCCTTTCTTCATCCCAAAGAGGACAAATTTGCGTCCGCACAGCCCCAACATTCAGCCAGATCCCAGTCCAAACTTTCAATCTAGCTAGCTGGTGATCCAAAAAACGTACTGGTGGCGCGGATGTAGGGGTCGAGTCTTAGGCTGAGTCCTGGAAGATACCTTTGACCTTGTCTTCATTATCATCATCGCCTTGACAAAAAAGCAGACTACGGAATCAGGCATCTAGTTGGAACCCAATTTCCATTCAGTGTAACAATAAGCACTCTTGGCTCTGCTAAGATGGGTGAACTCCGCGAGAGGGTGGCTCACAGCTTGCTGCCTGTGACTGGTGGTCTCCTGCACTGTCTTGTCCAGCCTCCACCTCACATCTGCAGACCCCACAGTCTCAAGTAACAGCAAGGCTCGAAGCCACAATGCAAGGGGGGGTGGGTTGGTTCTGTAGCTGTATTGTACTTGAGGGTGCTCATATTCAACAGGGGGAGGTACTGAGGGAGGAGGATGGCTTTGCAATCGATTGTCATAAGCAGGGCCGCTACCCACATTCTCACATGGCTGCCACCGTCGTACTTTGTCATGTACCCAGGAGGAAGGCCGGAGACAGTTTGGAGAACCTGGCTCATTTGTGAATTGTTACGAGGTGCACAAGAGCTCTCCTGTCGCCTTCCTGCCAAGAGCTCATCTACTCTTCACCAAGGAGGCCCTGTGACTTTATGATCTAATCTTCATTGACCCGCCTCTCTTGAGCTGAATTGCCGGAAAGACTGACCTGGGTTTGCCAGAAGCTCCTCGTGCACGATGTTGCTGACCGCCACCCTCAGCCGGTCCTTGCGGCTCAAGATCAGGCTTGCCTCCAAGCGCACCTCCCCCTCCTGCCATGACATGCCAGCCTGTCACGTGCGGGACATGTCCTGCTGGTGGTCTGAATACCCCATGACAATCGAGATCAAAACCCAAAATACTTTGCTAACAGCGGTCGCATGTATTCGAGGAGAATTTGGGGCGATCTGGAGATGTAGTGTACTGTGATAAATGCAATTCTTTGGTGGGGAAGGTTGGCAGTACCTTAGGCGGCAGGTTGCCGTTCTTGTCTGCCTTCAGGATCAGCAGCGGGTCCCCCTTCTTGAAGTTGTGCTCAGGCAAGTTGATGTACCGCACGGGCACCACCTCTGCTTCCACGCCAGTCTCTCCAGGGTTGGTTGCCCCCACCCCCTCCGCCTCCCCTGCTCCAAAACAAGGATCTCGCATCTCCGTGCCCTCTGTCTGATGCTGTGAACGAGGTGTAGTCGCAAAAACGCGACAGCTAAAACTGGAAGGTGAGTTCCTGGTCCCAAGATTCCTCCTGCACCCAAGACCAGCTCTTGCTTAAAGCACTGTAGCAAAGCATGGATAGGTTTTGGACAGGGTGGTAGATCTATCAGGTGGTGTCTCAGGATCCTGCAACACTGGGCAAAAGTATTTGGGACAATGCATGGATGCATAAAGTCTAGGTGTGATCATTGCCAGTGTCACATCCCAGAGACCCTGGGCCGTGATGCAGAGCGCAGACATGTCTCACCCAGCAGCTCGGAGTCACCGTCGCCCAGCGTTTCCGCCGCCTCCTCCTCTGCCGCACGCTCCCCCAAGGCAACCTCGGTGACACCCTCCCACACCGGCGGTCCCTCTTCTCCCACCCCTTCCTCGGCTTCCTCCCCCTCTGTGGCTCTCGTGGGCCCGCCATCCGCCTCAGCCCCCCTGACCGCCTCTGTGGAATCAAGCACCGCAGGTCCCTCCGTCAACCGGCTTGCCTCTTGTTCCCCCTGCAGAAGAGCAAAACCTTTCTACAAAGCTCCCCATGCTTCAGATTTTAGCCATGCAGGAATCCTGGTACAGTAGTATGGAACAGAATGAGCTCCCTTCACCACCAGGGAGGCGCGTCCCGCTTGTCCAATATGCAGTGAGCTCACCTGAGTGGTCCCTGCAGCTTCCTCTGGGTCCAGGGGCGTCTCCGGTTGTCGCTCGTCCAGGTGGAGGGTCCAGACCTTGTCGCTTCCTGACAGCTGGGAGCTGTTCTCGTCAAAGGTGGCCTGCAGCCCCACGAGGATGACACCTGCACCACGATTGAGCAATGAACTGTGGTGACGCTTGGATGTGAGGGCAACGAATTTATTGCTGCAGGTTCTCTCGCTCGACAGAAGGTGCTGCAGGGAAATGCAGCCCTGTAGTACACAGCCAATCAGCCCACATGAGTGTGGCGCATGAGGATGACAAGTGCACTATAGTCCAAGCCCAAAGATTGGGGCAATGAGAGGTGTCGCAGAGGCCTATTATATATATATCATACAACAATATCTTTGTACAATTAGACACAGCCATGACGTGTTTCTGCAACTGTTGCTCATTCCATGCAAGACACAGAATGTCGCTTCTGGATCATTATGTCGTCGCAGACAACTAGTGAGGCATATGGGTGAGGAGGGAGCACAAGCTTGTATTAGGAAGCAATGTCCCCACCCGAAGGCCAGGCGGCAGAACCGACCAAAACCTCGCAAGGCACATACATTTTGGCACCAAAATCAATCTGGACAAAAGAGTTGGGCGGCACCTGATCTCCGCAGCTGGGACACTGTGCGCCGCTTGTACTGCCGGAAGTGGGAATCTTTGGCTTCTTCCACCTCCGCCTCCACAGCCAGCGACAGCCTTTGCTGCACAGCAACACACCGCCTTAAAGATCCCAACCCCCCAAACAGCTTTTGTTAAGACACAGATCCAAAACTGGAAGGTCATGGATGACTGGGTGTGGGTCCTGCCCATTGTGTTTGGACGTTTGCCATCACCCAAGGATCCATGAGCATCACAATCGCATTTGACACGGCATGGCCCTGCCTGAACTTGCAAGGCACCAAAGTGCTCCCAGCTGCACCTCAGAATCCTCGGTGCGACAAGACCACCTCGATCCTCAAGAATCCCAATCCCAAGAACTGCCAGGGGTTGTTGTTCAACAGTCAGGGCAGACCTGCAAGAGATCGGCGGCCTTGTAGAATCCCAGGACGTCTGCTTTGGCAGCTCCCTGGCTCCTGACCTTTCTCTCAGCCCTGCCCGCCCCCTCTGCCGTGGTTCTGCTAGGAGATCCTGCCGCTTGACTGGTGGAGGCCTCGGCACCTGCACAGGGCCACATGCCTCCTATCTCGGCCAATCGACAGATGGGTGGAGATGGTTACTATCTGGTGGCACTCGATCCCAGCTTTCCAGTCAACGTGCTTCGACTGCAACAATCATTCAGTCTGTTCAGCAATTTGCAAGTCGCCCTTGCGTATCATCACAGCGTTGATTTGCTGGCCTTCCGGAAGCCGAGATCGCAAGGCACACGACCCGGCATCCATCTAGGAAGAATGGCAGCATCGAAAAGCAGCCACCACGCTTTTTACCAGGGCGTCAAAGCTCCTGTAATTATCCGCATTTCCCGATTAGAGCGTGACGCCCTGGTAAAGCATGCAAGCAATCTGCCTTGGAAAGCCAGACAATAACATGAATTGAAATGGGAAGATAGTGTCGAATCTACACCAGACCACGCTTGCGCGGGTGTGGAGCAAGGTTTTACCTGGCGGTGCAGGGGTAGACGCCGGATTCTGCCGAGGGGCCGTGACGTTCTGCCTGAGTTTGGGGGGCCTGATGCTTTGGGCGATGCGCCTGACGTCGGTGTCCCGGTCAGGCCTGGCGGCTCGCACCATGTCGGCATCCATGTCGTCGGGGGGTGGGGGTGCCGCCCGTCGGGCGTGGGTGATGGTGCGCTTGATGGGCGGCGGTGGGGCAGGATCCTCGCGCCGCGGAGCTACTGGAAACACACAGGCAGGGGCTTCTCGTTGGGAGCAGGTGCATGTAAATTGAGAACTCAAGAATTGCAGTGAGATGAAAGGGCAAGATGATAGCGCCCCAGAACACGATTCTGGTGAATGTTAGGATGGGAGGTGTGGGATAGAGGAGTAACATGTTCTGGCGAGGGCATCTGTAAGGGAGCTAAGCCTCGGTGGGATAGATGCACTCTCAAGAATTATAGGCAAATCCTGGATGCAGAGCCATAGAAGGGCGACATGGGTATTCAAAACAGCTGCTAGAGCCTCTGCACCAAATTTACCTGAAGTTTACCGACGAATCCAGAATTGTATGAGAATCTCCTCTCATCTCTACCATTTATCTTCTCCTCTCTGATGATCGCACAAGCAAACACTGCTTCCCTCAGTGCTTGATTCCAAGACAAAGTGAAGGGTCATCTGAACGTCCAAGACCCTTTTTGTCACAGTAATTCCACCACTGCCATGATCTCAACCCCAGCACAGGCCCTTACCTGGTGCAGGGTTCCCCCCAGCTGCGGCTCCGCCTGTACCGTCATACCAGCTATTGTCAGCCCAGTCATCCACAGCCCATTCAGAGGTGGCGGACCCCTGTGTGGAGCCACCTCCTCCATACCACCCGCTGCCTCCCCCTGCTGCAGCTCCGCTGGTGGAGGCTTCGCGGCTGCTGGAGCGCCTCTCCCGCCCTGCAAGAAGTAAAAACAAAATTGACAACTCCGTCAATCCACTCATTGCAGCGCCCCTTACTGCCTGATCACCTTGCCTGCTGTCGGGACGACAGGGCTGATTATCAGTTTCACATGCAATCCAACTTGCAGGTCTCAGACTCACGGTCGGTTTTTTGAGTGACCAATACGATTAAAACGAGAGGCGGAGAGGCCATGAAAGCGGCTGACCTTGCTGATCGTCAATTGGGACCGGAGATCCTGCTCCTGCAGGGGCTTCCCCTTGGCTCCGGGCCTGGCTTCCGGCCTGCAACATCCAAGTATCAGCAGCTCGTGGGGACCCTGACCAGGATCCCCCCCCCCTTCCCCCCCCTTCCTCTCTCAATTTTCTCCACTTTTAGTGTGAGAGGTTCTTGAAAGAATTCGTGATGACAGAATCTCCGATGCTCTTCTCCATCGTTCACTGAAATTGACGTTGCCTGCCGATTGAAAAGCAACGGACGAATTGCAATCACAGGGCTTCGCTGCGGGCTACGCTGCTGCTTGGAGGGCAGTTTGTACAGTTAATTCCATTGTGATGATGATATTGTGATGAGAATATTGCACTGCCAGATGAACCTAGTCATCCACCCAGAAACTGCCTCTCCATGAGCAGCAAAGTCCGTGATGATCAGAATGTATAGCGTTCTGCAGGACTGGGGACTTACATCATATAGCCAGTCCTGTGAAGTCTGCGATGCCGCCCCTCCGGACCTGCCGAGGAAAGCTGTTTAGAACTTGTGCCACATTATCAGCAAAAAACACACCTGCTTCTCACGGTTCAAACCCCCCAGGCGCGGCTGGTCCTTCTCTTCGTCCATTTTTTGTCAGCCTGTGTCAGCACTGCTTTGACAAAAGCTGTTTCGCGCTGATAAGGTGTAAGGGAGGTCACCACAAGCCCAAGTCTAGCAAGCAGCATGTCCCTTTGAGGGGTTGATTGGATCTCGAACGAATACCTTCTTTCAAATTGAATGGCAACTATTCAAGGCAGTGGCCAGGGGAGCTTTGTGTTTAATCTTGATCTAAATCAGGCTGAAGCGCTTGCTAGGTGGGAGGAAGGAAATCCACAAATACCTACTAGATGAAAGATGGACAACGATTTCTTGTTTGGAAGGCTGCACAAAATAATTGCTGACCTGGCAGGGCTGCCTGCCGGGTCGCTGCGGGACTGAACGAGTGACCGGAAGTCCGAGCCCAGATTGCCTTTCCTGTTTCTGGCGATGTCAGCCACACCCCTCCCGCCGCCACCTGCAGCGCCACCCAGACAGCTCAAGGGGACAGATCACCCGCAGACCAGGGTTGGCAAAAAAAGAGCAAGGAAGCCCCTGTCGGTCACACAGAGCTTGGTATGATCTTATGTATCTACTTGGTGGGATGAGTGTCTTTGCACTTGTAGGTTGATGGCCACGGTCTCCAGAGATGATTAGGCATATCACTGTGAGGTTGTTCAAGGGGAAGGACCTGACGATCTTGCAAATGAGCAAAGGGCGCAGGGCCCCTGGTCTCACTCTTGCAGATGGGTTGACCGCAGAAGGCAGGAAGAGGGTTGTGATCACATGGCTGCCCAGGTAAGAATGGAATGCAAGTTCTGTCCGTTAATGCTCGCATTTTAAGAATGCACGCATGAATCCAAAGTACAGTAATGAATTATGGAATGCAAGCGCACTTCCCTCATTGGGAGAAGAAGCTGGAGAAGTGCTTCCAGAAGTTCGTATCCTTGACAGGGGTTGAGGGGCCGAGGGGCAGCCCACCTGCCTGGCCTTGGGAGGCAGCGGTCTGGTTCCCCCGCTGCGGAGGCCTACCCCTCAGCTCAGGGTTCTGGCCCACTTCCTGCACCTTGCTGCTGGTGTCCCTCAGCGACTCCTCCAGCCCCCCCGCCACATCCCATGCATCCTCGTCGTCATCCGGCTCCTGCACCTCCCTCACTGATGAGCATTCTGCGAACTGTTTGTTCAAGCAATCTATACCTTTCAGTACTGCTATCATTGCAAGAGTGCCTTGTGGCTTCAGCCTCGACGACTGACATGGCCTGCTTAACTGGGGCAGCAGCTGAATCATGAAACAAGCTCCATAGAGCACAGGCCATGAGCATTTGGGCACGCGATGCAAATCTTTGTCGGAGCAGGTCAATGCGATTGATCGCCGCTTCTGGTGCCACGCCAGGGCGATGTCATCATCACTGCCGTGGTCACCCCCCCCCCCCCCCCCCCTCCCTATCCGCTATACTGAACCAGCCAGCTTCATGCATTGAAAGGAGCGCCTACAGTGCAGCAGACTCACCCCCATGTACTCGTCATCCACCCAGCTGCGTGCTCGCTTGGGGGAGCGGGCCCTCGCCTCCGGCGGTGGCAACCGCGTGCCATAGTCCACAGAGTCATCCTCTCGGTCATACCAGCTGTCCTCTCCTTGGCTGGGAGCACCCCCCGCGCCCAACCCCTCTTTCAGCTGGGTAAGGGCTTGCGGGTGCAGGTGGTTCACCTGCTTGCCAACATGAGGCTATGAAGCCCAAGCTCAATATCTGCGGGCATCGGGAAAAGCGGATTCCACATTTTTGGAAGGCCAGGAGGTAGTCAGATGTCACTCCTGGGTCCGGCTGATTGCACAATTGTTTTACTGCTGGGCTTGCAAAACAGCACATAAATCCGCTAGTTTAGATTGACATGGGGAAGAGAGGGGGGGTGTGTGTGTTCCAATTTCCGAAGTCAATCCGAGATACTTCAGCTCTGCAGTGGCAAAAACCCTTGTCGCCAACCCTGAAAGTCAGGCAGAGCCCTCCTCATGTCCTACCTGGTCAGGTTGGGTGCCGGCCCCCTGAGCCTGGGCCTGTCGCAGCTTTGCTGCATAGCTGCCGATCCCCCGGCGCTGCCCCCCCTCGGAGAAGTCATCGCGATCTCCAGCCCCCTGCTGCACAAAGGGATTGCAAAGCTCCCCTCGTGGCACAAAGTGGCAGGATGGGGTGTTGGCAATTTGCCTTTGCAAATCGCAACCTTTATAATGGGGGATCGTTATCGTTAATTTCGTCAAAACGAGGTCGAGAGATATGGCGAGTGCAGGGGCCTTTCTGTCAGCTATCAAAAGTTAGCAACATGCATGTGAGAATAAACATTTTACCGCCTTGAAGAGTGGCTGAAATTGGCTGGGGGGTTGGAGGAGCACGTATGTGTTGCCATGCCATGTTTTGCATTACCATCGTGGCACTCAGGGCTGCAGAGGCTCACCAGCTGAGCATTGGGACATCGCTTCAGGCGCTGTGACGCCCCCGGGCCCCTTTCCCACCATGCTTGTCTGGCCACTGAATGTCTGCCAATGAGGCCCTGTTGCCTTGGCTTCGTCACCTGCGGCACCCAGGCAGTCAATGCAATCAGCTGTTTGACAGGTAGTGTCTTCCTTTTTGGAGGATAGGACCACCAGGTAGCGTTGAGACAAAATTGATCGTCAAAATATCCCGATGCAGCTTGTGTCTTATTCAATGCCCAGAACTGGCCAATTGTAGTATTTGTTCCACGTTTGCGCAGCACTGACAGGCGAGCAGAACCAAGACATGCAACCCGACCAATACATGGACTGCTCTAGCATAGTTCCAGCAGATTTTAGGCAAAAAGCTTCCACTCGATGTTAAACCAAATAACATCACGAACGTTGGCGAATTGAAAAGTTACCGAATGTCGAGTTGCATTGTGGGGTTGAAACAGCAAGCAGTGCTGATGATGCGCTTCGACTATCATCAAGGCGCTGTTCATTGGCCGTACATATCATTAATGCTCTAAATTTGACCACAAAGGGATTCCGGAAAGAACCCTGCCGCCAAGGTTCCCAGTTCACGCTCAAATCAGAACCGATTGCGGAGTACGTATAGGATTACATTCGTCTGCTGGTGTTTCTTTCGAGAAAGAGAAAGTGTCGCGCTCAGAATATAGCACACGGTACTGTCAACTTGCACCTCTAGACTGTACTTAGTTACCACCAGCATCCTAGCTAACCAGCAATCTTTCGGAAGAGCAGCCAAAGGCACATCATGGTCGGTCGTAGAGGGAAGAGAGACAGAGTTGAGCGGCATCGCCAGGGCCTGACAGAGCAAATCGAGGACCCCGAAGAACAGGGCGTCAGGGTCAGTAGTTCATCAATGCATACTTGCTTTCAATTGGGAGAGACATGCCTCAGATCCATTTCCTGTTTGCCTCCTTCCCCAAGGCACCCCGCTCACCTGCCTCCTCTCCTCGCAGACAAGACCCAGGAGCAAGCGACAGAAAGCAGAGGAACAGGCGGAAAATGAGGTGAGTCACAGCCACCTTTGCAGGTCCCAATGCTCCCAATGTCGCTATGTTCATTTCGTGCATTCCTTGCCCTAGCGGCTTGCAAATTCTTGAATGTGTGTGAACACAAGCTTTAGCCCAAACAAGCTCCAGGAAATTGTGGTACCATTTTCAGGGAGCTAATGTGCCTCAGCCATGCAGGCGTTGGAGGAGAAAATGACGGCCAAGATCATGAAGGAGGCTCGTGAGCAAAATGAGGACCTAGAGGCGGAAGAGAATGTAATGCTAGCCAGCGCTAGAAACCAGAGCCAACAGGCATTCCCCTACTTTCACACCATGAAAGATCCCGCCCTTTCCACATCTCTACAGGCGCACTTTTGCATTGTCTGGTGTTGGGATTGGGCGTAGGACACAATGTTCACTCAGCATTGCAATCGATACCCCAACCCATCAGCACCCCCCGTGTGCCATTAAACACCTTTTTAAGCTCAACAACCCGTGCCCCTTCACAGGGAGCAGCAACCCTGGCAGAGTCGGACTCTGATGACGAAGAAGGCGACTTCAGAGACTTCAGCGATGGAGACAGCAGGTGATCAATCATCCTCGGCTGCATGATACATGTTCCTTCAGAGTGTCGCATGTTCTTCCCAAGGGCGTCCCTCTGTGCGTTGTGCACACAGATTGTGGTGATTCACTGAAGCATGTGTGTGACGGAGGTGCTTAGCAGAGCATTGAAAGGGAACATTGTGAGGGGGGCACAGTTCCTGTCTTCGATGTGTGTTATGGGATGGAGCAAAGATGGTCGCTGCATCCTGGCACGCTTCCTACAGTTCACATCTTTGTGACTTTGGTTTGCAGATTGGTGGTCAAGAAGATGACTCAGCTCGTGCAGACAAACCTCCCTGATGTAATGTGAATCACCCTCATACAGAAGCTGTACAGGCCCTTCTTGTTCCCCAACATGACTGACTGCAGGTGGGAGGAGGAAGAGGTGGAGATCTCTCCAGAGGACGAGGCAGCCATGGCGGCTTTCCTGCGCCCCCAGGCCAGGCAGCGAACCCTGGCCGACATCATCCTGGAGAAGATCCAGGAGAAGCAGCAGCGCCAGGCCCTCAGGGAGCATGGCGGGTGGGCTTCCTGTTCTCTTCCGCTCCTCTTCCAACGCTGATTTCATTTCATCAAGAAACTCGATTCTATTTGATGAAGTCTCCTTGACGCCCTCACGCTTGCCATCTGGATCAGGGAATTATGCTCACGAGTCAGAGATGGGCGAGGCCTAAAATTTGCTGTGCAGATCGAGTCAGCCTGAAAGTAGTCCAATCAATTAGCCATGTATAGGGGGTGAAACATTTTCACTAGCTGGGGAGGTAAAAGCCGCCATCAATTACATCGAAGGTGGCTCATTACACACAGGATAGGGGGGGTTTTGTCAGCCAAACAGTTGAAAAAACACGCATGCGAAGCACTGTGTCAGAGGTGGGAAAGGCAGAGTGGCCCAGGCGATTTGCAAATCTGCAGGCAGGAGGTTGAGGAGCCGGCGGGGGAGCCCGGTATTGACGAGAAGGTGGCAGCCGTCTACAAGGGGGTGGGGCTCATCATGAAGCGTTTCACCACTGGCAAGGTTCCCAAGGCATTCAAGATCATCCCCAGCCTGCAGAACTGGGAAGAGGTGACCCCTCCAATACAACTTTTCCCCTCGTCCACTTTGGTGCGAAAGCTTTCAGTTTGCAATGTAGAAGTCAAGACAGCAGATCTCAGCATATGCAATCTCACTGCAGAAATCCATTTCAGAGCTTTGCAAATGGAAGGATTTTTAAAAGGGACTATCCATACATCACTTTGACCTGAATGCAGGAATGACCAGGAAGAGGCATTCGACAAAACAAGCAACTTTCCATGTGTCAGAAGAATGCATGTGTTCATGCACCGGCAGACTGTGTGTGAAGACAGACACAACAAGGTTGTCCTGAGGATGATTCATGTGCGCAGGTGCTGCTGCTGACGGAACCAGAGGAGTGGAGCCCGCACGCCGTGTACCAGGCCACCCGCCTGTTCGTGAGCAACCTGAACGCGCGCATGGCTCAGCGATTCCTGGCCCTGGTCCTGCTGCCGCACGTGCGCGAGGACATACGCGCCCACAGGCGCCTGCACTTTGCGCTGTATCAGGCCATGAAGAAGGCCACCTACAAGCCGGACGCCTTCTTCAAGGTGCGCTGGCCTCACCCTTGCAAACTGAAGAATGCTTGATTCCTTGGTAGTCAGGCAGCACCACTGCCTCGTTGCAGGCCTGGATGTTCATGTCCAGGCACTGGGTCTGGGGAAGGGGGAAAGGGGGTTAGGTCGTCAATCCCTGTAAGTGATGGTAAGCTCCATGACGAGCAGGCTTCGCGACAAGCAATCATATTACCTGAACACAATTATATTGCCCGCAACGCAGTCTGGCACGTCCCAAACAATCAGGGGGACACTCCTTCCCCGGCCACACAGTCAAACAAGCAAGTTACCATCTACGGGAAATTGCATTTTTACCGGGGCTGTGCAGGGACTGCTGCTGCCCCTGTGCCAGAGCGGCACGTGCACCCTGCGGGAGGCGGTGATCGTGAGCAGCGTCATCAACAGGGTGTCCATCCCCGTGGTACACTCGGCGGCCGCCCTGCTGCGCCTGGCGGACATGGAGTACTCCGGCACCACCTCCTTCTTCATCAGGGTGCTGCTGGACAAGAAGTATGCCATGCCATACAGAGTCGTGAGCCCCCCCCAACCCCACCTGGGGCTCTCCACATCCCCTCCTCCACAGACATCCTCCTTCATCATGGTGCTGCTGCCAGAGTTTGCATGCAATGCCCTGCAGAGTCATACACCCATTCCCAGGTTTCTTACCGGCAGTATGGCGTTCACGGCCGCGTTACAGCACTGCAAGCCTAGCAACCTCTCGACTCAATATTTTCGGAGGATGCTTTCTGGTGGCTTTCGTGGAGGTATGCAAGGAACGTTTCTGGTGCGCTGAGCCAGGATCGTCCGTCATTGTTCAGGCTTGGGGGGTTTTGGCTACTTTCGCTTATGGCATGTTGCTGTCAATCAGGGAATACCGACGTGTGCAACATGATCAGAATGCCTTGGAGATGTCTCTCCTTGGATCCCATTCCTGATTTGCCCAGGCTTGAGCAAGCCTTCAACGGCAATCTGGCGCACAACACCTGACTCTATGAACACATGTCAGCCTCTGTCTGTGTATCAGGTGGATGCTGTGGTGGACCACTTCATGCGGTTCCTCAGGGAGGAGCGCACGCTGCCTGTGGTATGGCATCAGTCACTCTTGGTCTTCATCCAGAGGTACGATCCTGATTCCAAGCGTGAGGATCTTTTTTGAAGACATTTGCAGCTACTCGATTCATTCGATGTGGGGTGGCAATAGTGTATAGACACTGCAAGATGGCAATGATGACTAGTATCCGCGCTACTGATGTCTCCTGACGACACACTGGTCAATGGTTGAATTTCTTACTCTGAGCCATCTTGCTGACTTTTACGAGTGTATGGGAGGGAATGCATCCAAACGAGGATCAGCCTTTGAAGTCCACCTGTCTCAGCTGTTCCTTGTGCTATATTGTTCCTGGCCAAATTGTGTGTCACTGCCTGGCCGCTCTGGCCCCTCAGCCTTGCCTGACAGCTATTCCTAGGATCTTTTTATTTTCTGTCAGAAATTCGGGATTGGCAATGATGACTAGTATCCGCGCTACTGATGTCCCCTGACGACAAATTGGTCAATGGTTGAATTTCTTACTCTGAGCCAATCCTGAATACTTTGCGACCAGACAGGACATGTGATACTTCCTTAGTGATCCATTCGACTGCTGAATGCCGTGTTTCTCTTCTCCTTGCTGGAAATGAATCATCTCTGTGCCCTTTTACATCACAACAGGTTGGGAAGTTGGTGTGTTTAATCAGGTACAAGCATGAGATCCGGAAAGAGGACCAGCAAGGCCTTCGAAAGCTGGCAAAGACGCAGTATCACTATCAAGTCAGCCCAGAGATTCACAGGGAACTGGAACTTGCCAGGTACCCTCTTTTCTGTTGCACAGACAAGAGCAGAATCATCCTGCACAGCAGAGAAATTTTGCTGCTCGAGGAGCTCAACAGACGAGGCTTGTACCTTTGCACCCTCAATTACTCCCTGTGGTGCACTGACACTGCCCTGGAAGCTCCCTCATGGCTCACAGAATCCATGGATGCAGGTCAAGGGGCCAGAAGGCGGCAGAGGACGTTTCCATGAGGCCACAGGCAAAGGTTGGGGCCAAGAACACTGAAGACATCCGCAACCTCGCACCAATCATCTTCATGGATGAAGATTGAGGGGTTGCCTCCTGTACATATTATGCGCCAGCCTCTTGCTGTTTTGTACTGTTGAATTTGAACGCGCATACCGAACACAACCCATGAATAATTCACCAGGTTTGCCAACACCTGATTTTTGTTGAGTTGATTCTTCCTTAGATTTTTTGCTGACATAATTCATAATAAGAAATGCCTCGTTGCAAGCTTGGTGCACGGGAAGTATCCAGCCGCAGCCGTGAGCTGCACTGCGCACAAAGTGAAACAGAGCTCTTGCATATGAACGGCACATCCCCAGCCCAAATTTTAGGCGGCATTAGCCTTCAGTTGTAGACATCTGCTTGCCGGAACGGATCTCTGTTACATACATTATACTCACTGTCAGTCTCCAAGGACAACCTGTCCGGTGCAAATAATAACGGATTTATTGCAAGCTCATCATCGAGATCCGCGTGAAGGCAATGGTGCGATGAGGAAAGGCAAAGAGCACAGTCAAACGCAGAAAACTTCTTCTAAACGCCCAGGTCGCACCTCCGTCCAGGCGTACTGACAACAGATGACACTTGCGATGCTCAGCAATCCTGTGCAACGCACTGCATTCTATTATTTTGGATCTCAATTGTAGCCTATTTTTGAGCAAACGATTATCCACCCCATCTTTCACTCATCTTGTTCTATAGATGCAAATGCTTGCTGACCCTCTTCTTTTAAGTATGCAAAAACTCATCTGCCGCTGCGCAAAGCATGTCATTGAGCCGAATTGATGCAGCGCTTATTGTTAAAGAAATTATCTGGTCTGGCAGGGAGGAAGGGTGGCGAAGGAAACGAGTCCAGTACTCTGAAGAGCGGACAGCTCAGGGAGACCAAGAGCAGACAGGAGGATCAAGGGCAAGCGAACGCAAGAGCAGGGCAATTGGGGCAACAGAGACCTGCCAGCACCCTTTCTTCTCCCGCTGGGAAAGGGGCCAAGGCAACAGCCAAAACACCCCAGCCTAGGCGAGGAAAGCATGCCCACCTTGGTAATGGGCAGATAGATGAGAGCTCAGGGGAGAGACATGCCCCTGTGTCAGCGAAGAGCACAGATGAGGCGGAGCTGGAGAAAAACCTCCTGCAGGTGAGGCCTTTGAGAACGATCACTTCATTTTCATCTGCAATGACCTCGTTAAATTGATAAGGGTTCGCATAGCGAGCCACGCCGGTCGCACTTCATGTCTCTTTCCTTCTACCTCTCTCACAGGCACTGCTACATTCCACCTTGGCATTCACAATCGTGCATCAAGCGACAGGAATACAGTGAAGGGATAGCAACACAGGGGCAAATATCGCCAAATAAAATATTGGCGGGCAAGCCACAGCCCCTGATATCAGAAGGTTCATGGAGGTGTTTGCCGGTGTAGATGTTGTGGAAAGCCCAATTTCATGAACCATCTTCGTGCCAACATGTCAAGAAACAGCTGAAATTTGTGTGGCAGGTCTCTGAGATGCTGCACAGCCTGAATGCACCCTCCAGAAGGACCAGTATGAACGGCCAGGCCCCGGCAGCTGCTCCTGCAACAAGGAATGGATTGCTGTCCACAGAGTGAGCCCCCATTGCGTATGGTCGAGTACATTGACAGCCGGCAAGGCCAGCAGTCAAGACCTTGAAAATGGAGTGAAGATATCCCCCTCCCCCCCCCCCCTTTCCTCTGGCAAGCATATGGCTGATTTGAGATGGTCAGTTCTGCTCACATACCCTCGAGCTAGCGGTTCCATGGATCTAGCCAAAGTAACGCCAGTAAGAAACTCTTAGCACACTGGAGACTGCTTCATTGCAATTGCCCCAGGACACAAGTATGGTTCTGCTTGCCTGCACAGCAACGTGCTACAGACCTCTAATTGTGGCACCAAGCTGCTGTGCGGCTGGGCAGGAAAGCAACAAAAGGCACCAGAACAGCCAGCTTCCAAGGGTTTCTCACCTCTGGAAGCTTGGGGATGGGGGGAGAGGAGTACGTTGAGAACAGCCCCCCAGGAAACCCTCCCTGATGGCAGGGATGACGACAGGCCGGTGTACCGGGCGGAGGACTACATGGTGCGCCTTCCCGACACGCCGCTGCTGTCCGACGTCCCCCGCAAGGAGAACATGTTCAGGCAGCAGGCCAAGCGAGCCAAGAGCTTCATGGGGAAGCTCTGGCCCAGAAATTCTTTGCACGCCGGCGGAGGTCTGCTGGCAGGGGCTTCCCACACGGAGCCCTTGGTGTGATCCCATCTGCCCACCTTTCTCCTCTCATGGCTTTGGTCTCTGCGGCAATAATTTCTTGCTCGAATTGCAGCAGAGATTCAGAGAACACTGATGTTGTGGAGAACAGTTCAGAGTTTGAGGGCCAACAATCTGCATGCAAGATTATTCGGGGGAAGCCTAGTGGCAAGGGTATTATTGGAGCATAAGAGTCTCAAATCGTTGGTCTATTTGAGATTGCCTGCTCACTGAAGCTTCCTATCATTGCCTTGATCTTGAAATTGCAAAAGGTAGTCACAACTCTGCTCTGCATGAAGTAAACCTTTCTTAATTTTCTCAGCATCTTTCAGGGTTACACTGTTGCTGTTTTGTGGGAAGCTGTACATGCTCCAATTGACTAAGAAATTGATTTGGCAGGCAAGCACAGGGGTTCAGGAGCAGCGATTTGGCGCGTGGAGGCCTGTTGCAAGCCTGCCCCGGCCGCAGGCCTTCAGTACAGTCCCCACAGAGCAGCTGCTGCTGATGAGTCAGCCGCTGCTGGCCACACAACCTGCAATCTCCCTGAAGCCTCCGAACGCACCCCTTCAAGACCTCAGGCATATAACTCTCCCCCGAAGGATGAAGATTTTGTTCTGGCATGGCTGTGATGGTGTGATGAAGAATCTTGCTCAAGGGAGTCACTGCAACCCCATACCTTTTGTGTGACAGAATAGGCCGCGTCTGGTCTTCAGTCTCACCTGGACTGCAATATCCACATGATGTCCAAAAGTCTGCTAATCCAGAAGTGGAGTAAAGCAGTGGCATGTGAGGGCAGTAGGCAGCCTTCACAAAATCAGGAACCAAGGCAAACTCTCTGACAGAAGGGTCTGCAGGTATGTCTGCCTGCCCGAGCTCTCACAGGCAGACTCTGGGGGACAGGGGAGTCAGCAGCAGGCAGGAGGGGCAGCTGTTGGCCACCAAGCGCCTCAGGAGGAGTCCATCCCTCTGCCAGAAGGAGGGGAGGAGGCAAGGCCGAAGTACCCAGTCCCGACTGCAAGTCAGCTGCACCTGCCGCCTCCCCGGGTCAGCAAATCCACTGACAGATTCGAGCTGTATCTCTACACATCCAGCCGCCCAACCAGAAACAAATAGAATTGCAGGCCATAGGCTTGAAATGCATGCTTCAGTGAGTAACACGTGTCAGAGTGCATGTTGTCCAAGACTTGGGAACGCTGGAAAGAGCACAGCCTCCCCTTCCCGTTCCTCTTCACCAAGCTCTCCTGCCACATACTGCCGGTCTGTGACCCCACAAGTCAGCATCCAAGATGATTGTCCTTCATGCAGGAGCCAAGCAGTAGCAGTGCAGGGGAGCGGCGGGGCCGACTGTCTGGCACACAGTCCGCCCAGCGTCCCGGCAATGGCAGGCTGTCGGCAGAGGTGGAGCAGGAGAGCTTGGACAGCGCGGCGGTAATTGGAAACGAGGCTGCGGGAAGAGGAGGGGCATCTGTAACAGGGCCCATTCCAGGTGGAAAAAGGGGGAACGTGGCATCAGAGCCTGTGAGCAAGGTTGGGGGGCGGCAGTCTGGGGGAGATCTGGCCGGTGGAGACGGCAGCAAGCATGGTGAACCGCGCCACGGCAGGCCTGATGCTGAGGAGCGCTTGGGAGGTGCCACAACCCAGAGTGACGCCGGCTCGAAAGGTGATTATTTAGCCCATCCTTTTTTTTCTGAAAGGTGAATGTACGGTGGATACATTGGATGCTGTGTCCTTCTGCCTCTCGTACTCTTACAATCCAACGCCAGGACACATCTTGGCAGTAGATTGCTGCCAACTCTGTCAACCGGCAGTCTGTTATGTGTGTGGGGCTTGCAGCAAAAGTGCATTCTCCAGACTTGGGACTCAACAGACACGATTGCTGGACGTCAATGGCTAAAGCCTCCATTAATCGGTGTATGCTCAGTGAGGCTCAGAAGAGCATATCAATCATTCACTGATGCCCCAAATATGATCTTCAGAACGAGCCGCCTTTTCTGCCCACCTGTGTGCGTCAGCCAGAATAACAGTCTGTGCTCCAAACAGACCACCTTCCTGATAGAGATGTGCAATGGCAACTGCTGCAGGAGGCAGAAACGCCCGACGGGCCAGGGCACCCCTGGTGAGCCCCGATCTGGTGGCCCTGGTAGCCAAACACGCCCCCATGGAGCTGCACCTGCTCGATCCCCCACCCCATCCCCTCCCCCGCCGCGGCCCCAGGCTCACGGACCTCCTTGCTGACTCGGGTGCCTTCCCAACCCTTCTCTGGCCCCATCGTTTGGCGCGCGCCCCGCCGCATGCATGCGTAGATTGCATCCGCACATTGAGGCAGAGGATCATCATCATTCTGGGATTCGCCATGTTTCCCATTCGCCACCCACTGCAATCAGGGATCATCTTGCCGGGACTAGATCAGTGGCATTTTACAGTGTAGAGAAGAACTACACGGCAGGATCAGCCACACTCATGCCACGAGGCATCCCACCACTGGACATGCATGGTAATGCCAGAATGCCTGGGGCCGCAGATTGCGCTCTCCGGGTGACCTGGAGATGCTGATCGTTTGTTGTTGGGACAGATCTGGCGCCTGAAGCTTCTGCGGCAAGCAGCCAGCCCAGCACCGACCCGCCTTCCCCCAGGCAGGCTGCCGCCCGATGGGGTCGCGGCAAGGCTGTGGGTGCACCAGTGGGCAGCAGCGGGGGTGCCGGGAAAAATCCAAGCAATTCCAGGCAAGTTCCTGACTCGAGCCTGCATCCCCCTTGACGAGCTTTCTTCGGAGAAGGTGTTTTTGGGCGATGGCGGGCAGGCAGGAGCATTTGCCAAAGCGCAGGTGCCATCAAGATTTGCTTTCAACACCTGGCAGATTGCAATCACCCTTGCTTACATACATTGCAGTAATGTCCTACCAGCCTCTGGAGGGATGTGCTGCCAGCAAGAAACAGGAATGCTGAGAGGGGCTGGACACATCGGACTGCAGCAGAGTCTGGAGCTCTTGACTGGGCTCGGAGCTCGAGCGGGGGAATTGATCATGGGAGAATGGTGAAGATGGATTGAGGTGCAGGAAGGCGGGAAAGAGGGCGCAGGGCAAGGGCGGCTCTGCGGGGATGACTGCCACCGAGCGCCTGCATCAGCAGCCATGGCACAAGTCACGGGGCACGGCCTCTTTGAAGGCTGAAGCAGGGGACTCGGACTCTCAGCCACCTGTAGCTGCTGGGTCAGGGAAGCAAAGGGCGGGCAGAGCAGAGAGCAAGGTTTCTGCTCCTGCCCATCCCCTCACACTTTACCACTTGTCAGAAAGTACTTGAGGGGATCTTTGATCAAACAACAGGCCTTGTCCATAGAGTTTGCATTACTTCACTGTACCTTTTGCTGCAAATTGATATTCAACATCATCGTTCCTGCCACTACACCTTCCTGGGTCACATTCCAGCAGTTCCGGCAGAAAAGCCTGTATTTGGCATTCTGGCGTTATCCGACTGCAGACCCCTCCTGATCCAGTGTTCAAGAAACAGTTGGGTTCTCTTGTCCTCCACAACATTTTCATGTGGGGTGTACACAGGCCACAAAGCTGAGTCAGCCTGAGCTGCGCGGGAGCATGGCCGCCGGTGAGGAGCGTGAAGCCGCCAGCTCCCGACGCATGCAGGCCCGCAGATCCGCAGCTAGCTCATTTTTACAAAAGGTGAGAGCGCCTGCATCGCTTCTCTTGCGTTCACCAGCCTCCATCACAGGGCTGCTGGCCCTGATCATATCTGCATGCAATGGTGTGGGGTATGCCTTTCATGGCTTGGCATTGCAGATTTATGGATTGCTCCCGGTTGCAGGCGTATGCCAATCTATGTCAAAAGTCAGCTCTGCTTCACTTCTCATCGATCTCAGATTGAACAAACCTTGTTGTTCTTCAAAGCTGCATCTGAGGCAGGGTGTATGCTTGCAGGACAACACAGCAGGACCTGACAAATCACCGAGAGGTGCCAGTGCAGTTCCAGGTGAATAGTAGTCTTCAAGAATATACCTTTGAGATAGCCTCAGTCCCTGGAAGCAAAGGAATAGGACGAGCCTCCTGCCATTGGCACGCCCACATGAGAGGCAATCATGTGCACGCAGAATGTCTGAGTATTATGAAAATCCACCTTGCAGTTCAGGAGACTTTTGCTGATGTTTGGCATGTTACCAAATCCGATAAAGGAAATCATGGCTCACTCTGTCCTTCAAGCCAATGTTTTGCAGGCAAGGGGAAGGTGTTGACCCAGATGACAAGTTCTCTAACGGACCCCCTGGCTGCACACTGGCCACGAGACAAGGCAGCAAAAGAGGACAGGTTGGCAGCCCTCTCAGCCCACCCCTTGGCCCATAAGTTTCTATCTCGTGGGGCGCCAGCATCCTCAAACCTTCAGGCAAAATTGGGTCCCCTATCAGGGGGATGCCGAGGGGTGTCGGAGAAGACAAGAAATTAAGCGGTAGCTTACCCTCATCATTCAGGATGGCTCCTCCAGTATATTTGCCGCAAATCACGTCTGCACGGACATCTGGTCGGAGAATTGTTACTCCCTACTCTGACAAATCTCCAGGCCTCCCCTAGTCCTGACCAATCTAGCTCGTCTGTCATCATTCACCATGGCCTACAGAACGACATTTCTGGACCCTACATCACGCTGAGATGGTTGGCCTCTGGGCAGGCTGGAGGTGCCGCCCTTGGACCTCACGAGGCTGAACCTTCCCGGGCTGTCCGAGGCCATGGCAAGGGGAGAGAGCTCCAGGACGCCCAAGATGGCGGCAGATGGGGGCAGAGCGCCTGAGATGTCCACCAGGAGCCTTGCCAGCATTCGTACCCCCAAGGTAGATTTCCGCCAATCAGCACGTCTCCGCTCTTGCATTCTCGTTGATTCCCCTCCAGAAGCATTCCTTTACAGCAGCATCCTCCCCACCTTCTCCAATCCCTCTCCCTGCCAATTGGGCTGCTGGCAAAATGCCAGCTAAGAGCTACCCCAATGCATACAGGAGATGCTGGAATCTGCCTTCGAGACGCCAACCACTTCCAGCTATCAGTGCAGCACTGACCCTTTATAATGGCCTTGGCATGACCCATTGCGAGCAGCGCAAGGTATCGAATGACCAGCTGTGGCCATGCAGCAGCGGCTGTGGCGCATGGACGACCAGCTGGCCCACCAGGCCAGGGTGGAGGTGATGCTGGCACACGCCACCGACCTCCAGGACAGAGTGGCTGCGATGGCGGTCAGGGACCCCTCCTGCAGGGACCGCCACCTCTTGCTGGGGGCTCCCACCCACCGCAGCTCCAGCGAAGATGGGATGCTCAGCGGTGGCCGGCGGAGCGCCCTCCTGGCCCTCCAGGAGGCGCACGTCGTGGCGGCTGGGAGGCATCTGACTCGCGCAAGGTCCCTGCCGAGCGCCATCGAGAGTGCCCTGGCTCTGTCGGAGTGGAATGGTACGCCGCTCTTTCCCCCTCTTCGGCCTCCGAAAACAGTTGTGATCCAGTAGCAGTCTTCCATGGAGGTGCAACCGCCGCTGACGTTGGCAGCCAATGGCCGAGGAAGGCAGTTGCAAATGCGAATATAAAAGGCCTGGAATGCAGCCTTCAGCCCACCTGACAGCTCACTCAAACACCCCATACCTCTGGAATTGGTACAATAGTGACTGATGTGGTCACCCAGCAACGATTCTTGCGCAGTATGATGACCAAAGCGAGTTCCTCAAGCGCGCAACACTGTGTGCAGGTGGTGAACAAAACCATGAATTCACCAGGTTGCCAACAACAGCGGCGGCATCCAATGGTCGAGAGGTACCGGCCATCGAGCCTGCACCGCTCGCTCTGGCCCTCCCCTCCATGCCTTCCCCAGACCCCCCGGCAGCCATCGCAGGCCAAGCTGCCCTCCCCTCCTTGCACGAGGAGCCTTGGCTGACGCCTGAGAACGAGCCAAGAGCCCTGCCCCTTCAGCTGACGATGGAAGCTGCACCGCTCCAGCGGCTTCTGGAAGCGCCCATCAGCCCTGCCCTTTTGCCCACAACTACACCGACAGGTGAGCTCCCTTCCCCATGTTCCCCTCGAGTGGTGTTCCGCAATCAAAATGAAGCCCCAGCCTCCGCTGTTTGCGAGTGCCCTTTGAGAGGTGAACTTCAGAGGCTCAATTCCCGCATGACAGGGCGCTTGGGGCGATGCCATGTGGGTAGACTGCAGCTTGTTGCCCACGTTGCTGTGGACCCATTCCTGCAATCTCGCCAGCAGCCTGCAGCATCTCTTCTGCCAGTCACAATGTACCACGAAATTCCTGCACCATCCAAAATGTAGACCCAGGCCTTCAGGACAGCCGCACACAGGGTTGCTTGCAGTCCTCAATCCTGAATGCTGGTGCAGAAGTCGCTGGGACGCCTCCAGAAGCTGCAGTGACGCCTCCGTACCACCAGGTCGTCCTGTCCCCTGGTGCGCTCAGCACGCCTCCTGCCTCCCCCAATGAAGCCATCAACAGCCAGGGCAACCTCTTGGAGCCTGCTCGGCTGGACAAGCAAGGCGATTGGGGATCAGAGCAGCCGCCAGGCGTTTGTTCCGTCAGCCATGAGCACCCGACCTCTCCCGCCAGGCAGGAGACACAGGGGGGACCTGCCGCCGGCACAGCCCGGGAATTCGGGGCCCAGGATCTTGGTGCTGTTCCTCCAGGGCAGGACGAGGGCGAGAGGGCGGCTGCGGAGGTTGTCCTTGATAGCTGTGCGTCCTCCGGCGAGGACTCCTGTGCCGTTTCCAGCCCCGACGGTAGAGATGTATGCGACAGCGCCGCCGACTCTCCGCCGTATCGCCTTGGGATGAGCCAGAGCAGCAGCTGCGAGTCCTTGGCAGGGCTGTCTTCGGAGGGGGCTGTGGGGGCAGCTGAGGGTGGGAGGTCCCTGAAGGTGCCAGGGCTGCGATTCCTGGACCTTCCCAGGAAAGGGGACGGGGGGTCGCCGGCGCCGGACTCCGCCACAGGTGCAGGCGGCTCCACCAGCAAGCGCAAGCTGCCGCCCACTCTGGTAGGCTGCCTTAGATAGAAATAGGGATTCATTGCGCAGCGCTTGTGAACTTCGCGCCGGCATGCATTTGACCTATGCTTGTGCTGTGTGCGCTTGAGCTTCAAGGGCTTTAGTTTGCATCCTCCTCGCTCTTATAGGGAGAGGTGGAGAGCGCTCACGAGTTCTTTGCATGACGTGCACAGAGTGAGGACGCAGGTGAATACTTGGGGAAGTGTTTCAGGCCCAACGCGGCACACAACTGCTCTCATGGCTCAAAATTTCCACTCAGGCAAAGTAAACAAGAAAGATACAGATGCCTCAAATTGACTTGCAAGCCTCGCCAGAGAGTGCTGCCTGTCACAAGGTGACATCTGCATGAGCAACATGAGAGGTGCGCAGGACCTCTTGCCCAACCAGCAACAACATTCTCAAGGACTGACGAGAAGCAGACCAATTTGACGCTGATTGCACGTCTTGACTCCCGTTCTGTCAAAGCAGGAGCTGGAAGGCGCTACCCCGCCCATCAGCCCGATCCAGCTGTCAAATCCCCTGTGGGAGGCCTCCCCGGAGTGCCACCCCGACACAGCCGGGCCGTGGGCGGCGCACCGCGTGAAGCAGCCCCGCATCCACGGCGCCTTCACCCCTGCACTTGCCTTTGAGGGTCCTGACACCCCAGAGGAGCACCCTCAGCCCAAGGTGAAGCCTTTTTAAAGACTGTGTAGGGGAGGAAATGCAGTAAGCTCAAATGCAGAATTCTGTGGTCGCATAAAATCTCCGACAAGTATTTACCCACGAGCAGACATGACTTACAGACAAAATTCTGGTTCAATTCCCACTTTAAAAGGGGTTTGAGAGGAGGGGAGGGAGGGAGAAGCTCTCAGCCAATTTCCCTCGTTACACCTTGAGTGGCTGACCTGAGTCAGACACATTAATCTGTGGACATGCTGTGGGGTCAGGTCATGACATGACTTAATGTTGATGATGGCAGGGAGAGGAGGAGAAGCAGCAGCTAGGCATCTTTGAGGCGTCAGAAGATGACTCTGTAGGAGCGCTCAGTCCTGGGAGGAAGGACGCCCTCGCTCAGGACCTGGAGGTCCCCAGCAAGGATGACAGAATAGACCAGCAGCCATGTCAAACGCCAGAAGCCCCGCAGGATGCCAAATCAGAGAGCCCAGTCCGAGCCAATGCCGATCGCCTGGAGGCCGAGGGAAGCCCTGTGGTGGCTGGGCCGGCTGACATGGAAGGCCTTCAGGAGAGGGATTCACAGCAGGAACATGCGGTGAGAGATGCTACGGTCTCGCTGCCTTGGGATCTCGAGGATGGCACGGCAGTCAGCGCTCCAGCCCAGATGGAGGGTTCCTTGTGCGGAGCTGACCCACTGGATTTGGTGGGGGGGGCATCAGAGGAGGCTACAGTGTCGGAATGCCAAAAAATCGGCGAGCATGTGGGAGTCGCGGGACGGGGGTGGTCGGATGAGGCTGCCGCCATCATGGACAGGCTGGAGGCCCGGGCCGCAGGGGTAGGGGTATCCGGGGCCGAACACCCACTGAGCCTTGAGCGGTACGAGGAGCTCATCAGCCGTGACGCCGCCGCGAGCAAGGGGGCCACCACCGAGATGCTGGGGCTGGCCAGGTGCCTGGAGCAGCTGACCGTGGACCTCCCCTCGCGGCCGCTCGTGTTCTGCGAAGGCCAACCGGCGGGCCGAAACGCAACAGAGGCCACCCTCAGCCCTGCTGCTCCAACAATTGAGGGCCATGATTCAGCAGATGTTACCCAAAAATCCCTGTCAGCCAGCGAGGACGTGGAGTTCATCCCGGCGAGGGTATTAGAGGAAGGTGGGGGTGGCCCAGTGGTTTCTGGCATTTGTGAGACCTCGGCAGCTGAGGAGTCTGAGGAGGACACGACTCTCGACAGCCTGCAGCGGCCCCGCTCTTCCGGCAGCTCAAAGGTCCAGAGTGCAATCGTGAGGGAGGTTGATGCCAGCACTCGAGAAGCCTTGCAAGAAGCTGGGGAGACAGCCGAGGCCTGGCATCCTGAACCTCCCGCAGAGGTGGGGGTCCTGGGAGAGGCCTGGAACGATGGGGAAGGGATCTCTGCAAGGTTGAGCCTCCATGTTCCAGAGACCACTGCTCACGACGCCCAGAGCTTTCCTTCCAGCACAGATACAGAAGTGTGGCAGGCTTGCCAGTATGCGAGGCCTGAGCAGAGAGCTCACACCCCTGGGGACATGGGGGGGGGAATAACCGCAGGGGCCGAGGAAGGACGTAGCTCAACAGATATGGCTCAGGGCAGACGGTGGGAGGAGGGATCGATGGGTGCTGGGGCGGATTATGCAGACGACTATGAGAATGCTGACTGGCACGATCTGAGCGCTCCCAGTGAGGATCTGGAGCTTCCAGCTGCACACGGCTCCTTGCATCCCGCTGACGGGTTCGATGTCAAACAAGGCGCTCACCAAGGTCAGCTCTCATGCATCACAGCAGCAGAACAGGCTGTTCCAAGCGCTGTCATCTTGAAAATAGCTCTGCATTCTGAAACAGAATATGTTCTTGGAGCAAGTGGCCACCCTTGCCGTTTCCCTGACCGTTCTTCCTCATCATCATCATCATCTTCGAAGCCACTGATTGTAGGTGGATATTGCTTGAAAATTTTGGAATCTTTTTGCCACAGTACTTGGCATTGTTCTGTGTCTCATAGGCGGTGCAAATGCCTACATGCCTGGCGACTGGGCAATTTTGACCCCAAAAGATCCCAACAATGCACTGGAGCACCAAAAGCCTAATCTCATAGATCCCTGCCTGCAGATGCGGCAGAAGCTGCCCCACTGGTGGTTCGAGACGTGGGGCACATTGCCCGCTATGTGGCAGGTGCAATGGACACCTTCTTCGCCAGGGGAGTCTGGGCTCTGCCTGCAAAACAAGATCCTCTCAGTACGTTCCCATTCAAATTTTTGGGGCATCGCTGCATTGCTCCCCTATAAGGAAGGACCTGCATGGATAACCAATCAGTCATATCTCGGGAGACGACATCTCCCTTACAGTAGGCAGAAATAGTATCTTGAGATAAATGGGGTATTGAGCAATTCATGTCTGTGCCTCAGCATATTGGGACACGGAAGTAAGGCAGGATTGAGACCCAAAAGACATGCTGCGTTGATCCATCAACAGGCAAACTGCTTTGCCAGCCATGCCTTAAGGATTCTCGGAGTTGGCAGGCTGTCCACTCAGAACTTGTCGGCATGCGAGGAGGCCTACAATTCCTGGAACGGCTAATGCAAGCATTTGTCCAGGTTGCACATTCACCTGGTCTGAACTGCAGGCGTGGACGATTATGTGGACATGGCAAGGGCGGGTCCAGACGCCCACGACTCGCAGCACATCCACGACAAGGCCGTCTTCGATGGCACCAACGAGGTGCGAAGAGGGGGAAAGCTGGCAACACATGCATGCCGGTGCCCAGGGGCTGTTGTGAGCAGGCAACTTGCAGTCAATCTGTGTGGGGGGTTCAGTAGTTGCTCCTCTGCTGATGCATGAATGGGATGTGGGGGTTCAAAGTGAGCAGTCAGATTTCAGCATCAGGGAAGCCAAGCTGGTGCGTGGCCTGTGCGTCACTACACCCCCCCCCCCA
>QAXI01000425.1:497234-521999 GCA_004335615.1 Chloroidium sp. JM
CCTCCGCCTTTTCCCCCACCCACTCCCACTACCACCACTGGACCGAGTGGTGGGGGCAGGATGATGCACGCCGACTGTTTTGTGGGACTGACCCTGTGGCGGGGTGGATATTTGAAAACTTAGGAAGCAATTTTATCAGGCATTCATGCTGCAGGATGAGGTGGAATGGGCTGATCTGGGCGCTCTTGAGGAGGAGCTGATGGAGCAAAGTGCTGAGGAGACTTGGGATGATTTGGTAGCAGGCACTGCAATTGCAGTGCATGGGTCACAAGCGTGATGCTTGCTCTAGCGAAAATCGCCACAACCATACTTTGGCACTGAGAGATGAAGAGTACAAATTTAGATTAGCTCCTGTGTCCTGGTTTCTTGCCAGGGAAGCTGGGCATTTTGAACCTGTGCTGGCACTTTGTATTGAAAACTGCGGGCAGTGCGGTGTCAACTTAGACATTGCTAACTCAATTTCTGCACAAGATTACTGACAGATGTAGGTGCACATGAGTCTATAAACCTGCAGCTCACGTAAATCAGGAAACATAATTCCATCTTCCCCATATTTGAGGGCCTGGCATGCATGTTGCAAGAATCAGATGACTATCAGCATCTGTCAGTTCTCTGCTCATCACGTATCATATTCATAACACTTAAATCACCTCCAGATCTTATTGGCCTGTACAGGAGAATGCATGCACATCATAAGCATTGAAAGGGGCACAGTAGCCAGGTCCAGAAAACCAGTACCCCAGGCACTCGTGTTTCACGTGCACTGCACCCCTCACCAATGCTCCATCCATGCCAGTGCTTCTCATGTCCCAGAATCAGTGTTTCCAATGCACAGAAAAGGCTATCATTGAAACAATCACACCCTGCACCTTCATGCTAAGAGCGTTAAAACATTTCTGGGCTGAAAGCACATGCCAACTCCTCAAAAAGGCAATAGAAACATAAGTAAGCAGTGCCTGATATCAAATCGCCAGTCATCACACCTCTTCCTGCTTGGCAGTCATCGCTTTGTAACCTGAACACAGAAGACAGAATGGTTGTAAAGATCCTGATCATCACACCTCAATCAAAATATGGTAATATGAGCACTGTATGTCAGCGCGTTGCCTCTCAAACAATCAACTTGTCCAAAACGAGGAGCAGAAGAGAGCCAACCTTCAGCGCCATGCACAGAGAGGTCACTGTTGGTGTTGAGGGCAGCAAAGGATGGCTGCACAGCAGAGCCTTGTTCAATGATAGCCCAGACTTGAGAGTCGGGTTTTGCAATCACATAGCATCCTTCAAAGCTGCAACTCACAGGATGAGTGCTACCGAAAAGGGGGGAAACTCACCCTGCAGCGGCCTCGGGACTGGCGCATGAGAAGAACCAGAGCCCCAAGGAAAAAGAGGAACGATCCACCTGGTCATCAAACACTCTTTATGGCGATCATGGAGTGTCTTTGATCATCCTGGCCACTGACTGTTCTGTGGAGATTGCTGAGACAGCAGATCATAAACTAGCAAGAATGCACTTTGTCATACCCATCTGCATAAATGGACAAGAACAGAGCGGGTGAGATTGAACCTACCTCCAAATCCAATTGCATTTTCCACCTGTCACATTTCATTACTGATCAGCAAGGCAACTTGCAAGCCCATATCATTCGCGGCCAGTCATACAAGGCATGGAATGCTAAGATGGGTGCATAGCTCACGATGAAGGGTACATCACAAGGTCCAAGATTAAGGAATTCTGGCTACCTTGTAGATGTAGGGATCCAGAACCTGAAGACACAACAGCAGACATTATCATCAAGCACAATATTGCACAATAATCAGGCGCAGCAATATGAGGAGCACTCATCAACAGCTTGCAGGACGTGTGGAAAGGCATCTCGCAATTACCATGTTATTTGGTGAAGTCCTGCAGACACACCCTTTCAGCCTCAATTGCAAACTTAAGCTCAATGTGTGAGCTCATTCTTAAAAACAAAACAAGGCCGCTTCCATTTTAATCACTCGTTAACAACCAACGAAATGGTCCGTCACACTGCAAGCCTTCTCATTGATTGCTGCTGTGCCACCACATGTGACTCACCAATACAAGAAGATCCCAGACACGCAGAAACAGACTCCACCTGCACAGAGCACATGTGGCCGTCAGACAGCTTCCAGAACCTTGCCTGTCAGCAGCTCCAGCTCTATGAATGAAAACAGACAGCAGGAGCTGGGATGACGAGGTCATTGATCACGAACTTAAACAAGGACAGCGACGTGCAGTATGAGGGGACCAGCATTTTTTCCTTTGAAATACAGAAGATGTAAAGACCACTGTACTGTTAATTGTAAACTTGCATTATTATTTTTCATGAATACAGACCCTGTACTTGATTTTGACCAGAATTCAAATGAGCACAACCCCGATATTAGCTGCAGCAAGGATAGTTCGACACACAGATGTAGTTGTGATGGAAAGATGTGGAAACTTGCCCCAGAAGTACAACCAGATGCACCACCACATCATGGAGGTCCAGCCTGAACGATTGAATGGCACCAGTATGTCTGCAGCACGATGCACAGTCCACTCACATTCTCGAATGCAGGCACTGTGTCCCCACGCTTGTCTGCTAAAGCGGAGGAGCTACAGTCGGCAGAAGGGGCCTCGTGTTGTGCAATTATGAGCTGATCGGATCATGACACCTATTCATCTCGGTCGCAAGATCATGAACCCTCGATTTGCAGTTCTCCAACCAAAGATAAGGGTCTCTGAGCTCATTTATGTCCCAATGTTCTGCTACATAGATGTGGTTTGTCTGTGTGCCAATTAAATGCTCAAGGGCTGATTCTGAGACTGTGCCAATCATGTAGAATTGTAGAATTGTTGACTAGTCTATCACTAGCTGTGTTCTGGGACCATTTCACAGAATCTCGAAGGAGCCTTACTGGGAATGATCCAGGGCGAACCCAGCACTGGAATGTAGAACTGCAGAACACAGCTCTTCAGTGGTCCCCCCCTTCCAAAAGCTCCCAAATACAGGAGGCAACTGAATTGGATGGACAGTCCTGGCTTGGCTCAGTCCTCTTCCAAGCATCTTGACAGCGCATGGCTTGTGGATTTTGACATCCTGAAAGGGGCACAGACATTGCAGGCATGATTGGATAGCAAGCGAGCCAGAGCAGACTCACCACTCCTGCCAAAAAGAAGAGAATGCCTGCCACGAGGTAGAAATAATTGATTGTAATGGTCTGCATCAACAAAGCCACCTCGGACACACCGCTTCCATTTCATGTCATTTTGGGTGAAGGATATCAGTCTACGATGCTCCTTGCTGCATGTCAACATACAGAAGGCATCCGTTGCCATTCCTCCCACCATGGAGTTGCTGCATGTGAGGACGTACAGATCTCAAATACTGCATGCTACATCCAAGACGGTTGATTTGGCTGCGCTGACGATGAAGACTCACATAGACATTGCTGGAGAGCTGGATGTCGGGACACAGGGAGATGTAGTACATCACTTGTGCTACAGTGTACCTGGAGAGAATAGCACCCTCGTTGCTGGTTGCTGCAATGTCCTTAAAAGGGATGCAGCAAATCTCTGAATTCCAGAACACCTTTCTGCAGTTTCCCGCTCCTCCATAGACTACAAATGGACTCTAGGATCTTGAGAAGGAACGCTCACATGGCCACCCCAAAGTCGTAGCAGAATGCTCCCCACCAGTCCCATGCATTGAACTGGACACCCACCCACTTGTACCTGCAGTGTGAGCTCATCAACACAGCCTTGTTGTCCCACTGTCATGCTGCTCCAGACTGGGCGCATATTTATAAGTGAGTGCACATCCCTCTCAAGCGGTTTCTGCATGGCTTCTCAAGAGGTTTTTTGAGCACACCATCGTGAAAAGTCAAACCCAAAGGCGGTGCACACTCACCTCGGCTTTGGTGTGTCTTTCTTCCCAGCTTCCCAGAGCTGCACAGCACATTGCGTAGGATAAGAGTCTGCTTCAAGAAGTCATGAAAGGCAATATGCTTCCTGCAACCACTAGAATGACCAAAGGCCTAGCCAAATCGCTTGAAAGGCAAGAACACCGGTCTGCACTGATTGAATTGACGGCCAGAGAAAAAGCAATCATTGATCTGCGCGTCTTGCAAAAATTCAAGTCATCATGACCAGTCCCTACAATACTTCAAGATTTCTCTGAGCGTGTGGTGCAGTACTGCTCACAACTAAAGATGAAGGTGATGAAGATGTAGGTTATGATGAAGCTCTCCCAACGTAAACCATCAAACATATAGATCGAGTTTTTCCATTGATCATTTCTTATGTTTATGAGAAAAGAATTGGGGAGATTGATGAGCAGACCTCCACTTTCATCTCGTAGTCCATGTTGAGGCTTTCGACAACCTGCAGGTAGCAGGCACACAGCCAGATGACGTCCCCCACGAGGTAGGGGAATGCCGTCCACCAGGAGTAGGCGTCCGTCCCACAGCTGCCTGGTCTGATCGTCGCTTGAACGGCAGGGGACAGGGCTGAGAATGTCCCGACCATGAACCACATCCCTGCAGGACACACAGAGCCTTTGAGAAAAGCTCTGTCTGACTGCTCTCGACTGATGCCATGCTAGATCTGCTGAGGGCATTCCAGGTGAAAGGGTCTGATGTGTGCAAATTGGGGATGTTGGGGTGGCATGCATACCGCCAATCCAGAATCCAAAGGCACTCAAGTACGCCACCGCATGTGGGGTTGTGTCAAAATATATCCAGAATCTGCACAGGAATCAGGGGGTCAACAAAGCTTTTGTGGTGCACAAAATCTATACCTTTCTCACAAAAAAATCCTAGAGACACTGCTTTGTCTGTTCCCGCGCAAATTCCGTATTTATAGACAGCTGAAACAGAGAAAGGGGAGAGGTGGGCACCTGAATAGGAAATCAAAGTACAGGAGAAATTCACGCCCTTCGTATCTGCACCCGCAGAGGACTCACAATTGCTTGTCACTACGAGACAAAAGCTTTGGTGCATACATGGACGCAATGCAATGCAAATGTATTGCTGTGCTCTCAAGGGCCAAGCGTTTCAGAGGTTTGATGTGTGGGTCAACTGTGCTGTAGCTGCTGAATTGATGATGTGGAGGCCTACAGTGGGATGACATCGCCTCGTCCATCGTAGATTGCTTTTGATCCTGCTGATGATGTCGAATAAGAGCTCTTTTCCACTTTATGCTTGTCTGGACGGGTCGACTGGTTAATTGGGTTCAACAATCCCTTAGCCGCCTTGCTCTCTCCTGCAAACGACGGTAAGCCCATTGACTGATAAGCTCATCATTGAATCAAAGGCTTTGCGGCGGATTCGCAAGTGAAGCTGAAGCCGCATCACAGCATGCAAAGACTGTTCGTCGTTGCAGTCAATGGATAGAGTGATATGGATGTCATGCGAGGTTGGTGTCAAGTACTAGAGATTGTTTCCCGGAATCTGTGGTTTAACAGATACTTGTACGTCAACATTGGCCCACGGAGGGGCGAGAATAGCAGCACCTCCTAGCCCCATGGTGGCGAGGCTCACAAACGGAGAAATGGCACCACCACTGTATATCTTGCTGCTTTGTATTTTTTTACTTTCGGTAAGTCTGCTGATCACTGACAATGCAGCTCTCCCCCCAAATACTGTCAAGTTTCCAATGTCAAGGGTACCTCTTGCACACTGCATCAAGGTCCTCAGACATATCAATGTTCATGTATCCAATTTACAATTATTCATGGCAATATCTCAGAAATTGCTACACAGGTGCGCTTTGATTGCACTGCAAGGTCTCAAAATTGTTTGCTATCAGCCATGACTAACGCTGCCCAACAGGCAGCGTATCTGCTACTCTTATCATTCTCCCACGAAAGCTACCACCATTCTTGACACCATCTCTCTTGCAAAGGGGATGTACGAAAGGCAGTACCTGCGTGAGACACACTCCTTCAATTTACTCTAACAAGGTATTCCTTTCAGCACACCGATAAAATCGTGCATTTCCATGATAGAGGAAGACCATAACCCCTTCTCAAATGCAAATATTTTGCAAACCCGGAATTTGCTTGCATTTGAAGCCTTCAACCCTCCAATCTTCCACTAAAGTGTCCCTGAGTACCAGAAGCACAGACTTGTGAGTGAGCATGCTCAACATGCAAGCTGGGAGAGCAGATGATAGGAGTGCGTACCAGACTAGGGCACACAGCTGGACGGTGAGGAAGATCAGGGTGAGAATGATGCTGTGCAGCTGCACAGGCATCTCAAGTTTCAGCAACAGGCTCAACAACCTTGTGCAGATCTCCCATGCACCTCTTCATCCCTTCTCTTCCCCTTCATCCTGTCAATCTTTGCCTAAATAGATCTTCAAGCGGCGCTGTGCTGTGCCCAATAGCTTGCGCTTTTCAACATGATCGTTCTGCCCGGGACGCTTGCAGAAGGCGAAAGGTCATCGCTCAATGTGCAAGGAGTGACTGTGTTTATGTTTAACCACTTTCACAGAGCTGGTATGGACATTGAAGCACCTTGAGGGCGGCAAAGAGCGTCAGCGCCAAGCTGGCCATGTAGATGCAGGTGGCGACTATCCTTCCCTTGTCAAACATCCTGGCAAGCTGCTTCAGGGGTCCCATGAGGAACATGGTGCTGCAAGAAAGCACGATGCACCTCAGATCCAAGCAGATATGCTTCTTTACCCCAGTTGCAGATTCACAATCAGGCGATGTGGGCCTTCCCGCTGCAAAGTTTTGCAGTAGTCCTGTCATACAAGCTGCAACCTACCCTATGCAGGTCACCATGACAATTTATCTGGAGAGACAAGAGGTTGGCGCCACTCACCTGCCAATCGCGCTGATGTTGGAGAGCGTGTACAAGATGGCAAACCTTGTGGGGCTTAGAAAGAACACAGATGACTGCGTCACAAACAGCGTTTACAGCCTCGTTTGCTTGTGCAGAGCTTTGGTCTTGTTGAGAACAAAGCCAGCTACGCCTGTGACTCCTGGTACAAGATACACTGGAAGATTGAAGGAATTTGAATAAGTCATCTGCATATCTAGGCCCATGCACATTAGCTGCACAATCGTCATGCAGGTAGGTGGAAAGATCACCAGCAGACCAAATACAATGGCCACGCCGATGCAGATGCCGAATCCGTACACCTGCATTGATCATTCACCTCTGGACATCGTAGAAGAAAATAACAGTGCATACAAGCCAATAATCAGGAGCGAGGGAGGGGATTTGCTCTTATAAAATTTGTCATCTTGGCTATAGTGTGTACTGATCCTTAGGCTACAGCATATTCTGATCCTTTGGGAGGATAGGGAAGGGGAAGACCCGCTGGGTTCTGCTCAACGTGCTGGCTTCATCCAGGTGCTGGAGGAGAGAATTCGACTGAGGCTCCGGCTCTGGAGAAGTCAAACCGACATTCTGCTTGACCCTATCCCACCAGTTCCCCTCTGCCATTGTGCCAGGCTGCTGATACTTCCAGTGCGGTGTTTGCAGCTAGCCTGCCCCTCTCAGCCTTGCTCTATTTGTGGAGTATTTCAAGATACTAAAAAGGCTGATGCAGGAGGTGCTGCTGGACTTCGAAGTAGCAGCAATATTTGGGAAGCAACCAAAGCTGTTGTCACGGGTGATGACCCAAATTAAGTATGATCGAACAAGCGGAACAGCTTTCGCCACCAAGCCCTCCGAGTCGGTACTGCGCAATGTGGTAGGTATCCTTGTCAGGAAATGAAGGAAACGCTTATATTTTGTCCTCTGCTTCTCAATTTTGCTAGCCTTAATGCCAGGCTGGGTCGATGGCATTTCCCCCCCTAGAAACGCGCCTTCCTTCCTGCAACATCAATACTGGGAGCTTGAAAGCAACTCAGGCACCAGCATTTGCCAAATTGGCCCTGCAGCTGCACTAATCCAAGCAGGGTCAAGCTCGGTGCTGCTTCTTCCAAACGCCAATTCAAAAATATTCGACACCGCAACACCGGAATCGATGACACTCGCACGAGGGACCCTTCTGACAGCAATTACATTCATCCTCACCCATGCTGGTAAGATTATGCTCTATCTTTGACCGTGACTGCGTCCGTTGAACGCCATCTTCTGTACTACATGGACCAAAAGGGCGGTACACAAGCTTGAGCCCATCATCGTGAGCTCGCCGTCATACCGGAGGATTGAGCAGGCAATTGGGATACAGACAGGCTCATCCCAAAGCTGGCACTGTAAGACACGACACCTGGCGCCCCAATTCCTTGAATAGGTCCATCCTGCCATTGGCAATTGAAAACACTGCACTGGCAGAGAAGCTAAAAGTTACCCTGTCCGTGCAGGAGGTGCATGGGGCCACAGGAGCCTCCAGAGCTGCACAACAGTTGCCATGACTGCCGACTATGCAGGCCTGACGACCCTCCTGGCTGCAGCCGCAATAGCAGGCATTGCAGGTACACCCTAGGACCCATAATTTCTTGTGATCATGCTTTCTATTAGGGGGAAATTGACATCTGTCGGAAGTCGAGAAACCGCTTCTCGGAGCGCAAAATTTGTCTTCACTTGAGCCTGTCCTGCTGACAAATTCAATCATTGCGAAGATGTCCATTCAGAAAAGAACTGTTTTGACTGTTCCAGCCTTATGGCCTGCTGCAATGCCCCTGAGATCAGGAAGGGTTTAGCGAAGATGTTCCCTGCAGCCCCGCTCTCTGATCCAGCTTTGGCCGCCACCGTCTTGGCGCCCACCAATGAGGCTTTTGAGGAGGCAGCGCATTCCCTGAACATCACCCTTCCAGAGCTGCTGGCCTCTCCAGACCTTGCTCCCATCCTGAAGAACCACTTGGTGGAGACACCCCTCGATGTGAGCCTCCTTCCCAATGCCTTAAAGGTGTTGAAGACCCAAGTGTGGTTCTCACAGTGCAGGGTTGAGTACAAGTATCATTACTCATAGGTAGCTCAGTGTTTGGAGAGAATGGATTGACGCTTGTTGTTCCTTTTTCTCCCGAGTGCAATCCATGTATCTGATCTGAAGATAACGTACTTGAAGAGGAAGGAAGCACCCCCCCCCCCCTTCCCCCCGCATACCAGCAGATGCCTTGACGTAATAATTTTCGAGGACCCACATGGATGCAGATTGACGAGCTGCTTGTCGCTGGCACAGTGAAGACAGAGTTTGGGTCCCAGGACCTCACGATTGCTGGAGAGATGTTTGATGACACAGCCCTCATCACAATCTCCTCACCAGTCGCATCCGCAAACGTCATCAAAGACAACATTATCGCCTGCAAGGTGATTCCCCCTCTTTTATTCCCTACAAGCCTTCATTGTGTGGACAGCGCCCCTAAAATAGGGCCCACCCCATTTTGGGCGATGCAGATGAATGTTTGGATCTGGGCAAGGCTATGTCACAAGGGGGAAAGAAACTCTGCGCTGTCTATGAGACTGTTGCTCAGATACACGTGCCTTTGATTGGACATGCTACAATTCAGAAGCCGTAGAACAGCTTGAATATGTGCCGCTGATAAAGAAGAAATGCACCTTTGTGACATGCGCACACTCCTGGACCAGCACATGCATCCCTGGGCCTGGCAGCGGAGCCTCAGCGCAATCCTCTTCAACAAAATGACAAACTCTGTCAGACTTACAGAAGCCTATGGTGCAGTCGTTCGTCCACATTATCGATGCCGTTCTTCTGCCAGAGATGTGAGGTTCCCTGGCCTGCCCACATCCTTCCAGGAAGCCAACAAGCACCCACACCTCCTGTAGAGACAACCCACCCATGAGGTTTGACTGTCTATGAAGGCTTTGCAGCAGCCCATATGCTTGCTCCAGCCTTATAATGCCAACATAAAACCAAAGGCTGCAAAAGAGGCAATATGAAACTTTTCTGAAGGCCGCTAGGAGGCATTTCTGATTTCGATTACAGCAGTCTAGTCTGTGCCATCTTTAATGAGCAGTGTGGGCCGCCCTTTCTAGAGGGACAGGTCCAGTGGGTGCTCCCAGTGGGGCATCCAAAAGCATCTGTATAGGAGGGCCACTGTGACCCAAACATTGTGCCAAGAACTTGATCACTGTTTGGCAGACTGTAGCTGCATCTAGATTTGCTGGGATACATTTATTGCGATAGTATGGTCCCCTTGACCACTGCATCTGGCCTGGCCCTCGGGCCTTCTGGCTGCCTCTGGGGCAGTCACAAAACTGCTTCCCCTCTGCCAGGCTTGACATTGCTCTGCTGCTTATCAGGAATGGTGCTCACACGTGGTTTAGGCTGTATTCCCCCAGGCTTACATGCCATGCTGACCTTTGCCTATCTTGTGTGACTCTGTGGGAGGAATACAGGGACAGACGGGATATTCTGCATGAGGTATGAAACGAGAAGGTGAAGACATGTACCTTTAGTGACTTACATTTGGTGTAGCCCCGGTCATGATTAGAGGTTGAGACTGACATCTGTGTTTGCTCTCTAGAAGTGGCACGATGCGCCTGTGATTGCTTTGTGAATTTGGCATTGGGTTCAGAATTGTGTGGGATTACGTGTATCAGCATGTGATGCCATTGGCGTTAGGCAACGAAACTCCATGGGAGTTTGCTGCAAATGGCTGTATCATACAAACAACAGGTGGAAACTTAATGCGTCAGCATGTTCTCAGTTTGTAGCACTCAGTGTGCCAGTAAAGAGCTGTAAGACCTAGCAATTTGAGCCATACACGTCAGCCCGCCTTAGTATGGTCTAATGATTGTAGCAGAGGAGCGGCAAAGGCAGAAAGGAGCTGAACAGGATAGACTTCACACAACGCATGAACCTCCTGGGCACAACCAATCAAACATGCCATCCAAATTGTAGTTCCAACTTCGAGCAAAATCCAAAAGAGTTTGCTAGCTAGCCAAGCACATCATGCTGCACTACAAAGATCCTAGTCCTAGCCTGCAGAGTCTACTTGAAGACCTTGACCTCCACGTTTTCAAGCCCATCGATGGTCGCCTCCTCTGCGAGGATGCTCTCCACGCGCTTCTTCTGTGCCTGCAAATAAAGAGGTGCACTGAGCAGATCTGTCAAGATGAGCATGTTCTGATGGCTTGCTTCCAAATTCGACCACGAAAGAACTTCTGCTCTGCCCTCAAGGAAGTATGGGACTCGTCAGGGGAAGAAAGGGAAGGCTTATGGAGCGGAGGGGAGATGTGATGACGTCTCAGTGGTGCCTGCCTCTGCTGAGGCCTTGTCGTCAGCTACGACTGCTTACATGAGGTCCACCCCCAAAACCTGGTCCGAGCTCATGAGATCACCCAGGTCCAGGACCAGCAATTCAGGGCCGCAATGGCCATTGCTGACTCAAGTCCTCCCTGCCACATATTTGTGCCGACAGGAAGACATTTGGTCACAGGCACCGCACGAAGAAGCGGAATCATGAAAATGGGAGGGGGGAAATGGGGAATTGAAAGTGAAGGGCCTACCGGGTCCTTGACGTCAACCTTGCTCCAATTGTACAGGTCCACATCGTAGCACTCCTCCTTCATGATGGGGGGGATGTCCTGCCCCCTGAACAGGAACAGCCCCCTGATGGGGAAGGTCCCGGCCTTGTCGTCCTTCAGGATGCACATGGCTGCAAAGGCGTGCTTCCTCACGTAGTCTATCCTCTGCAGGAACCCGCCCACCTGCGCCCACACATGTTGCTTTCAAAGGGGAGAGCCAATGTGTGACACATTGGTGGCCATGCTGTCACCATTGCCATGGAGGGAGCAGAAGATTGGGGCGAAAATGTGCTGGGGGGACTGTGCTGGAATAAGCACCGTGCTTTCCAGGAATTGCCGACTGAAGCATTGTAATGAAAGGCAAGATTGAAAATTCAAGGCTCTGGCTTACAGCACCAGGGAATCTGAATCATGTGAGGATGCATAGCCAGCAGATCCCAGAGCTTGTGAACATGACAGCAAATTATGCATCTTTGAAAACGCCAGAGTTGGCAGCAACATGGCAATTGCGGAGCTGCGGAGGAACACGCCTTGTTCATGACGATGAAGTTGACGGTGTTCTCCTCAGGGTACTTGTAGTCCACAAAGTAGATGCTGTAGCCCTCCGGGTCGAATCCTTCGAAGTGCTGCACAGCAGTTCCCTTTTAGCATTCAACCCTTCCTGCTGTTGCTGGCCGCAAAAGCAATGTCGCAAACCACGGCAAATCAAGTTTCGTTATGTGCACAGCCAAATGTACTTTTGGCAAATGCCCAAGCTGGCATGAGAGGTTGTCAATGTCTGGGATTCTCTGCTGCCAGCCCGAAACAGGTTTTCAAGAGCTCAGGTACCAGACTGAAGCTTCTATGAACTACAAACACCAGATCTACAGTACAGCCCCTACTGTCACAGAAGTGACCCAGCTGTCAAGAGGAACTGTCGGATCTGGGCAGTTTGGGAAGCCCCCATCTCTGTGGCCTCCAGCCTTATCAGATGCAAAATACTCTTTTCCAGCCAGCCGCAATAAGCTCTCCTGAGAATCCAGCAGACACTTTCTCTGGACGCAATCTCGCTCTGACCAGGCTTACAATCAATCCGCGGTGGAGAGTGGAGAGTGGGTCAGAAGAGGACAAGGAGGTCGGAGAGGGGGGGATACCTCGTTTGTGGGGCTGTTGGGGATGTCGGCTCCATTCCAGAGCCCCTTGAGGCAGACCTCATTGAACTGCGCAGCAGGGGTGTTGCTGTACAGCCGCTTCCAGGAGTCCATGACCATCTTGCTGGGGGGCAGCTCCATGAGGGGGTCCTTGGGCTTGGGGGCAGGCTTGGGGGTGTCGTCCATGGGGGGGGTCTTGGGTGCAGCATTTTCCGTGGCAGCCTCCTTGGGGGTGTCCTTGGAGAAGGAGACGGACTTCGCGGGCTCCTTGGGCTTTTGGCTGTCCTTTGCTGGGGCTGCAGGACAGCATGCAGGGGTTCGATGTGGCTTGAGATTGCCCCAGAGAAGTCTTGCATGGGGTCCATTCTCGCATGTTGAATGCGGATGACAACCGTCTCACTAGGCCAAAGGAGCAGCGCTCTGCTTCCCAAAACGCCAGCCTTAGCCATGAGTCACGCAGACTCTTTGTAGGATTTACCCAAACCCCCTAGTCCCCCCAGTGTCGCGCCAACCACCACGGTAGTAAGAGACAGGCCCAATATATCGACTCATCCAAAGATGCATGGAGAGATAGCTGGAGAACAGTACAGACTCATTCTGCTGAAAGCTTCATATCCTTGCATGAGTGATGAAGGGGTCGGCGTGAGAGCTCACGGGTGAACTTCCTGGGCACCTCGCACAGCTTGACCTCTCCGACCACCGCTGAGAAGTTGGGCTGGTGGGCCAGCGTGGTGAACCACCGCGTCACGGCGGGGTACTCGCTGCGGAAGGCGGCATCCATTGTCTGCAATTCCAGGAAATTTGAGAATTTGCACTAGGAACAGCAGCAGCGCCTGTCGGTGCTTACAAATGCTGCGGGCTCAGCCAGCCAGCCAGCAGTCAGCCAGGGGAACTTCTATTCTTCACCAGCAATACGTCTGTCTCAGGCCTCGCAGACACATAGAAAAATTGCTGCACGTCTCAAAAGCATGGGCCATCAAGCGCCATAGTTGCGCAAAGGCATCAGCTCTTGTACATCGTTGAAAGAAGGGGAGGGAGGGGCAAGGGAAAAAATGTGGACCTGCTTGAAGGGGATGACCAGGTTGCTCCAGGTGATGATGTCTGCAAGGGTCACATGGTGGCCCACGAGGTAGGTGTGGGCAGTCAGGTGCTGGTTCAGCACGTTCAGGGCGGTCTTCAGGGCGGCGATGGCGCCTGCCTCCTTCTGCAGCCCCCACGCAATGGACTCAGTCCCGATCCCGCGCCCAGAGAACCTGTTGATTTGCAATGGCTGGCAGGCAGCAGCAAAACAGCGCTCTGGCACATTCTGGCACAGCCTCTTTGAAACAGGCATCCCTTTGTTACGTTTACGAGTTCTGCACCACACTCCAGGGAAGGCTCAACATCTGCACGGTGCTCTGCTAATCTTTGTTATTGTTTGTTCCTGTTGTTGGCCACAAAATTTCCTTGATAATAATCAGTGAAATACGAACGCGTAACCCAGATGCAAGATTTACCAGATGCAAGATGAGCCATTGCAATTCATGCTTTTTTTGCAAACCTCTGTAATTCTCTCTGATTACAGTGTTGGAGGGAGATCATACCACCCATCCAATGCAAGCAACATGGCAAGCACTGTGCAATCTTCTTCTGTGCAATCCCCTTCCAAGCAGTCTCCCGAACTCCAGGCAGACTTTGCAGATTCTACGGACCCCAGTCGTGAAGGATGTGAGACATTAGCCCATCCAGTGGAACAGTAAGAACGCACCTTCTTGTCGTAGGGGAAGAACGAGGGCATGAGCAGAGGGTACACCCAGGACTGCACAGGAGCATCGATGCTGATAGTGGAGAAGTCAATCCACTGCTCCACTTGAGCCTGCAGTGGCGCACTCGCTCTTCATCCTTTCGATGATGGACTTCTTCCTAAGATCATTGCAGTGGAGTATTCCAGAACCCCTCACCCGATCTTGGCACCACATACGTTCATTCTCCCACAACAGCAAACAGCAGCAGTTGTCAAGAAGATGGGCTGTCAGTTTGGCGCTCACTGCTTCGATTGCCGTTTCTCCAAACAGCCCGTTGTCCGACAACCGTGCAACGTAGCGAGCGATGGCATTGCTCTCCCAGATTGCCCCCTGAGGTGTCTCCAAGGTTGGGACCTGCATATGGCAGACACATCAGACTGAACACAACGCCATCAATCCGATCAACCAATTTCTGTAAATGGACATAAGATATGTGCAAAAAAATCAAATATCTGTGTTGATCACAGATTAGCAGTCAAGCAATATGCCACACCTTGCCGTTGGGGTTCATCTTCAGGAACTCTGGTGTCTTGTTGGACTTCCCCATCTCGAAACCGCTCGCAAGGTTGACAGCTGCTCCCGCATACTTGGCTGCGATCAGGGTCTTGTACGTGTTCTTGTTCTCTTTCGTGCTGTGCAGGGTGTATGTCGGTGCCATGATTGCAATTTCCTTCAGTACGAGTATCGTTTTCCTGTTTTGAGCTACTTCCAGTCATGGCGCAGCCATACAGTGCAAGGGTGTCGACTTCTAAGCGGGCACAAGTAAAACTTGTCAAACTTGATGTCCCTACGAGGAGGAGGAGAGGAGGAGGAGGAGGAGGAGGAGGAGGAGGAGGAGGAAACCTCGATGAGTACTTGTGAGACAATGGAGAACGGCGAAATGGAAAATGAACGGGTGGTATTTCCACCCTCAAGTAGCTGGGAGCGGTTGGGAGCAGCTGTTTTGGCCTAATATGAGCCCAGTTCATATACATCCGAGAAATGTCCCAGCTGATGAGTAGATGCACCATCTTTTCTTCGGTTCTTCTGTCGCGCTGCTGGCTGTATGCTGAGGAGGAGCCAGTCACACCAGGTATTGGTGGACAAAATCCTTGGCAGTTGCTGCGCTGATCTTTGCTCTGCCAAGGGTTTGACAGGATCCCCAAATCCTGCCCATTTTGTGAGGTACGCTTCACAATGAGCCTTCTTCTGCAGGTCACAAGCATTTCTTTTGGCCCCAACGGGTCTTAGTGCAAGGTCTTTGTCATGAATGTGGATGGTCCTTTCCATTGTCAACTCTGGCCCTCCCTCAATCATTGTAGGAAGCAGTGGAGGTATTTTGGACCCAGGTATGCAGGGTGTAGAGCAGGAAATCATGGAAACTTAAATCATAAGTACCCATAGACGCCACATGAGCTCCTCGGATTGTGATGAGGGCCTCAAGTTCCAGCGCAAGCTGGAGATTCTCCAGCAGGAGCTGAATACCTCCTTGAGGAACCCCGACTTGGAGAATACCCGAATCGCGCTGGAACTCCGAGTCCATCGGCACTATCTGTGGAGCTCATGATGGATCAGGGTTTGCGGCAACTTCCACAAAATTGCTTATCACGAAGTGGGCGTATTCCTGGATGGGCTTAGCACGATGTTGACCAGCTGGGTCATATTGACTAGCTCCTTAAGTAACAGATTCCCTTAGCATAGTGCAAGGAAATATCAGACTCGTGGATGAGTTTGCTGAGTGTAGTGCTGATGTACCTGCAAAGAACTTTGGCCACAAGCGGCTCCAGCTACAAGAGATCATCAGGAGAGCGGACATGCCTGGGGACTTTGCCGACCAACTCAAGAGTGTGTGGTGGATGCACGTCGAGACATTGAGGACATCACCAGAAGAGTGAGAGACCTGGGGGATTCAGGTGAGAAATTTACCCTTCTTACAGGAGATTTGCGCTTGGCACGCAGGTATCTCTTGATCTGCTTCTGGCAAAGATGAATATCCTCTCTTATGTCTTCACCATTCAATTTCTGGGGTACAGGAAGGGTCAGTTCCTCACCTGAATCCCCCAGGTCTCTCACTCTTTTGGTGATGTCCTCAATGTCTCAATGTGTATCCACCACGCACTCTTGAGTTGGTCGGCCCCAGGCTTTCCTGATGATCTCTTGTAGCTGGAGCCGCTGGTGACTTACTGACTACCCGCTAGAGTTGCAGTAATCCAGGTTGAGGAAGCGTGTGTCATTGATGTTTGGGAGAGACTGGTCTACTCCTTAAAGGAGGGGAGACGTGTAGTAGATTCCCTTAGCTTGATGCCGCGTCACATGCATGTTCAAGGGTCTCCGAGCGGTTACATCAAAACATTCTAGAGCCATTTTTGTCAAGAGTATTGCAGTCCTGTGCAACTCTGGTTGCCCGATATTATAGATGCCCTGAACAAGCTATTAAGACTATTACACCTTGCATTTCTGCGCCACAATACACTCGGGGTGTGTCACACTCCACAGAGGAGATTCTGCTACCCCTCATTCTGCCACTCCAAGCATAACTGCAAGAAGGATGAATTCAAATGATGCTCTAAGTTTACGTGAGCCGTGCCCCCCCTCCCCTCCGTTAATCGATCCAGATCCCATATTCCACTTCCCGATTCTGGCATTCGAAACACAGACACAGCCTGACATCCAACATGACGAAAGGAATTGTTCTCCGCCTTGTGGCCCTCTGTTGCCTGATCTGCGCGGCAGCCTGGTGAGCTCTCAACCTTCTCGTCCGACATGCCCCTCAGACTTGTACTGAGCATGATACACCTTCACAATGCAGATGCGTTCTATCTAGATTCACTGGGCGAGCCCCGTAGCGCAGTCAGACAGAGAGAGCGACCCACACTTGGTGTTTCATCTTCGGGAAGTGTCGATGCGTATCGAATACAGATGATTTATAAGTCTGTTGGAATCATATCATTCCTGGCATCGGTCCTGGTCTGCATCACAGCCACCAGGCAGGTCGAGCTGAAACTCACAAGTCACTATCCTTGCAGCCAATCCAAGTCAGAGAGCGATGCGCTGGCCTTCAGCAAGACGGCACCTTCAAACCTGTCTGATACCAGCTTACCCCAAACGACCACCTATATCTCCGAAACCTACTTGCCTTACTGCAAACAGCTTAACACTGATTCCTGTGGAGTCATCGTCTCATCGATATGGAAATGGCCGGCCTGCTGCTCAAGTCGGGCCAACTTCAGCAGCTATGACGAGAAGACTGGTCAAGACTGCAGTGAGGCTTCCTTGCCCTTTTCTTCCTATTTTCTGGCATCTGGCTGTTTTCTTCCTGTTCTCTGGCATCTGGCTGCGGTTGAGCTGACACAAATATCTTTGGGTGAAGCAGATGTGGGATGGGTGCAAGAGAAAGCCTTTGCATGCATCAGATGTGACGTCCCCACTTTGTGCAATATGATCCAAGAGACTGGCATTGAGAAGACCTGGCCTTGTGCAGCCTACCTGGACATTCCATACTCACCCAGCAGATGGACTTGCCCGGCGGAATCAGTGAAGTCCTGCTGCAAGGATGTGCAGTGTACATACTACCGTGCCAGCTCCACAGGCTCAGCCGTCAAGTCATGCCCAGCTGAGAAGCCAGAAAGCACTTGCTGCTCCTCGACTTTGCCCACTGTGGCTGAGTGTGAGGTGCGCATTTGACATGGCAGCATGCATTTGGCACATTGTAAATTGCAGGTTGATCACAGCTCTGGCTTGCAATTGATCTCCTCTGCATACACTGAAGCATTCTCTGCAGGCCCAACGCAGCGCCACTACTGACACATGCTATGCCAAGAAGCTCTCATACCTTGTCTGCTGCCCGAAAGGGACTCAGGACGTGCTGGAGGCGAGCAGCAATGACATTACCTCAGCATTGTTGAAGAACTAGTCGGATTGACCAATTTATGGAGGTGAATAACGAAACGAAAGCAGTGTGGTGTATTTTGATTATTATAAGATGAAGAAGTGTCTGATCCTCCATGATATCAATCCAACATTTTCTCAGCAATGCTTTGGCAGTGAGCTTTGACGCCAATGAGCCCCTGCAGATAATTTATGACAAATGCCAGCTTGCAGACAAGATAAATCGGCCATTTTGCTGATGCAAATAATTCCTGCTGATCAAACTTCATGAAGTACAGAGAGCTGTTGGAGCATCTGCATGTTAGAAGATTTATTGAAGTTCACAGCTGCCAGTAATGGAGAAGTCAAGATGCTTTGCCTCGCTGCTGCAGCCTGAAAGCCTGGATCTTGCAATTTGTATACAGATGGTCAGAAGTAGGCGAAGCTATTTCCTCATTAATGAGAAACACCCAAGCAGGATTGATTATTAAGTAGTGCAGAGAGCTCCTGGAGCATCTCCATATTGGGACTTTACTGCATGTTGGGAATTTATTGCATTTATCCGCTCCGATATCTGCTATGCTTTCTGCAACTTTTGCAGCTTCCTCATACGGGCTTGAACAGCTATGATGACAAGCTATTCATCATTTTGACGAGAGCACCATTCATTTGCTGTGTCCATGCCATTGTAGGCTGCACTTTATGCTTCTGAGAAGTGCTCTGAACTATGTATTGGTCCCAGGACGGAGGCATGCATCAGTACTTGCTTGTCTCAGTAAACACCATCTTTTGTCGTTCATATGTATAACTTGATGATGATTAGGCTACTAAAGTACCCAGTGATTTGATTAGGTACTTGGTTCACTAGTTCACCCTGTCTTCCGTTTGTAAGACCCTTGCACCAATCTCACGTGTTTGCACAAGTCACCAGTGTTATCAGTAATCAAAGATACAGCAAGAATACATCCTTGCTGAGATTGTCGAAAGGGAGAAGAGGGGTGGGGGGGGGGGGTCTTCCAAATCAAGATGACCTCCCAGGCGTCAGATCGTGTATTCATTTAAGACAGTACCATGTCGAGCGCTCTCCTGCACTTGCAGCCTTTCACCTGCCCTAGCCTGTCTGCCAGGGCCAAGAGACAAAAATGCTGCGGCACTGTCTTTCGAACACACCAGACATGTACAAGGTTACAAGCTTTTAAAGTTGAAATTGAGCATCCGGGCGGAACCACAGTACTGGACGTAGAGGAAGGCTCGACGGTGCTAGAGACAGCTTTGGATGCTGGCTTGGAGCTTTCCCACGATTGCAAAATGGGGGTGCGTTCCCAGTCTTCAGCTGGCACTTCCCAGATTTCTGATGATGACAAATTCAAGCTCTTGCATCGAATGTCAGAGACCATTCTTGTGAATGTCCTTGACCTCAACTCCAGTGTTGAATGGTAGAACTCCTGAGCCAAGTTCAACAATGACAATTGAAACACTGCAGGTTTGCATGACGTGTCCTGCAAAATTGGTAAGCACTCCCCCTCTCTATTCCCACAAGCACTGTGGCATGAAATTATTCACCAAAGGCTACCGCCCCTCCCAATTCACAGCATTGTGTGGACACCACCCTTGGTCACTTTGACTCCTGTAGGCCATTGATGCTCATTAACATTTGCGGCAGGCATAACCTCGTGATTGATTGGTGCAAACAGGTCTCTGGGCAGCTTGATCAGTCAGCAGGCATGTTGGATGAATCAGTGAAGGACAAGGGCTACGCACTTCTGTGTGTCTCCGAGCCCACGTCAGACTGCAAGATCAGGGTGATTGACGAGGTGCACTCCTTCTTGTCCTTTGAGATATTTGCCTGTGTCGCCAACACGAAGCTTGCTGTTGCTGTGCACAAACTTGACCTACCATTCTTGCTTGAAAAACTGCCACATGCAGCCCGCAAGCCCATTCAGATGCGTAAAGGCAACAAGAAGGGGTGGTATCGCAATTACAGAAATGGTATTGGTATTGAAGAAAATGGCCTCCAAAGCAAAGCAAAATTATGTGCAAGTGACATGCATGGCCAACATTGGGCATTTCCTGACGTGAGCTGGGCTGTTTTGACCTTTATGTGCCTGCTGCAGGACGAAATGCTGGAGGAGGTTCTCTGTTCCTCAGGATAGGAGGAGGGAATTCAAACGCAGGAACGAATGCTGCTTGAAATTGGCTCTGGAGGAGAGCAAAATCCCTCCCCAGAATCAGGAGGCTGTCAGTAATCTCTGGCAGACCTCATGCTGAAGAACGACTTTCCTTCAGGATGCATCAATTCTGCGGATGTCCTAGTAAGGGAGATTTAGTTAATCAGTAGGCAGGGCCGAAATTCTTAGTATAGAATAAGCTGTGAGCATGTTCCCACAATCGCTGAGAGTGGTGAAGGTCAGATGGGAGATTAGGCTATGCTAGTTATTAGATCATTGGCCAATGGGACCTTCATCTGCAAGCTCGTCCTGTCACAACATCCCAAATTGGTCTGCCCGCCAGGGCTCTTGTTGCTGATGGATGACAAGATTTCAGCATGGATAACGTCAGATATGCTAAAGATCAGATTTGAGGATTCAGTACACTGCAGGCAGCCCTAAACAGCTTAGTCGATCCAGGCTTGTGAAGATTCTACAGTACGACACTGAATGCAAGATCAGGTCAAAAATAGCCAGGAATTGCTAGCAAAATTGCGCATGTGTACATCCACTTTTTGAAGACTTGCAGTGCCTTGTTGTCTCAAGCCTGAATGTCCAAACCCACAAGCTGCTGCCTTATATCTCCTTCCCAAGAAGGACTGAGTGCTTTTGAGTGCTTGTGCACTGAGGCAGGAATTCTGAACTTTGATGGTAAAGCGTGAAAGGGAAGACGTGCAACATACCCAGCTGGAAGCTCATAATTTCAGAAATTGACGCAAGGCAATATGATGCATCAGCCAGCCAATAATTCCCTGTGCAGCCTTTCCTAAGCCAGTGAACAGGCCATAGGGGCAGGCTTCGAGCGATTGTACTTGAGTAGGCAAGAGTTCTGCAAAGGGCAGGTCTTCGCATCTCAGTAGAATGCGGGCGGAGCAGGTCTGCTCGTTGCTGAACCCAGCCCAGTCAGGCAAAATTCCATGAAGCTCAAAGTCAGCATCTGTGCCATGTTGACAGTCATGGCCAAGGCTGGTTAGGCGGGGGATAGGGGCAGGCGAGGACCACTTCCCTTGCGTAGATTTCTTGAAGACTAACGAGCCTCAACCTGGCTGTGCAACTCCAATCCCATGAATAAGCCCCCACGCCCCATCTGGCATGTCTGCTCGGTTTATACAGGACCGTGTCACTGACCATCCAGAGCTGCAACCAGTGTGGTGGCACTCCAGAGACTTTGAAGAGAGTCGAGAAGCTCTTGGGAATGAAGGGCTAATGCTCCCTTCCAGCTCAGCATTCCTCACTACGCTGTGGGAAGAAATGAAACGAGGGCCAGGAGGTGATGCCCAAGTGAAGGTGAAAATTTGGAGATATTCAGCAGTTTGTACGCTACAGTGCTGAATGGTGCAGAGCTAGGAACAGAAATAGTGGCCAGGCGAAGCTCAACCATCATATGGACTCATCCACAGCCTGCCAGGCTGCACTTTGAAAGCTCGAGACCGGGAATCTTTACTGAACCCGCAAACGGACACTCATCCTCCTCGCGCGTCCTTGGAGATTCCTTGCATTGTCCTATCGCTGTATGCGCCGCTTGAATAACAGCATCAACGCGCTGCTTAAAATTCGGATGTGAGCATCTGTGTCGCTGTACAGCGTGCCTTCAGTCATGCAAGTGGCCTCAGTGGTGGAGGTCCTGCAAAGATTGTCGGTCGCCGGGTCCATCACCGAGGAGGACAGCAATTGGCTCAGCAACTGTGGGCTCTCAGCTAAAGATGTTGACACTGCAAAAAGTGTCTCTCTGGATTCCAGCCTTGGCCAGGAGCTCTGGTCAGCCGCAGAGAGCCATGCCATCTCGATCATTTGTGTGAAAAGGTAGGACTTCTGTCATCAAATTGGCTGAAAACAGCTCCTTTGTCTCTGCGGTCTAAAAATTAAAATCAAAGTCGAATGATTCCAAGGAGAGAGGGCCGAGTCATGGACGTATCAAGCAGGATCAATTGTTTCAAGCACGCAAAGGCAATGATGGGGTCCTTGCGTCGCTTCATCTCTCATTTATTGCTGCCTCTGCAAGCCGGCTTCTGGCTGTCTCACGCCCATCAATACCAGACGCAAGGGGTCTAGCTTCTTTGGGGACGGTTTCAGCTGCTTAGAGCTCCCTTGTGAAGTATGCCAAGCAAAGTCCGGCATGCTGTCATGACAGTCTTGCTGAGAGAGGAAGGTGCCCTGATGCAGGGCATTGACAGGCCTGCTTGAGGGCAGCAAGGGCCATTCTGCACCTGCTGCGGCCTTTTATGCCCACCTGCTTGCCACAAACACCTGCCCGGTCAGCCCCGCTTCTCCAGTCTTACCTCCTTCTCAGTGCACCACTGCAGCATTTTTACGTGATTTGATCCAAACACTCTAATCAGAGCGCTTCATACAGACTACAAATCATTCCTCATTGGGTCAAAAGCTTGTAGCAGGGTAGACGCAAGATTGAGTCTACCGTCGGGGCTTATTTTCCGATGCGATCAGAGCTGATGCGTCCGCAGCACTGACTGGAGTACGGGCAATGCATGCGACAGCCAGATTGGGGCGGCATCACCAGCAGATGATACTTGAGGCCTCACCTCAATTTCACCAAGTGAGGCCCTCACACCGAGCTGCTTTCTTTCCCAGGTGCTGAGCTTGTTCGACAGACGCACGGCCACCACGTTCCTGAAGGCCTGCAGACACGCATGCCTCGCCAGCAACGAAGCAGGGCCCGCGGGCAGGGTTGAGGATGACAAGGGCGACGTGGATATGGGGGAGGAGCAGGAGGGGGAACTCGATCCTGACCCTGCACCCGCCGCCCCCTCCGGTCAGGAGTGGCTGAAGGGGGGGCTGGGGTGCATGACCAAGCTGCTACAGCGATTTGGGCTCAGGGACCAGCCTGACACCGTGAAGGAGTTTGCCGAGACGTTTGCGGAGATCAGCAGCTCCTTGGCGGCGCCAGGTAGGCAGTGTTGCGAGGCATTTTTATAAATTCTCGGCTGTCTGGGCTACTGTCATGTTCGGCCAATTGAGGCTCAGCAGTGCGCACCATATGGCAATAATGGGAGCAGCGGATTCCATATGTAACCGATATGGTGGATGATTGGAGGGCATGCCTGACTGTCACTTCCTGTTTCAAAGGAGGCAGGCAAATGAGGTTGCGAAATCTTCACGCCCCGTTATGGTCACCTTCTGCTGTCAAAGGCCAGTTTCTCTCCAAGCCTGGGTAATCTCAAGATTGATGCCAGCTCAAAACTTTTTGATCATGACTCCCACCCTCTTCTTCTCCCCAAGCGGACGCAACAGACATACACACAGCCATCAAACATCACTTGCATCCCTGCCGTTGCAGACAGCCTGGCAGAGGCTTGCGGAGGCCTACTGCTGGCGTTGCTGCAGCCCATCCACGGCTGCGTGCGTGAGACGGCGGCCATAGTGCTGCGGCCCCTCACCCTGGGCATCCTGGGTGTGCACAGCAACTCCGGCAAGGCAGGGGCGGCCGCTCCTGCAAGAACCCCCGCCGTCGTGCGCACCTCCCTGCTGGAGTTTGTGGGCCTGGCCCTGAGGTGCGCATTGTCCACAGCATCGGTACGAAGACTTCCTGTCAAATTGCGTTCAAAGCAGGCAGGCAGTGAATCTCCGTGCAATCCATGTTTCGAGTCGGCACAAAGATAGAGGAAACGGATGCCCTGGATGGGAAAGTAAGGAATATTTTCAAGGTAAGCAGCACTTGTATTGGTGACTTTGGTGAGCTGAACGATGATCTGCAATTAGAGTTTGTGTGACAGTGTTTTGCACAAGTCATCATGCCTTGCTCAGATTCCCTCTGTGGCTATAGCTGGCGAGGACTGGGAGAGGGAAGAGAGGGGGAGGGGGGGTGCTCAGAAGCGTCAATTGCACAAGGGCAATCAAACAACAGCCAGACGAACTCCCCACATTGTCTTGATTATCATCACATCTGGGATCCTGGCTTGCAGAGAGGTTGCGGATTGCCGGGAGGCAGTGGCCGCCCTGGCGCGGCACCTGCTGTTGAAGGCACCCGACAAGGCAGACTTCCGTGCGGTGGCCTCTCAGGCTGCTACCCGCCTCATCCACCTGCTGACCCCAGCGGACCAGCACCATTTTGTTGTGTTTGCCGCCTGTCTGTCACGCTCCGCCAAGGTACCTCCACCTGGCCCCCTTGGTCCCCTCCACTTCCACCACAAAGGTTCGCCAGGGTCATCTGTGCAGTTGAGAAGTAAAGAAAAGAGGCGGATGCCCAGGTAAACTGCCAAATACAGCTAAGGGGTGTGGGTTACGCCTGGCCACTGGAGTACTCTCAATGCCTCTCCTTTGTCCATAGTAGATTTTCTTGCCAAGTTTGTCTGTAAGTATCTCTACCAAGGGGAAGGAGGGGGGGGGGGG
>QAXI01000425.1:540668-565158 GCA_004335615.1 Chloroidium sp. JM
GGGGGTTATCAAGCAGCAGTTGCCAGTGGCAGGCAGGCTTGATCAAGGATGCATGATTGCTGTGGCTTTGCTTTGGCGCTGCATCCCAGCTTCATCCTCTGAAGTGCAAAACTTCCACCGGGTTTCTCTGATCAGGAATTCTTCCTTGCAGGGAAAGGTGAGCCACTACTGTTTGGACAGAGTGAACGGCAACGGTACAACCCCCAACAATTGCCCTGAGGCCACCCAGACCCAGATGCAAACCCTCACCAGCAGCATGGCTGCCTGCTTCAAGACGGCGGTGGATGCGGGACTGGACATTGCCATCTCGCCCCACCTGGACGATGGCTTGGGACTCGGTGTGGCCCCCTTCCCTTGCACGATGTTAAGAAATTCAACATCGATGAACTTTGCTTATAACAACATCCCGGTTTCAATTTCACATGCAACGTACAAGAGATGTTTTGCACTTTATTTGATACAATTGCTAGCTTCATAGGGAAACACAACAAGTCCAAGTGAGGAATTAGCTTGCTTCTAGTAACATCTTGCGTGGTGTGATGTATTCTGAGAGCTACTGCTCCTCCTCCTACCTACAGTAAATGTACGGCCAGCTAGGTGGAGCTGATCTTCCCCACTGATCCCTTCCTGCTTGCCAAATCATACCACCATCAACTCATGAAGCACATCCATCAGTAGTCCAGTTGCTGCCCGGCAAAGCAGCAGCCCCCCAGAAGCGGCTCCAAATTGAGGAATCGCCCACAGCTAACGGCTGCCACTCTACAGGCGGGTGGAGGAATGGGCTTGTGTATGACCCTCTGGAGAAATACGGTGCAGCGGGGCTATCTTACGCGGACTTTTTCCTCTACCCCCTGGCAGATGCTTTGGCCCAGTCCATGACCAGTACCACCAAAGTGCTGTTCGCCATGCAGGTCAGCCCACATACTTTCCCAACCATTTTTGACCTGATACCATGTCGCTTGTTTGTTTTTGAACCAGAATACAAGCCCATCGTTAGACATACATCCCCCTGTCCTGCCTGCCACTGGCTGCCCCTCTCGGGCAGCCAAACTTTACTTGGTGTCCTGGATGATTGCACATCGGACAGGACGATGCCACGTTGGATTGAGCACCGAAGCTCCCATGTGAGGGTGCAGGGCGAGATGAGCGCTACTGTGGTGTACTACCCCGAGTCCTACATCAAGCTGCTGACTCTCCTCAAGGACAGGGTGCTCAGCGGGCAGGCCTCAGGCTTCCCTCGGAGCAACGTGCAGATTGGAGTCTCCACCAACTTCAACAAGATATGCGGATGCGTCCTGCAGGTGCCTCGCCTCCCCCATTCTTTTTGATGAAAGTGAAGATTCATCAGTTGGCTTGGACTGCAGCCACATTGCCCTGATGGGTTAGCAGAGGCACAGTTTGGGCTTGGACTGCAGCCGTGGGTGATTCTAGTGGCGCACAGCGACTGTGGCACACAAACCGCACTCTGGCCAGGGAAGAAAGACGTTGACAGGATCAAGGATCGATGCACCGTTCACTTCTGCTACTGGTGGGAGAGGCATATCCTTTCGCCCCTGTGACATCATGCCAGATCCCTCAATAGTACCAATGAGATTGGAAGGCTTTGACGAAAGCCTTGAATGCCTCTCGATCCAATTTTAGCAAATTGACATCCATCACCGGACAATGCATGTGTACCAAAGACCCTTTCTGAACCCAAATCCCCTGATTCTCCCCGTCCCTACTTCGCAAGCCAGAATGCAGCTCCAGCTGTGTTTCATCGGTGCCGTTGTGCAGGATCTGGTGGACACGTACGAGTACGTCAGGCTCTTCCCCGCCGCCTTTGCTCCCCTCAAATCTCAATTCAACATCTCGGGCATCACGGACCTGTACAGCCAGGCAGACTTCATCGGCATCTCCTCCTACCCCAGCCTCACCCCCAACTTCTCCACCCAGCAGCTCGAGGCCGCGAGCGAGCAGTTCGACTTTGAGATCGGCTACTTCGGGGTGGACCTCAAGGATCTCAATGTCAACCAGGTGGGCCCTCGGGAGGAGAGGTTGAATTCAATGGGGGAGTATCACAAACTCCATCCATGACTGTGGAAGGTTGTCTGATGGGAGCGAGGGATGCTGTCGATGATTGGCAGCAGATTCGCTGATGCATACAAGCGAAGATTGCACGCGTTTGTACCTTCTTCACCTGTGTTTCCCCCATCACCAGCCATGATCTCTGGGAGGAGCAGATGCAGTGAGGGATCTTCACCTCCTGTACCTATATTTGGATGCACATGTGTGCAGTCTCAGGCGTCCTCATTGAATTGCAACAATCAATCGTCTTGCAAGACAAGAGAGGCATCCTCCTCTCCACCATGCGTTTGATGCACTCCGAACACTTGAAGACAGGAAGGTCGTGCCCAAAAATGTCTCAATACTGTCACAATGCAGGGCAAGCCTCTGTACTGGAACGAATATGGGGTGGGGGGCGGAAATGATCAGAATGGCGCGGTGAAAGCCACCACGGCGGCCGAGGCGGCCCAAAACCCCTACTTTGGCATCTTTGGGAGCTATGCCCAGGCGACCGACCCATGGGTGCTGTACGACCTCAGCGTCGCATCCCCTGTGCGCGACTACCTGAGATACTTCTACAACCAGACCATCCAGTACGCTGAGCAGACAGGGGTGGGGTTCCCTGCCTTGCCGGGAACTTTCCTCCTCCCCTCTTGACACCTCTTCCAGCAGTATTTACGAACTGCTTGTTTCGAAGCATGTGGGGCAAAGATTCCGATTGATGCTGCTAGCAAGTCTTATCGAGTTTGTCAGAGGTTTCTTCCCCCCACCGCATGGCCTGTGGATGGAACTTGGATGTGCCACGTTAAAAGCTGTGACAGATGCAAGATCGTGCACAGTCGGTCAGAAGTTGTTCCCATTCCGAGGATAGTTTGATCAAAGACCTTCCCCCGATAGTTTAAATATGGGGTCCGAAACATGCAAGGACAGTGGAGCCTTTTTGTTTGCCAGATAGCTGAGCAGCACTGCTCTGCTGATGCAGAAGAACCAGACGTTCAAGTACCAGGTCAGCGGCATCTTCCTCTGGAACGGCGGCAGCTGGGATGTGCAGGTATTGGCGCCAAATCCTTGTCTGTTCATATCCTTGTCTGTCTTTTCGATTGCCGTGAGCCTCGCCATTGTCGGATCGGGGCAAACAAGTTAGGTTCATATAGTCCTCGTGCAAGCTGTGCTGCAAGGCATGTGCTGCTTGTGCCATTAAAATGATTTGCTGTGGGCAAGACCGCCCCTGCCAGGCAAATGGACAGCTGATTCGCTTCGAGGATTTTTATTTTTGGCTCTGCTGGCACAGGGCATCTACCCGGAGTCCACCACGAGCCAGGGCTCCTACCGTGACCCCGCCCTGGTGCCCCTCATCAGCGCCCACAACACCCAGGCCGCACAGTCCGCCGGCGAAGCCGTCTCGCCAGTCTCCGCTCCCGCCGCTGCCACGAGCTCTGCCTCCGGGTCGCCCACCGGGGCTGCCACGGGCTCCGATGCGATCAAGCCCTCGGCTACTTTCACTGCGAGTTCCACCCCCGGCGTCGCATCGTCCCCATCCGCTTTTGGTCGCAAGATGCAGTGAGCATCAAATTCATATGATTTGATTTCATTATTTATTCTTGGCTTGGAGCATTATCAGATCTGCCAAGCCAATTTCTAATTGATCGTGCCTGCAAGTTTCCTGACTGATTCAACTACCGGCGATCATCAATAAAATCTGCACTGACGGTGGGTGCTGTGGGTGTTTCGCCTGGCTTGGTTGTCAAGTCAGAGGGAGGGTGTGCCCCCAACACTACTGTTGTGACTCAATTTGATTTCCGAAGCCCGGGATGCTTTATGTGTGGCCATAGAGGCACAGCCTACCTTGGCATCTCTTGGTTTCTATGCCACTGCAGGCATCACTTACCATGCTGCATGGCATTCTACCATGTACAGTACCAGGGATTGGTCCCTTCAAGTTCAAGAGAGTCTCATTGCACGTACGATGTGGTCATCTCGAGTCACACAGGAGATGCATGAACAGCATGATGTTTGACATGGGCCATCCCGACTGACTTCTGCTTTGTGCTACTAGTAGTGCAAAGCAGTGATAAGACGTGTTCAAGAGTGGTATGCGACACAATTTACTGATGTGTGATGCCCCAGAACACAGTGAACTTAATTTGAGCCCAGTGATGAGGAATGATGATAGTTTAATAGATTCGTCTTTGTCTGAAGGTGATTGATAGGCAGGTGCTGCATGTGTCTGACGTAGTTGGAGTGATGAAGATGAGGTGGAAAAAAGTGCAAGCCAAAAAGGACCTTGGCCCGTGAATGCATTTTGGGGCACATCTGTTCTGCAGCCATACTGACCCTTGCAAATTACCAACTTGTTTTTCGCACCAACGTCACAGCACAAATAGGAGATTTCTGTCCAGCCTCTGCTGCGACCAGGTGAAAATGTAAATCAGAGCCAATTCTGTACTGTTGCATCACAGGCAAGACTCTCAGGCTTGGACATACAGTGTGCATGTTGCTCCCTTAATTGTTGGAGGAGCAGGTCAACTCCACCAATAATCACAGGTGCCCCCAACGAGACATCATGCCGTAAAGTAGAATCTTTACATTGGACCATATCCAATGGCTGTACCCCACAACTTCTTTCCCATTATGCACTCTCTCGTGGAGTGTCTGATACTGTTGCTGTACACAGGTCGGATTACAAGACACCGGATCAGAACAATCCTGTCACGAACAGCGGGATAAGTATCACAAAACCAAAGGACAAGGAGATGGAGGGGATGCTCAGTACCGACGAGCATCTTTCTCTCATCACCACCTCCGCCCGCTGGCATGCTCTCCTACAACAACTGGCAATTCAATCCACCTCTGACAATTGGCGCTACGAGCTGGTCACTCGATTCTGGAAGAACTCGGTGGTCTGCTTGGCAAAGTAGGTGGCATCCACGGCCAGGGGCTCCAGCTTGTTGGCGAGCGCCAGGGGCACACTGGCGGCTATGAGGGTCCCCGCCTCTGCGAACTCCTCGGACTGCACGCTCCCCTGACGGTGGACCTCATTCAGCAGGTCCCCCTGAGGCAGGAGCATGGATCAGTCAGCCGCAAGATGCCTCCCTGCCAGTTTTTAACCAGACCCACGACGCCATTTGAGATTCCAGCCTTCCCTGGCAAGCACGACAGTCCATCGACAGGAAGACCTCCGTGCCTCCTTACCCTGCCGCTGCCACCCCGAGGATCCAAACAAACGTGCCACGTTCAACTGAAAGCCACCTTCCTCTGCCTGTGGATCCGGCAGGCTCTTGCCTGCGTGTAGGGCACCAGGCAGTGCACGTTCTTGAGCTGCTTGGCCAGCTGCTGTTCGATGGCCTCCAGCAGCCCCTGGATGCCCTCCCCCTGCTCCGCGCTCACTGCCACGGTGTTGGGGCGCCGCGCTGCGATCTCCCGGATCTTGTCGGGCTGCGCGCACGCGTCCACCTTGTTCCACACCGTCAGCAGGGGCAGGTGGGTGGCCTTGATCTCTTCCAGCACCTGTCAGGAAACCCAGTCTTTCACATTTCCAACTTGTGGCCTTTGGTCCCGTTGTAAGAGCATTGGCATCTGACTGTCTGTGTACGGGAATGGTGTCTGAATGGGAAGGATGGGTTTATGCTGGGAAGTTTGAAATGGTGGGCAGTGACAGCAGCTTCAGGTGGCTGTTCTAGGTCACGTTTGCTTGGTCAGTTGTGTTTCATGGGTTGTCGTGGGTCGTGCATGAATTGCGTTTGAGGATACAAGCTCGTACCTCCCTTAGATCAGATGTTCTTGTGAGGAGGAGGAGGATGAAAGTCGAGGGGGATATGAATGGCATTTGCGCACCAGCGCGGCCGCAGGAGGAGGGGGGGGGGGGGTAATTCAGATGTACACCTTCATGACTGCCTCAGATTGGGCAGAAGCGTTTGGATGAGAAACGTCCACCACATGCACCAGCAGCTGCGCTTCGGCGATTTCCTCCAGCGTGGCCCGGAAAGCGGCCACCAGCTCAGTCGGCAGCTTCTGGATGAACCCCACGGTGTCCGTCAGCAGCACCTGCAGCTCGTCACTGATGAGATCAGATAGGATGGAAACGCAGATCCATGCCAGAACAGTGGCTGCGCGTGGGGAATGCAAGTGCTGTGAGGTTTTCGACGAAGAGCACTGAGAGCAAATGCGCTAGCTGATTGAACGGGAATTTAGCTTGGGCTGAAAAAAAAACGCATAAAGTGATTTCCAAGTTTGACCCTCAAGCGTAGATGCATGGCATTTCGTGCTCTGCCCATGCGAAATGGATCTCCAAAACCCAGCTGCTGATCCTGACAGCCTCAGGTCGGAACTGTTCTGCGAGCGACACAGAACCAAGCGCCATCGCCCCTGATATTTGACCCATGACAATGGCAAGAATCAGGGGATGAAGGGTCAAAAACGGACCTCGCGTCCGGTAGGCAGGTTGATTCGGCGGGTTGTGGGGTCAAGGGTGGCAAAGAGGACATCGCGGGCCACCACGTCCGACTGCGCCAGCCTGTTCAGCAGCGTGGACTTCCCTGGCGACAGAGGAAACGCTCAGTCATTGGGTGGCCCAGTCTCGACATCACAGACTCCCTGCCTCACAACACTGTGTTCGTTTCTACCTTGGTAGCAAAAAAAGCCTGGACCGTTGGTTTCTGCCTGCAGGAATGGTGTCTCGACTGCCCTGCTGTCTCCCAGATGAGCTCAGTGACAATGAAACATCCGTAAAGATGCAGAGGTCTCAGAGGAAACGATGATGAGCCCCAATTCACCTTCGATCTCACAAGAGGCATAATCAACTTGGGTCACTGCAGCCTCCAACTTCAAAAAGGGCCTCAGGTAGTGAGGTTGTAATGATGTTCAGCGCACCTGCATTTGTGTAGCCGCAGAGTGCCAGAACTGGAATGGAGAGCTCTGCCCGTTTGTCTCTGGATTGCCTTCTGTGCCTGCAAATCGCAAATTGTGATTCTTCAAATACAGCATACGACACTCGAGGTCAGCTGTGCCACGTGATGGGCTTCAAGACGGAAGATTGCAGTTTCCTGGGAGAGTCATGCCCAGCCTCAAGGGAGCGAGCCAAGCGGATGGATGCTCTCAGTGCAGTTGCAGGCAAGAGTGAAGCACTGAGAACGTTTCTGCCAGGGACCCAGGCAAAGCTCAACAACAATGGACCCTTACCAGGATGCAAAGGTGGGACAAGCACTGGAAGCGGGCAACAGGAAACAAACACCAGAGTCCATACTCTGTATTCTCTGATTCTGATCTGCCGAAAACATCTGAGGTACACCGCACAAGCGTCATGCACGTCAATCGGGCTGGAAGGGTGGGAGGGGAGAGCTTATTGAACCTATGTTGGGGGTGATCAGGGGCAAGCAAGGATTCCTAAAATTTGGGGAGAGAAAATACCTGCGTGTGTCGTCCAGGCTGCGTCGCAGGCCCGCCATGCGCGACCTCAGCAGCCGCTTGTCGATCTCCAGCTGCTTCTCTCCCATACCCCTCACGCGCCCGCCCGCCTGCCTCTCCAGATGCGACCACATGCGCGTCAGCCTGGGCAGCTGGTACGCACACTGCGCCAGCTCCACCTGCAGATGCCGCCTACGCCATCAGGCTCCAGCCACTGCTCTGTCATTTCTGATTGAATGCCGTCAACCTCCCTCTAATGGTTTTTTGGTTGGATTTTCGACCACCAGCAAAAGCCACCTGAGGAACAGCCTTGTTGAATGGCTGATTCTCCTTGAAAAACAGGCACGCGTTCATATGACAAGCCCCTCCCTCTCATTCTGTGTCCTCTCTCCCCAGTGCTATCGAGGCAAGATGTCCATAAATCCCATACCCAGTTTCAATGCACCGCTCCATTAAAACTTTTTCCTTCAAGGTCGAAAGCCCACAATCCCCAGGACCCAACCTGCAGCTGACCCTCCTTGCTGGCGGCGCGCTGCGAGAAGATGTCGAGGATGAGGGCGGTTCGGTCGCACAGAGCTACCCCACTGCCCAGGGCTTTTTCCAGGGCCCTCATCTGGCCGGGCCGCAGCTCGTCGTCGAATATGATGGTGTCCACCTTCTCGGCCTTCAGCATGTCCTGGAGGTCCTTCAACTTGCCGCTGCAGGGGAATGAGAGTTTGATGAGTGATCAGGGGAGAGTGTTTGGTCGACGGTGGTTGAGCAGTGCACATGAGCGTAGGGTATGGGAGACAAAGGGGGAGGGGGGGGGGGCAATATGGCGTGCGTAACATCTTGGCTGGTCGCAATCCCTTGTTGACCAAGGCAAGCAGCCACCGAGTTGAGTGCAGTAAGAGCTGATTTAGGGCTGCTCTTTCTGCACTCAACAAGTGGCTGCCAAAGGTCCTCAGAGATTTTCCCACATTTTCAGATGCTTCAGCTGGACTTGCCAGGTGCCGCTTTGAGCTTGCCAGAAAAGGACAGAGAACATGGTGTGAACAGATGAATGCAACGTATTGTAATCCCTGTAAAATCAGCGCCCAAATTGCAGTAATAGGCTCTGGGAGATTTGCCGCCTCTGGCACAACCGTTGAGGCATAGGGGCTGAGAGCTTACCTTCCTAGATATGTCCTGGAGCCACCCTCCATCTGCTGCTGCAGCCTCCCTACCACCTGTCAGACGAAACCTGACACATGTCAGGCAACAGTCACTAGGCGTTCCGCGAATGGGGGACCTTAAAAATTCTCCACACACATCTCATTTATCTTCCGCGTCAGGAACCTTGTCGTTCTCAACGGGAGAGATAGGTGACTGAGGCCGCGAACCCACAGGTCGAAGATCAGCGTTCAAGAGTCCCTTCATGTCTGCTACCTAGGTGGCAGACATTCCTTCAGTATTTGACAGGTCATTACCCCTACGCTTTCCCCACAATCCACCCAATATTCAGCCCAAGACCATCAGCCAGGGAGCTACCTGCAGCCCTGCGGAGTTTGCCAGCCGCTCCAGCTCGTTGAGTGACTCGCCAATGAGATACCCCGAGCGCGCCTGCTCCGCCACGCTGCTGACCCCCACCAGCAACGCCTTCTCCTGCCAGTTGGCGTCCCGGGCCACGTCCTCCCACCTCTCTGGGCCCGACGATTCCTCCGCCGCCACCTGCAACCCCGGCAAACTGCTGACTTGCCTGTTCACAAAGGGCGGCCCCTTCTGTTTGACAGCGCAAGGCGCTGCCTGCTTTCAAGGATCAGAAGGGGTTGTAAGAAGGCATGCTATAGGGGCTTGGCAAGAGAGAAAGGTGATTCAACGTTGATGGCGGCGACTGCATTTTGAAGGACAGGTGGCAAAAGGATGGGGAACATTAAACTCTGCCTTGTTTCAGGACAGACTACTGATTCTACACTTCTTTGACTCGAGACCATTCATCCAGGGTGAAGGATAGGATTTCCTGATCGACCTTACTGAGTCAGAAGTTCATATAAACAGGCCCAGGTCAAAAGTTTGAATCATTGAGTAGACAAATTGGCCCACGATGTTGTCCAAATTCACTGCTCGCATGAACGGCAGTGTTGGGACAGAAGAGGAGATGCCTCTACCTCACTCCTCTTGTTTTCCTCCTCCATGAGCTTCAGCTCCGCCCGCCAATCGAAATCCTCCTCTGTGTCTTCCCCTGCCTCTGCAGTGGCTCCATTCCCCTCGCTTGAATGGGGGGACTCTGGAAGTGGGGCGCCCTCCACTGCTGTGGAGACGCCACCAAACTCCTCATGATTGTCATCCCAGCGCTCCCAAGCACCCTCCGATTTCCTGGCACATCGCTGGTACCTGCGGAGCCTCGCGCATTATAGGCTGCAGCTGTTACAAACATGCTATTCCAGTGAGAGAAGAGCGATTGCACCAGATCATTGTGGGTGTGACCCAGTCAGACAAGCTACCTTGGGTGCTCATTAGGTACCAGTAGGTCAGACTCCCTGGGATCAGGGCAACATGAATGAATGTAATGTTACCTTCTGCAAATTTTCTTCCTCGAGGCGAATGCGCTTGCCTTCCAAAAGGAAGAGGAAGCTCTAGCTTGCATAGCATGCAGCTGACAGGTGTGTATAAGCTCCATGAGTGACTGATACTCGTATGTTAAATTGAATTTAGCTGTTTTGGGATGTTTATCATGTCATTGAAGGCTTAGACCGGGTGCATGTCGAACATTCCGAACCAGCTCTCCAGCTACAAAACAAATTTTCAGGCAGCAGGAGGCGCAGTGATGAGCTTTCAATAAATTAGTGAAAGCTCTGCAAAGGGGTCTTGCAGGTGCAGAGAGACGTGGGAAAATGGGTTCAATTTTCTCGTGGGGTCCCATAGCATGACTCAGCCCGGCACTGCTAGTGGAGATTCACTCGTATCTTCGAACTGTCTCTGCCCTGCCCATCCATCGACTCAACAATTATCAAACCGCCGACCAAGGACGCAAGCTTGTAATTGATATGATGCACTCTGCCCATATACGCTTGGAACCTCGTCTTTTGGCTCTCTGCAGAATTGCAGACCGCTCGCAAGTGCCTCGTTGCCAGCATTTTGGGGTCGATACATCACATCTGGCTGAGATGAACCGAAGCTCGCTTGTTCTATCCAGGACGTCGCAGGCATTCAGGTATTCTCCCAGAATTGGGTCAGGAGGTGAATGTAATGGTGTATCTCTCAGAGACAGGTTATTCAAGTACTCAGCCCACCTTCTAAGTCCTCTCTATACCATCTTCGAAGAATATCCCACAAGCTAGGCCTAGAGGTGATATTATGCTCACGAGGCGCATGAGTGTGCATGTAGTGCGTGGATCGAACTGCCCCTGCAGATCCCTCACTGCGGTACAAGTAGCACTCTCACACGCGGTTGATTTGGCACAGGGTGCTGGCGGCAACTGACCCTGCCCTGGCGTGGGCTGTGGATGCCACTAGCAACCCCTTCAGTGTGTACACTCATGCAGCTGGACTATTTGGGGCTGCGCTTGCAGCTGTCTTTGCCATTGGACTGGCGTCTGCAGCTGTCGGGCACATCCTTTGGGACTACAAGGTACAACGCCGCACGGCCGATCCCCGTGCCATTCCTGCCCTTACCAAGTCATCAATTCCTATGGCCTTTCAAGAACAAATGAGTGGCCACAGGAAATGATGAGTTGGTAAACAAATCCATTAGCTTGCCATCACCATTGTACAGAAAGCATTGAAAGTAGGGGATGTGGTCCCAGTCACACAAGCTTGCTATGAATTATTGCATGAGATCAGCCCCCCTCATGCGATGCCTGTAAGATATTGCAGTTCTTACAAATGATGCAGCCATATCCTCTGTGTCCTACAGTCACTCATTCGTATTCTTATTGTCACTCACAACCCACAGCCCCGCGCCCCAACCTCAGTGACTTGGGAATTCCAAAGGATCAATGTGAGAGCTTGCTAAATGCTAGAGTATGACATCACGCTACCATGTCGTGTGCAGGCGCGGAAATCTGACGACCCCAGCCGCCCATACGACCTCACTGTGGACATGGAGAAAGAGAAGCGGATAGGCGGAGCGGAGCTGAGCCCATCCTCCCCCACCTTGGAAGATCCGCTGGCCACCCCTGCAGGCGGCGATGGGTCCAGCGACATGGAGCTGCTGATGGCCGAGTTCGTGAGGCTGGATGTGGACAGCGACGAGGTCTTGGATGCGATTCAGGGGGTTCTGGACAACGATCAGGAGGGGGAGTCTGGGATGCGGGTGATCTATGACATGCTGGTGTCGGGGATGCAGAGGTGTGGCTCTGAACCTGCCCCTGGTTCGCTGGTTGAATCTTTCGGAAGCGGACTCTACTCTGATACAGTCCTGTTACGCCTCGCTGAAATTTCACATACTCTGGGGGAATCTTGCTGGTGCTTGACCCATCTTCACTACTTCAGTTACAGTGGCAGTGGTTCAAGTAGCCAATGAGTCATCTGCAGTGGTTGCAAATTCCCATGATCTAGGAGTAGGGGGCATGGTCATCTGCGGAGGTCATGGTCATTTGCAGTGGTCAAGGTCCTAGGTCCTCAATAGGAAAATTAATGTCCTAAGTCTGGAGGGGTGGTGTGGCCAATTGTGCAGTGCAACTCTGTCAAAACCGCCTGACTGCTTGGAGGAAGTATCATGCATGTTTGCAGGAGGGTGATGACGGCTGCGACAGCTGCCATTGCAATCACCTTGGGAGTACAGCAGAAGCTGCCTTTCACCATGGCCACTGAGATACTGGAGCGCAGTCTTCAAGCGCCCAAGGTGGGTTTGTTGTCATCTACAAGACCAATGAAGGAGAAGATTTGATCTCTGAATGCCTTGAACTATATTTTTTAGCACTCCAGGGGCTGCAATGCAATTCAGCACAATATTGACAATGGAGAACTTGGACACCGCCTCATTGGTGTTCGATGGAAATTTTCTATGTCTGATCTGGTCTTAACCTAAAATCTTGCGCAAAAGTTGAGAGCAGGGATTACTAAGGATTGTATTTTCTTCATGTCTGAGCGGAAAGTCTCAGACAGAAAATTCGACCAGCCTGGCTTCTTTGCAGCCAGAAGTGAGCAGGCCCGCGGGCATGTTTTCTCCTGGCTATCTCATGCAAACAAGGAAGATATGCAGATGAAGGAAGCTCTCCTGACCAGAGTGTTTTTACATCTGTCCTGACAAGCGAATGTGCAGAAACACTGGAAAGGGCTGCTCCCGAGCACGCTAGTGGATGCAAACATGATGTCCTGGTTCTCCCTGTATGGCCTGACACATGTGCGGCGTGCCACGGACCTGGTGGCTTTGTCCTCTGGGAAGCTCACTACCGCACAGGCGTTCGATGTGACCTGGAGATTGGCCAAGGGGATGGACTGGGAATCATGAAATAGACGATTGAAGCATCAATGAATGGAACGAGTGGTTGAAGTGTTGCTGGCAGCAATCAAGTGACGGAGGATTTACTGATCTACGTCGGTACTTGCAAGTGTACGGACATGTTGGTCCAGAGGATGCTCAGGAGCGTCCGTGCATCTTGCAGCGTATAGAACTTGTAGGACGTTCAAAATGCAGTAATGTTGAATGCTCATCTGGATAAGTTGTGCCTCTTTGAGTGAAAATGTGCTGTTTGAGACCAATAACAGAGCAACCAGAAAAACAGCTTGATCAAGAGAAGACCCTCCTCCTCCTCCTGACTAAGAATACTGCAATTTGAATTCAAATTTCCAGGCCTATCCTGGGATGGTCAGCTGTAAGCGGGGAGTGGGATGCCTCAATAATGAGTCAGCTTGAGAACGAGGAGAACTGCTCAAACGATTCGAGAATCGCAACAAATTGTCTATATGCTGGTGCAGTGCTCAGAAGTGTATGTCGTTAATTCAGAGTAGCTGATGCTTTGATCATGCTCGAGCAAGGTTGCGTTCGAGCTTAGGAAGGCTCGAAAACATTCAGCGCATGAACTCAGTACATAAAATAATTTCAAAGCAATCATAAACAAATGTCCAATCGCTGGATAGTATTTTCGCTTTGCTGTATTCTTTACCAGCATGCCTTGGCAACAGTGGGAGCCTCTCAATCTCGTGCTGCAAGTATCACGTTGAAAGCCAAGTGGGCTGGCACTTCAACCCTGCTGGAGGCCGTTCAATTTCTGGTAAGGAAGTGTTTATGGTGCACCACATTTACTGCAACAGAAGCCCGCAGGGTGCAACGGCTCCCAATTACTCTTACGACTCCAGTTGCATGCCCTAGACCCTTGTTCCCCTCTGTTATATTGGCATATTGTTTATATCAGCCTCATCAAGCGGCATGGAGAGGGAGCTGATCCAATTTTCCTGGCATATGGCAGGCAGAGGATGAAGGAAATGAGGTGTGGAGATTCATCGATGGATGGCATTTGCAAGAGAGGAAGACAGAGAGTGGGTGTTGGGATCAGATTGCGGACGTTGCAGCCGCCCTCATCTCGTCTGCCATGACCAAGGTGCAGCTGTCTGGTCCTGGCAATCGTCGGCAGTGTTGTTACAAATAATGTTTACCACCACGATGTGCTTAAGGCTGGAAGTGGGGCGTGATGCCTCAATTCTCATTCTATACACTGCCATGCCATGCCCTGCCCTGCCCTGCCCTGCCCTGCCCTACATTCTACAAATTCAGTCCCTCTTGAAATATGATTGTGGCAGCACAGCTCTTGAATCTTTGATCATGACACAGCCGCTCACCCAAGGTCCCAAAGTTTACACAACGTAAGGAGATTGAGGGGCCCAGCACGGCAACAGCAGTGTTATGCTGCTTGAGAATTGGCTCCCTTGCATGTATGTGCTTGGATTCAGCGATGTGTGGAGACTATGAAATGGTGGAGTGCAGGTCCTGCAAGTCACACTGGGGATCCGAAAGTACTCTCCCCTCCTGGAGGTCCACCGCTCGCAGGCAGAGCTCGTGCCCCACCCACAGGTGGGACCTTTTTCTGTGTGATATCCAGGCTACAACATGAGGGCCGTCACTGCAATTGAGCAGGGATTCATTTGCCCTGACCTGATTCGGTCATATAACTTGCCATCAACCTGGATGTCATGAGCCGGCATGTTGCTGGCAGGCACCTCTCCTGAAAGGAAATCATCTACAGCGCACACGACTGCCCGGGTTTTCTCCCTTGCATTCTGCTCAGTGAATTGCTGACTAGACCACCCACTTGTAGTGTTCACCCCCTTGCAACGCAGGGGGCTTGTGTATTCGTAGACCTGGGAGGCGGGAAAGTAGCCAGCAACCCCCAAGAGCTTGCCCGCTTCTTGGATGGCGCTGGGGAGTGCAGCCCTGCCGAAGTTCACGACTTTGATATCGTGCACCCCAGCAGTCCTGGCCCAGGGGCAGGGGACGCACCCCTCACGGCCATCCTGTACGGCTCTGTGGGCACGGCAAGCTTCTGGGAGTTGCACCAGGTGCTCGCTGCAAGAGCTGGCTTGAATGATCCGTCAGGTAAATGACCACAGCCTGGCTTCAACCCCCCCTCTTCAGTCTCCGCTGTATGTAGGCAAACCACCGTCCTGTCAAACCCCTCTACCCCATCAGGTCATTCTGAAAATATTCTATGGTCTACAAAGGGTGACCAAGATTGGACTATTTTTGGCTCAGATCAGCACTCAAAATCATCAAGAGGTACATCCTCCTCCAGGGGGAACAGCAATCCTGTTTGAAAATGCCAGCGGTTCCCATGAATTTCAGTACAGCGCCATGAAAGCCTGAAGTTGCGCTTGAAAACCTCTCATCCCCATCCATTCTTGCTGCAAGTCCAGATGGTGGCAAATACCTTGCTGAAGACTATTAATTGCGATGCTCCTGCCAGCCAAGCAAGGTGTATGCTCTGATATACGTGGTAGATTTCATGACCTCAGAACAAAAAAAGGCAGACATGCTTGGCCGTGACATGGCGCACAAACGATGTGAGAGGAATCAGCACGGTGCAGGAAAGGGGGCGCTCCGCTATGTGTACAGGCCTGTCCTCCTGGAGGGGTGTCGCAAGGAGGTGGAAGTGGGGGAGCAGTGCTTCGACCTTGGCATGGGCGACAACCTGCAGCTGCCAGGTTTTGGGGTGGAGATGGCCGTGAAGAACATGGAGTACAGCGCCCTAGATGACAAGGTGAATTTCTCCTTGGACTTTGGGGTGAGATTGGTGTGGGAGTTTTGCAGGTGTTGACTTGGAAACTTTTATGTCGCTCTGGCTGGAAGGATGCAAGCTGCTAATTTTGTATCTGGCTCTGGCGGGGTTTCAGGAGGCAGATTCACATACATTTTTGGCCAAAGATATCATTGGTGGAAAACAGCTCAATTAATAAGTAGCCTGCCATGCCCGACATGGATGTGCTTTTGCTTGGAACGCCAACCGCCTTGCGCTCTGCACAGAAGTGACGGTCCAACAGGACCCAGAGCATCTAAGAATGATCCTGATCCTCCAACATGCGACCATCAAGCACCTCACAAGGGTCGTTGCACAAATGCCTACGAACTCTCTGTGTCTCTTCTGTCTCACTTGAGCTACCTAGCTTGCAGCGGTTAACAATTTCGGCGTGGCTGACCTTCCTGGCGACTCAGATTTCTGTAAGGCTGTCTCTGCAAGCCAAAAACGCTGGTGCAGATCCTTCCAGATCTCTCATGCCCTTAAATCCCCATCAGGGTTGGCAGTGCCTCAACTCCTCACGAGTGACCCATTGTGGCCACTTCTGCACCTCATGCGCAATTTGGTGTCTACAGGCGGCAGTGGGAGGGGCGACAGGTGAGGGGAGCCCCCCAGGAGAGGGCATGGAGGGTCCCCTGGAGGAGCTGCAGGGGTTTGACTTTGCCAGGCTGGCGGAGAGGAGGCCCGAGCTGAAGCAGGAGCTGCTGGGTTTCCGTGACCACCTGCTGGCCTCATCCTCCTCGGAGGAGAGCTTGAAGGTAATCCTTGGTTAAATCGGAGCAGCTGGCAGTGCAATCTGCAACGGCTATGCTTGTAGGAAGGTCAAGTGGTTGATTTGATACCACACGTTCCATAGGGTTCATGAGCAGTCAGTCTGGCAGCCACACTGTGCAATGTCCATGCACAGGAATAAGATTGTTTTCCCCCTGTAGTGAACAGGACATCTAGGGGTAAAAACTCTAGAAACAAGGATGAGAGGGACTTGCTTGGCTATGCTCACAGTCCTGTTGGACTAGGGACTGGCGCTTGCCTCTGTGATTGTAGATTTTCAAGAACCAGGTCGTATTCAAGCAGAGCCAGTAGTTGAAGATCTAGAATTCAACCCCTGCAACCCTCCAGAATTAAATCTCGGAACCGTTCTGGACGAGAGTAGAGTTTTTGGAGAATACACAGATGATTTCCCAGAGAGCAGATTGAATCCGCGCAAAACATTCCTTACTCTCTGAGGAAGTTTCTCAGACTGAGAAACTCCCACACACCCATTGTGGCCCCCTGGCTGCAGGTGTGGGACCTGAAGGACCTGGGGCTACAAGCCACGCAGAGGATTGCGCGGGCGTCTGACCCACTGAAGAGCCTGGCCGACATCAGCCAGAACTTCCCAAACCTGGCCTCTGTGCTGTCCAGGTCCTGCCTTTCATGATGGACTGGGGAAGGGAGGGACGGGAGAGGTTTTTTTTGGGGGGGGGGGGGGGAGTAGGGTTCATAGGCTGGTGCTCAAATTCGATGTCATATGCATTCCTCGGACACCAAGCCCGTCGAAAAGTCAGTCGTGGGCCTGACCTTGTTTTAGGGTTCCACAGGTGCACAGTGCATAAGTATTCTGCCTTGCTTTTGTGTGCATGTATGCATACCGTTCCTTGACACGGGTTAATGTGTCCATCTTATCAGCCTGATGTGGCTGGAAGGTGTGGTCAATTCCTTCCTTCACCGTTTTTGCATCCGTTCTGTACAGGTCCAAGGTGGAGGGGGACCTCAGGAGGGAGCTGCAGTACAACCAGCAAGTCATCCCGGGAGGTGGGCTCAGCTTCCCCTCCCCTGGGCATATTAGGAATCTCAATGTGGCAGATCTGGACCTTAAGGTTTTGAATCTAAGGCCTCTTCTCAGCTGGGCCTGGCTGAGAGGAGGTGTGGCTGGGTTGACGGTGCAGGGACATGATATCCCCTCACCCAGAGTACAGCACCACATCTGATGAGGAACAGAAGAAATTCTGTGCGATGAAGGGCCGTCGTTTGTTGTTGTTGTTGTCCAGTTCGCCGCTGGCCGAGTGTAATCGCAGCCATGATCTTGATACTGCTGTTCAAGGAAATGGGGAATTGCAAATGCCCTTGCAGTGCCGGAGAAAATAGGCGACAATTTCAATGCTGGCGACGCATGCACAGTCAGAAATAATCCTAACTGGGCCATGTGGACTTTGCAGCGCCCTCTTAAGCCATTAGCGGCAGAGCTTAGCAGGCAATGCATAGTTAATGGGGAGCGCTCTACATTTGGGCTGTACAAAGTCACAGCCACCTGCCTTTTGCATGTGCCTGTGGGGGGGCCGGGGAACTCAGTGGCTGTGCTGTGCAGGCACCAATTTCATGCTCCTGAACGGAATGTTTGTCGACCCAGAAAGCAATATATACGATCTGGTGGACTCGATACGCAAGGAGGTATCTCTTTTACCTGCAAGCTGCAAACATGGGTACTTGTAACTCTCCGAGACATTGCAGCAATGAATCGTACCCTGGCATACCATTCAGTGAGAGTAGATTTCCTTAGTGCACCAAGTACATGGGTATCATCTGGACCTCAACGTGACTGCTTGGAACCTCATCCTGAGAATGAGTGTGGAGAGAAGTGTTCGTCTTTGCGAGAGGTGTGGTGAATGTAGCAACTGCTCTACAGTGTGTACATCAGAAATAAGTTTCAACATCAATTTTCAGGTGCGCCTGGCTGAGCAGCTGCAGGGGAGCCGCATGGAAGCTGGCGTGGTGGCGGCGCTGATGGCCCTCAGACCCACAGCCAGTGCTGAGGGGGATGACGAACCCAGGATAGACCTCACCGGACCCGGTCAGGTGGGTTTCTCTTTTCCGATTTCCCACTCATGTTGGCCTGCAACAAGCTCCACCCCCAAGCCTCTCACTGAGACGTGCAAAATTCAGTGTATGTGCACGAGAGATGCAGTGAAGGGGAGTTGTGCACTGAGAGGGTGTGATGCCGCCTTCAAGAACCACCATCAGAACAGGGGGCCTTTGATGGCAGCACGAGTGTACTGCCATCGAAGCTCAGGAGCTTGAGGGAAAGAATTGCAAACTGACGGCTTGCTGCATCGGGATATGATTGTGCTTCTGATGTGCCTTCGCTTGTTGTGGAGAACTATGCAACGACTGCTGACCTCCCGCACAAACGTGTTGCCAGGTTGTGTACATGAATGATCTGGATAGGGACCGGGAATACGCAAGGTGGGATCCCTCGGTAATGGACCTGCTGCGGGTGTACCCGGGCATGCTGCCGAAAGTGAGGCGCAATATTTTCACGGCCATCTACATCATAGATCCAGCCACTTCACAGGGACTCGGGTATGCCATCCCTTCGTACCTCTGCAGTGATTTGTAGGTTTGGAGAAGGGGCTCCTTGCACACCATTCAATCAACAACCAACCCCACCTCCTGACTGCACTGAGGGCGCACAAATTCTTGTCTCGCTCCCTCCCTACGCCTGAGGCTGATTTTCACCACAATTCCTCATTGTGACCCACCCGTTCAGCCAGAGGAGCAGTCCCTTCTGGTACCTCCTATACTATCTTGTCAAGCACTTGATTTAATTCTTGGAATGGCAGTCATCATGCTATAAGATGATTGTTCCTGACTACCTCTGGCCTTTTTGAGCTTTGCTGACGATATGACAGACCCTGGAAGAAACAGAAGGCATCATGACTGCATGACGTGAAAATTGTCCGAAGGGACGTCCTTTGGCATGAGGGGCAGATTTGACGATGCGTCCTGTCCTGTCATGAAGTCCCAAAAATCCCTGGACTTTGTACCCCTCCAAGTCTTGGCAGTGACTACTGATGGTCTGTGCAGGATGGTGGAGCACGCAGTAGGCGTGGCCAGGGCCGCACAGTGGCCAGTCAGGATCGGCTTGCTGCTGGCCCCCCAAGAGATGCTGCAGCGGGTCAGGGAGCAAGGTAGCCTTTTCCTCCCTTCCCCCCGACCCCTTCTATGCCAAAATCGACGGACATCCTTACCTGTATGCTCCTAGCGCTGAGTGTTTGCAACCTTCCGCCTTCCAAAGGATTTGGAGAGTATTGCCTGCAACAACTTCCAGTATGGCTGTCCAAGCCTCCCTGAAACCAATTCACCCCGTCCTGTTTCCGATTGTTCTTGATTGCTCATGGCTGAGGAAAGCTCAACGACACAAATTTGATTGACACAGCAGTCACGCAGCAGAGTTATTGTCAGTGATTGCTGCGCAGAAGTTTGGCAATCATAGGGTCGTGACATGAGCAATTCTGCCGGTCCAGGGACTGGTGGGGACGTAACGGGAATGCATGTGGGCAGTAAGGCTCTCCGATACATCATTCGGCACTCAGAAGGACCCCTGATGTCACCTACAAACGGCCTGTCGCATGCAGGAGCAAAGAAGGCGGGGACCACCGAGTGGGGTGCACTATCGGTGGGGGAGAAGATCGCAGGTCTGTTCTCCATCCTGCAACAGCAGGTGGGCGCCAGGCAAGCGGGTATGTTCCTGGCAGCCGTGAGCGACCGGCATGGATTCAGCGAACCCCAAGGGGGCTCCTCCGAGGTGCAGTGGAGGCTCGTGGAGGAGGCGTTCGAGGACGTGGCGAGCAGGCTGGGGGGCTTGGAGGGGGTTGCCGTGAAGGTGGAGGCTGCTGTGGCGCTGGTATGCCAAACTCCCCTGCTTCGGGGCTGTCGATATAATGAGGACAAGGAGCAGGGGACTTTGACCTTCAATTGTTGCTCGGAAAATTTGATTGCGACGTTGTAGGAAACAAGGCAGGGGGGAAGGGGGAAGGGCTGGTGGGAATGTGAAGGCCGACAAGCCTGCGTTGTGGGTTTACGGTACTTGGCAAGATGTTGGGAGGGAGTGAATGATTGACAGATCCGCAATCCAATGGATGTCTGCCAGTAAACCTAGGAAGTATGCCAAGTCCACAAAAGTGACAGTGGACTTTCCAGCTCCAAGATTCAAAGACTTTTGTGAATAGAGGTAGCATTTCCAGAATGTCCAAAATCCAACCCTCAGGCAACAACCCCCCATGGAGAAAATCATCCTTTTTCTCAAGGGTGTTGAGGCCCAAATCAGTCATGAAGGGGGAGTTGGACCTCAATCATCACTGCTGGCAAGGGTAGCTAATTTGATGTCGAAGAGGAGAAAGCGTTGTCCCACTGTCTGTGCAGGTGGAGGGTGGGGCAGCAAACGTCCTCAGTGAGCAAGCGGCTGCGCTGGAGGCCACTGGGGTGGGGTCCCTGGTGAACAGCCTGTGGCTGAACGGCGCAAGGGTGCCGGACCACAGCCGCCTGGCTACCCCCCAGGCCAAGATTGGGTACGCCGTGCAGATGGAGATGCAGAAGCTGCAGGTTGGCTTACTCTTTGCCTGAGGTCTTGTCTCTGCTTCCAACATTTCTTCTTTGAATTGCGATAACCTTCAAACCATTCAAAGTTATCCGTACATTGGATTGTACATGCACATGGTGGTTCAATCCTCCAGGACAATCGGAGGCGACATGCGGAAGCATTAATCCTTGCGTGTCTCTCCTTCATGTCTGATAGATCGAAGGATATGTAGGTGTCAAAGAACCTGACGATGTGTCCGACAGACATGCCAGCCACAGAGTAGGGGGGCAGGCAGGGTCTAATTCACACTACCCCATAAACATTTCTTTGGTCATTGCTAAAATGCACTCATCCAAAGCAGTTAGCCGCAATACGCCGAGGCAAGTTAACAAAGGTAGGTCACCTCTCTGCCAGAAAATATCTCCTGCTTGGCAAAACTCGCCATTCAAATTAGCAATCTGGCATGTCTGAGTTTTAAGGGTGCCCCTGCCCACCTGTTTCTCACATCCTCCACACCTGGGGCTCCACTGTTTCCTCCAGCTCTTGTTTAGCCTGCCTAAATGTCTTGCACAGGAGATGGTGTACTACGGCCAATTGACGGACGAGCCAGCAAACATGGGGGCCTTCCTCCTCGCCCACCACAACGCACTGCCTCGCCACAATCCCCGGATCAGCGGGGGTGCGGCGGATGCCACCCCCGCCCCGCGTCAGCTGCCGCTGGTGGGGGTTCTGGCCCCTGGGAGCGCCGGCTTGGCCAGCCTGGGTTACTTGCACCTCCCGGGGACCGAGGAGGGCGTGAAGATCGCCACACACTGGACAGTCGCTGATGTCACCACAGAGGCACGTTCCTCCTCTTCCTCCACAAGCACAGCCCCATGCAGTCTCACCACTAAGCAGTGGGGAGCATCAAGTTGACCTCTTCTCGGACTTCTCAAAGATTTTTTAAAATACCTTGTGCTGAAGGATAGAGTCCTGAGGCTTCACGATTGCATTATTGTGTCTTACAGGCTTGCAGCCTACACAGGCTTGCAGTCTCCGGGAGTAAGCAAGAAAATCTGGTGTGAAGGGTTGCTTCCAAATGGCTTAATGGGGCAATACTGGTCTCCTGGCCAGTGTAGCAAGGATTGGGACGCATCATCAGGCAAGAGCAGGGGCTCATGCTACCATCGCAGAAATATCGTGCCTCGATCCAGCCCAAACCTGGAAAACTGCAATCACCAGGCATTCAAATGCCGGGTGCATCAGCTCTGGGATCACGCCCGATCCCGGGCTTCGTCAGCATTTGTGAGGTGGACTGCAGACTCAGAAAGCATCCCTGGAAGAATGCTGCTGTAAGATGGACGTCGTAGACATCTGGCCTGATTTTTGCAGGAGGGGCGGGATCTGGTGACTCAGGCCCTGCGGTACCTGAACACCGAGGCCTCCTCCAGCAGCCGGCTGGCGATCATCCTGAGGTCCTCTCAGGACGGCAGGGCCCCCTCAGCGCTGGAGAAGGCGATCTTGGCGACGAACCTGCTGCCGGCCCGCCGCAGCAAGATCCCGGACTTCCTGCTGAGCCTGCTGGAAAGTGGTACAGTCCTTTGAAGTTCAGAGGGGGGTCCCCCTGAAAGAGGGGGGGGGGTCTGGCGATTAAAGCTCCAGTAACCCTGACAATTCTTTGTCTTTCAACAGACTACCGATGTCGCCAAATTAAATGCTGCGAGGGGGGTAAAGGAGGCGGTTTGGGCATTTTCTGGCCAAGTGACACCATAATGCATGCAAAAAATACGTGTCCTGAACCCAGAATGTGTCGTGGACATGCACTGGCATATTGCCATCCTTTTACCGGTCGCTTGACCTAGTCCTGAGACTGCAGCCGGTGGTCCTTGGTCCTTTCCTGTTGCCCATCAGCGGTCTTCGCCATTTTGCACTTGCCCACCTACGCTCTGCTTCCTGGAAGATTCTGGTGCAGGAGCAGTGGTGCACCTTCACGTCTGCACACACGCACAAATCAATCATCTCTTTGGGACTCTTGGAGATCAGGAGATCACAATATAATCCACACACGATCTTGCTCCTCATTCATAGAAATGCTGCCTTGCCAGGATGTGAGACGGAGGAGCAGGTCATGAAGTTAGCTGAAGATGGGGGGCTCAACAGCAAGTCTTTGGCAGACGCATTGTCTGGAGATCTGGCGGCAGTTCTGGAGCAACAGAGTGTGCTCAGCAGGTCAGATCTTGGGTCTCTTATTGAATGAACAGGTACCAGGTGTATCACGGATACTTTTTTTGAAACTTGCTGCTGATAAGGAGCCAGAGCAATTGAGCATCTTTGATTATAGGAAGCCCTGCCTTTTCCGCAGAATTTAAGCACACTGTATGTTGCCCTTGCCCCCAATTGTTGCACACTTGGGAAGCGCATGATTCTGTCGGCGGAAAAGCAATGAACTGATGTCTGAACAGAGGAGGTTGGAGAAGCAATCCAATTTGGGGAAGGGGGGGGGGGGCTGGAGAGGGAAACAAACGTGCATTGCATGTCGAGAAAATGGTGGAAATGGAAAGTGAGAGGCACAGAGAGGGGTGATCAGCTGTTGAAACTGAGTGAGCTCAAGAAAGGCCTCTTACGGGTGCAGAAAGGGGCTGAAGCTGCCGGAAGGCATCAATGCGGTGGTGACAAACGGGCGGGCGCTGACGGCACAGAGTCCGGGGTCCGACCCCAGTGAACGCGTTACTCTGGAGGACTTCGCCCTCCTGGACCGCCACGCCTCCACGAGGCAGCTGGGGGCACAGGCAAATCTCTGAAAACCCCAGATAACCCACCCTTGGCGGCGGTTGTACACCCTCACATTCGTGGCGCGCACATACCCTCCGCATGGAGCTCGGCCCCGTGGGTCACCTTCCTCATTGGACTGCCCAATGCTGGCAGGTTGGTCCATCGGCAGCATGCTCCGGGACTGATCCCAAGAGTGATCATTTTCGCAGATTGGTCGCATTGTGGAGGGAGCCGTTCTCACAGGGCAGCCGCTGTTCCTGCCTGCAGCAGAGCCTGCGTCTGAGAGTCAAGAGGGTGACTCTGACGACGATTTTGCGGAGGAAACCACCGTGGAACAGGTGTCGGATGCAGCGCTGCTGGCGTCATCTGTGCTGGCTGCCCACCTGGCGAAGGACCCGGTCAGGGTACGCCACTCTCCCCTCTTTGTTCTCTCCTTAGGGCCGAGCTCAGTCTGTGGGACTGACAGCATTCTGCCACTCTGGCAGTCCAAACAACTCCCGTACCCTATGAACGATGATATCGCGCAATGGTGCCCTTCAGGGTCATTGAGGGGTCGACGTGTTATGCCTGCAGGCGACTCGAAAATGAAGTACAGCACCCTTTCAAAATCTCGTTTCCAATCCCAACCCTTTGCCCATTGTGGCATATTCAAAAGGCGAGGCAATGAGAACCCACACAGAACATTTGAGCTCCCTCTCTTGCTTGAGCTTGAGGGCCAAGCCTTGGTAGTCTATATGGGTCCAGGGGGGTGGGGCGGGGT
>QAXI01000425.1:566092-580834 GCA_004335615.1 Chloroidium sp. JM
GGTTGGAAAAGCAATGAACTGATGTCTGAACAGAGGAGGTTGGAGAAGCAATCCAATTTGGGGAAGGGGGGGGGGGAGAGGCATGAGGGAGAGAAAGCACCCATGCTGGCCTCAATGCAGCACACCTTCCGGCCTTCCCTTTCCAATTCCAAGCATTGCCCATTTCAGTGGCCATATTGCCTGTCTTTGTGTGCGGGCTTGAGCATTGTGTCTCTTGAATCCTGATCTCCAACATAAAAGGTCAAGATCTTGGTCCGCCGCGCAGGTTCAGGGGCAGGCGGGGCAGGTGTCGGCCGCCCTAGCCCAGCTTCAGCATGACTCATCCAGCTTCCGTGTGGCTGGCGCCCCCGACAGCGGCCTAGCCATCACCGCCGTGCTCGATCCGCTATCCCGCACCGCGCAGCACCTCTCCAACGTGCTGGACTGGCTGCGAGCCACGCTGCAGCCCGACATGCAGGTGTGTTCACTGATGCAGACCTCCACGAATGAAATTAGTTGAGAACGGCCCCCCGCGCCCCAATTCCAGTCGGGGGCATCGCTGTGCCCGTCATGACGTCTTCCCGACGCCCTGGATATCCTGTAGTGCCATCCGAGGCTGACCGACAGGTTCTCCTCCACCTCTCCCTGATGCATCCTGCACCACTGGACCAAAGCAATCTTCGGCTGATGACGCCAGGAGCGGAAAATATAATATATTCTAAAAAAAATAAAAAAATAAAATATATGCTGGCAAATATTCTTTGGGATTGCTGCCAGGGGCCTATTGCCTTTTCCAAGAAAAGACAACGCTTGCAAGCGTCAACCGCACACCAATATCTTGCCAATCATGGTCACCAGCTTTGGACAAAGATTCCGAGGGATAGCAAGCTTTCCCGGGAAGCACACGATAATGACAGCTGGGCTGCAACAGGTGCACCTGAACCCCAAGCCCGACCTCTCCAGCCTGCCGCTGAAGAGCTACTACCGCCTGGCGCTGCCCGCATTCCCAGCATCAGGTTTGACCTCCTGCCCCTGAGCTTGTTGAGAGCACTGGCCAGGCAGCATTTTGAAAGGGAAACAGGCCGGAGGTTGGGGGTGCAGGCCAAAAACGCACTGCTGTGGATCTCTGGTCCAGACAGTCGTCCAGAACAGCGTCTGCTTGACAAGCTGCTTCACTTTTGCCAAATAATTTAAAGTTCATGCAAACGGAATCGGAGGCCATCAGAACTGCTTCTCCACCTTCTCCTCGCAAAATCCACATTCAAACACCATATCCCCATGCCGTCTCAGGAACCAAGACCATGAATTCCCATCTCGACCCCTCCCCCCATCCCCCACCCTGCCAATCTCGATCCGTAGTAGGACTGCCGATTGAAACCTGCGTGTTTCACCCCCAGGCGTGGGGCTGGGCATGCCCGGGCCCCCCTCGGCGGAGTTCGGCGGGCTGCCCTCCACCAAGGTGCTGACGCTGCACATGGACGTGCCGGAGGCGTGGCTGGTGGAGCCCGTGAGGGCGGCGCACGACCTGGACAACCTGCGCCTCAGCGACCTGGGGGGCCAGTCCACCCTGAGCGCCGAGTTCGAGCTGGAGGCCGTGCTGCTGACGGGACGCTGCGTCGACATCGCGGCCCGCACGCACGAGCAGGTCGGGGTTTGAAATTTTGGATCTGGGCTCGGGTTCAGACAGGGGTGTGGCACGGATTCTTGTTGGTATTGACCTAGAGGGATGTGGGGTTTGTGCCTTTGGAGATGCACCAATGTGCGAGGAGCTTGCTCCCGCAGTGCCGCTCCTCACCCTTGGCCAGGACATCCAAAAATCCAGATTAAAGAATGAATTAATCCTACAGAATTGCTTGGCAGTCCTCCAGGATTGCTTTTGTTCTGAGGGGCATCCTGATCGCCACAAAATATTTTCAAGGTTTGATTTCGATAGATTGGGAGGCATGTTTCGAGGTCCATGTCAAGGATTTCTGGCATTCTTCGCTGTCCTGCTGCTCATGCTGTTTTCTGGGTCTGTCAGGAACTTGTAACAACCAGCATGCATCCATATTTTCGAAAGAGCAAAATGTGGAGCCAATGCACACATAGACATCATTGAGCTCTTTCTGGGCTTGACTCGATCCAAGCTCTCAAGCCGTGATCAGCAGCCTGCTGATTCGAGGTCTTCATGAGGGGGCCAGATAATGGGGGCTGTTGTTCTTGAACAGCGCCCTGACGTGTGGCGTGCGAACAGAGCACCCCCCGAGGCGTGCAGCTGCACCTGGGCAGTGAGGCGCGGCCTCGCTTGGTGGACACGCTGGTGATGTCCAACCTGGGCTACTTCCAGCTCAAGGCTGCCCCGGGGGTGTACAACCTGAGCCTGGCCTCGGGCAGGAGCCAGGAGCTGTACAGCGTCCTGCAGCCGGGAGAGGACCTCACAGCCCAGGTCCGCATCCCCCCTTTCCCCCTTTCTCCCCATTGACTCTCGCTACTTTCCCATGATGTGATTGACTGGTTCCTAACCACCGGGAGTACAGTCTCGCTTGATGTGTCATTGGACCGGGTATGAGCATTGAATGTGTCGTGAATGGCTTCGGGATTTCTGATCGCTGAGTTCTGATGCTGCCAGATCACCTCTCAGTGTTCAGATTGATCCTGTTTATGAGGCTCGGATGCATCCCTATCAAAGATCGAACCTCCACGAGCAGTCACAGCACCCAAGATCACCCGAAGATGGTGCTGGGGTCCTGAGACCCGCTTGAGGGGCTGAGGGACCCCACTAATTGCAGGAGGGCGATGGCGAGCAGGTGCAGCTTGCGCTGGTGATCAGCAGCATGCAGGGTAAGCATCAGCGACTCCTTCTGCGGAAGCGAGACGGTTATGAGGATGCTGATGTGTTGGACGAGTTGGACTCTCCAGGTGAGCAGCAAAGTTCTGATGTGCCAAGGATCTGATCCCTTATACCAGTGCTGTTTCTAGAGCTGCACTGCACATGGCAGCCCTAGAATTTGCCCATTTTTTAGAGGTGTATCATTTTTAAATTTTTTTCTGTTCCATGAAGCACCTCCTACTTCAGTGCACCTTCCATTTCAGTGCCTTGATTATAAAGGATGGGTTGAGACCAAGATATGGCTTCCATGCCAGAAGAATTTCAAAATGTACCAAATAAGCATAGATGTGACAAGTTGAAGCGTGCTCAACCCTGCGCATCTGGTCGGGCTTGGTGTTATCATCTTTTTTGTACAACCCATCTGTCACCACCATTTTCATATAACATTGGTCATATTTGATTTTGCATCACGATGAAACCAACTAATCATGGCATACAAGATGTATGTGTGGTATTCCCCCTCGCTCAGTCCAGCCATCTCTAGACCTCTGCATGCACTGAGACATGCCGGCGTAATTGCAGCTGGCATTTTGGGCGGCATGGCGAACTGGCTGGGCGGGAGCAAGGGCAAGAAGGCCGGCAAAGGCGACGGCAAGGGGGAGGTCCAGAGGCTGAGCCCCGAGGACGATCCTGACACCATCCACATCTTCACGGTCGCATCTGGCCACATGTACGAGCGCCTGCAGAAGATCATGGTGCTCAGCATGATCAGGAACACCAAGTGAGCAACCACCCGCTATGCATCCCCCACTTACCACCCTCTTTCGCCCTTCGACCACCAGGTTTGGCACTCCATCCCCCCCCCCCCCCCCCCCACCCCCCCCCTTGCATTTATAGCTTTTTTTTTTTTTTTTTTTCATTTTTGAATGAATTTTATTAAATGATTTTTGAATGATGAATAATCTCATCACTTCAGATTATTGGGAATATGTTTCTGCTTTGTCTCAGAAATTAGTCGAGTATCCTGCATGCATGTGAGATGGCGTTGTCAAAGGCAAGTATTGTATGGTACAGATGTGCATTTCCGGACAGAATGAGTCTGCGTGGTTTTCTAGCGGCAGTGATGGCAACGGCTGGACTCATGATACATTGAAAGGGATGGGGAATACCTGGCCTGCTCATGGTCAGGCTTTTGGACAGGCTTGAGGAGAGATTTAGGGCGTCTAGGTGGGGCAATGTTCCACCAGAGGCACCAGCAGATTCTGGGGCTGCAAAGGAGCCCAGCTGCATGCCTGCTAGTGTCCTGTTCAGCATGCTTAGCTATCAGATGGTACAGTGTGGGGTAAAGTCTCTTGTTTTCTTTGTTGAGGACAGGGCTGTGCAGAAATCGGGTGAAGGTGTGGTTCATCAAGAACTACATGAGCCCCCAGATGAAACGCTTCCTGCCCCACATGGCCGAGCATTACGGGTTTGACTACGAATTCGTCACCTACAAGTGGCCCTCTTGGCTCCACAAGCAGGTACACAACCCCTCCCCTTTCTCCCTTCCTCCTTGTCTATGTGCCCTTCGCAATCCCATTATCTGCCAATGGAGCGTCACCATTTTGCTCTTTACTATTTCATAGCTTCCTGCATGACAATGTAAGCAAATCTCCCAGCAAAATCCATGGCAATAAATTCAACCTGTCCAGTGATTGCATCCTACACAGCTTTAGAGGCTGTGCTTTAGCACAATATTAGTGACATGAGGCTTTTCCTCGCCCGCAATACCACCAGCAAGCCATATGGACCCTTCATCTTCATAATACTTAGCTGACGGAGGGGGTGTGTCTGCGGCAGACCGACAAGCAGCGGATCATCTGGGCGTACAAGATCCTCTTCCTGGACGTTCTGTTCCCCCTGAATCTGCGCAAGGTCATCTTTGTTGACTCCGACCAGATCATCCGCGCCGACTTCGCAGAGCTCTGGAACATGGACCTACAGGTATGCTCCTCCTCTTCATCCCCCCCCCCCTCCTTCCACCCCCCTGGCACGCACACAATACTGCTGTATGGTAGAGCGAGTATGGACCGCGAGTGAAGGGCTGGGTCGCTTTTGGAATCTGCTTTCTAACCCTCGCTGTGAGCCCTCCAAAACCTCCGTATGCATATCCGGGTATTCCTCTCAGTTCCCCAATCGGGCCTTCATTCTACCTCAAGGAGTCAATCCTCCACCCTGTTCCATCCTGTTTGGACAATGGCTCCATCGTGGCCCATTGTCCGGGTGCTAGTGAGATGCAAGGGTGTGCATATTTGCAGGGTGCCCCCCTGGCGTACACGCCCTTCTGCGACAACAACAAGGACATGGACGGCTTCAGGTTCTGGAAGCAGGGCTTCTGGCAGACCCACCTCAAGGGCCAGCCCTACCACATCTCTGCACTGTACGTGGTGGATCTCGCCAAGTTCAGGTATCCTCCCTCTATACATCCCCCCCCCCACACACACATCCCCGAGGCCCCCTCCCCGGATGGCACCCTTTGGTTCAGATCCTGAAATATAGATGGTGGAATGGTGCTTAGGAGGGCGGGGATGAGAGGGAGGCTGATAGCAATTTGATGGCATCATGATCGAGCAATCCGTGCAAACATTCTGGTGCACTATGGTGAGCAGTTGCTTGCAGTGGCTTTTCAGCCTAATTACTTCTGAGTACTTCATCCCTTCTCTTCTAGCCCTCAAGTCATCTCCCCCTAAAAGCCTCAGTCACCTGTCAGCTTTGGGAGCACAGAATATAAATTACAGAATTAGGGCGTATTGAAGCAGCGAGATGCTGATGCACCGGCCTACCCAGGCTTAAGGACTGATGCGGTATTCATGCCAGAAGAGACTATTGCGCACGATTGTGCTGCCCGTCAAATTCTCTAGTGTGCTGCTTACGAAGTGCCTCATTTTTTGATCAAGAGGCATTACTTTTGGGCTTAGTGTTTAGTCGCTTGAATGCTATCGTCCTCACAAGCGTCAAAGGGCCTTGCAGAGATTTGAATTTTATGACTGCAGTTTTGGTGAGTTTCGACCTCTGCAAACGTCTGCTCAAGAGGAAGGTGTCTGATTGCAGGCAGATGGCGGCAGGGGATCACCTGAGGATTTTGTACGAGCAGCTGAGCAAAGACTCCAATAGCCTGGCAAATCTGGACCAAGATCTGCCAAACTATGCACAGCATCAAGTGCCCATCTTCTCTCTACCACAGGCACGCAATTCCCCTCCTCTCCGCAAGTCAATGCATGTTCGCAGTGCAAAACGTCAAGACAAGGAGGATCTGCCCTTAGGGCTCCCCAGATTCTCGCATTGTCAACACACATGCCCAGGGTCTGCTCTGTTCAGAATATCTAAATTCTCATGGCAGTTCTCATTGCAAATTCAATGCCAAGTCCTGCTACAACGAAGGAGACTCTAAAGACCTTCCCCATCAAGAAAGCCTATTGAGTACATAGATTTTGAATCATGTCCTTGCTATGGGAGAGGTTCAGGAGCATGTGCGCTTGGATGTAAATCCACAGTCCCTTTAAAGCGTTCGGATAAGCTCCCTCTGCAGGCTTTGTGACCTCCTGGCTCTCCTGCCTTGCAACCAGACAAGCTTTATGGGCAAATTAGTGCACAGGCGCAGCCAGGGTGCCTTGTGTGGGGAGGTTCCTCACCAAGTCCTCTGATGCATCTGGATAGCCAAATATTCATACTGCATCCCCAAGTAGCACTTTGAAGACTGGGTGCCAAGCTCGGCACTCTCCGACAGAGTCCACAGTACCAACCCTCTGCGGCTGCAGGAGTGGCTGTGGTGTGAGACGTGGTGTGGCAACTCCACCAAGGCCGCGGCCAAGACCATCGACCTGTGCAACAACCCCCTCACCAAAGAGCCCAAGCTCCAGGCAGCCAGGCGGATAGCACCGGAGTGGTCCAGCTTGGACGCTGAGGCACAGGCCTTCACTGCTGCGGTCAGCACAACACTTCCCCCCCCTTCACCCCCTCCCATGCCAACTCCTCGCTGCCTCCTCTGGGGGGAATCTGAAAGGACTCCTGCTGTGCTGGCTTGCAGTTTCTGATGGATGGTACACCTTTGGGCAGTCCAGATGCTGGGATCAGGAATTGAGCAGCCAGATTGGCAAATGTGGCTGATCTTTGCCAGGATTTTCTGCCTGAGGTCACGTTGAATGCCTGTCCCCACAAGCCAGTGGCGATTAGTGATGTAACAAATTGGTGATCGGTGATTCCACGATACTGGAGCATTCATGTGCAAGACACCACTTTTCATCAAGCTCAAGAACTCTGGCAGGCAACAAGAAGTTCAGAGGCTGTAAAATAGGGCTAAGTGCAATTGCTTTTGCCTCATGGCAGAAATGCATGTCTGACGGCTGCATGCGCAGGTGGAGGAGCGGCTGGCGAAGCAGGCCCAGGAGGCAGGAGGCTCGTTTGAGAGGGGAGAGCTGTCTCTGTCCTCCATTAGACAGGAGGAACTTCTGACTGAAGATGGTGGTTCTTCGGTAGGGGAAACAAAGGCTGATCCGGATCCTGCTGATAGCTCTAGTGATGGATCTGAAGGTGCTGTCGATGGTGGTTCATCTGCCAGTGACAAACTTCCGAATAGGTCTCCAAGCGACCATGATGAGCTCTAAGGTGGTGGAGGTGACGGAGTGGTGGTGACTGGTGATTTATCTTTCAGTAAACAACTAATGAACATCTCTAGGGCAGCTTGTGACTTCAAATTTGTTAATTTCTCCGAGCCTCGCCAGCAAAAGACGCCTTTTGGATCGACATGTCAAATTGCTGCAGGGGTTTCCCTGCTCTCAATTGAAAATTTAAATTTCGAGGATTAGGGTTCAGGTACGATGAGCTGCATGTGTGCTGAAGGCGACGGGAATCGCATGGAGATTGACACTCCTTGAACTAAGCCCGTAGAGAAGAGATCTGACGCTTTGTTAAGCGAATTCACGGGAGAATTGCAGAGCACTATTTCAGTTGAGAGCATGCCGCAAACGAAAATCCAGAATGTGTATTGAATTAGATAAGGTGGCTGTAGATTGCGCCATCGAGCTGCCACATGGGCAAGCAAACGCGAGACTCCGACCCAGCAACGATCAGCTTGGGAAGAATCGTGATAGATGCCCATCCGGACAAAGTCTATAAGAAGCTGGCAGGCAAGCAGCATCCTGCACATCTTAATGTGTGAGCACGATCTGAAGCAAGACTCATTGTAATGCGACGCCAAGACACCTGTAGAAGTGGTGTCTTGCTGCTATATTTCAGCAATTACATGTCCTTGCTGCAGAGGCAAGGAAATGGGAAGGCTGGTTGACGGCAGCAAAGCTCATACACACAGCCTGCGATGGGGAGATGGTGCCTGGCCAGACCTTTTGCTACACCTCTGATCTGGCTCCTGGCTTCACTGACGCCATCGTGGAAGATGCTGAGCCCAGCAAGGCAAGCCACTGGAGTACCCTTCAGTCCTGGAAACAAAACCATCCTCCTTCACCATTAGCAGCCAAGGGTGCTGTCGGGAAAATCCACTTCGCTTGAATGCAATCCTCCCAGGTTGGTAGCCAGGCAGGGCATCGGCGTTATTCAATGCGCAGCCTTTTCTGCATGTGAGGGCCATATGAATGCCAGCTTCATCATGCAGGCATTTAGCTGGGGCGACAAAGCGCTATTCGGGCTGGTGAAGGGGGAAAGCAGGTGGCAGCTGAAGGAGCAGGCTCGAGTTGGATTCATGGCCAGGCGTAGGACTCTTGTCATCCTGGACCAAGAAGTCACAGGTACAGTCCAGCTGCCCATAACGGTACTTGGAATGCAGGTGGCATGGCAGCATTCGAGCTCTGTACTGTGCTGGCTGTCCCTCATTCTCTCCAAGGAGAGGAGGGGGGCAGGTTCAAGTATTCATTTCATCAATTTAACCAGGAAGAGAGGCATTATATAATCTTCGGCCCATACAGGAGGATCATGAGTGAGTGCGCGAAACTTTGCTATCCAGACCAACCAGCTTTGATGCACCCAAGAAGCTCTTGGGTCATGTGCAGGGCCTCTGGGCTGGCTGGTGGGTGAAAAGAGGTTGGACTCACACTCCGATCGATGGCTGAAAGATCTGAAGGCCGCCTGTGAAGCCAAGTGACCACACGTCTCAAGTTGGAAGCCGCATGAAGTCTGGTTGCAGGATATTTTCAGCCAATCCGTTCTGTGCTAGTGAAGAGCAGCGTATATACTAGAAGGTTGCTCCTGCGAGCAGGCTTTTGGATTGTTCCTGACATCAGTGTATGAAACGAGGGCTGGATGGCATTGCTCGTGCAGGAGCAACACAAGACTGAAGTGAAGGATCTCATTAGTGATGCTCCTATGCAGAAGATCTTGGAACTGCAAATCAATTTAGGACAAAGGATAGCACACTGCCCTGCTGATCTATTGCATTGAGAATGAAGGTGTTTCCAGACGTGTATTTGTAATTTTGTACAATCAACAACTTTGTGTTTTTGTCATTTATTGCACCGCAGAACATGCATGCTGAAAAATTTGGTGGTGAGGTGAAAGAGTGTGCCTGGGACCATTCCATGGACCCATCAAAACTGAGGGCAAGAGAATCGGGGCGTTGAAGGGTGCAGAAAGGTCAAAGAGGAGGGGATCAGGTATGAGCGGTGGAGAACTAAGGGTGATGTGGGCGTGAGCAATCCCAGAGTCCTGGGCACCTACTCGGCCAAAGCTGCCCCTTAATTTCTAGGGCGCAACGTAGCATAATGCTGCTGCCAGCGCAAACAGCAAGTCATGCTGGAAATAATAACGTAGGACATATTACTTTCGGTTAATGAGCTGTCTAATGCTATGGCAGCATCAGGAGGTGCAACATGACGCAATATGATATTTTTCAAAGTTGAATCTGTAATCTAACAGATCGAGTGTGGACAGAACCGGCCAGTGGCAATGTCCTCAAGTGCAAAGGTTGATGAGATAGATTCCTTGTCGAGCATTGACTCTAAGGCTTTTTATATTACCAGATTCTGGACCGGGGCCCCAGGTCTGAAATCTGGAAATGTAAAACGCCCCAGAGGCGATGCTGTCTGCCTTGGAATCACTACCCAGCACGTGGCGACTCCCCTGCAAAGGATGATCGTGGACGTAGCAAGATACACACCACAGGAGTCCATACCTATCATGAAATTCATGGCAGATACTTCCCTTGAGGTGTGTAGAGCGCCACATCCGCCATTGCCTTCTGCATGAGATTCAGCGCAGGCTTGGCGAAGCGCCCTTTTGTTCCACAGACCCCCTTGATATCGAGGAAGCCACAAGGTGTGCAAAGTCTAACACTTGATGAGTGCTACATTACAGTAATTCAGGACGCATACACTGCTTTGAAATTTAGCAACCGTGTTGAAATGGTCCCTGTTGTTCTCAACACAGGAGGACCGGCTCAGGAATAGTCACACACAGTCACATACACGGTGTGATGTTTCTCAGATTCACTGGCTTTGACACTGTAATTTGGGTCATCTCGGCCAAAACTTGATGAACGCCAGAGAGCAGCTTGCTGCTCCGGACTGTTCTGAGCAGAGCACAACAGATACCAGCCAGAGCCTGGGTGCAGGGGGTCCAGAAACCTTGTACTAAAGGGTTGCAGAACCCTCCAGGCCCAAGTAACTCCTCTAATGGATGAGTCTGAGCCACTCCCGGTGTGTTCATCAATTTGGGATCAATGAATGTCGAAATGATCGTGAAAGGTAAACCAGCTTTTGCTGAACGATTGGCAGTGATCGCTGCAGGAACTGCTAGCCAGGTTGTCAGCAGGGAGACTTCGGATTGTCTGATAAATAAATTGAAGCGTTGTTGACTGGCCCAGTACTGCGAGGAATCGAGATCGTCATCTGATCTTCTGGCATCTCGCAGCCATTTGTAACGTATCACTCAACTAGCAGCACTCCCGGAAGTTCACAGAAGGCATTGAGCGTGATTGAGACTCCGTCGCGACGACATGGGGATCTTATTACCTCTGTCGATGTTGGCCCTGGCTAGCTCTGCGTTTGCACAAAACTCGACAGCACCATCACCATCGCAAACATCGGCACTGGCATTGGGGCCGATGTCAGAAAGCGCGAGGAATCCGCCTTCCGGCACTCCGACCTGCGTCTTCAATTTTCAAGGTAAATGATCAGGCTTAACGCTCCGCACCTCCTACTCGCGCATGCGCCAGTACGGCTATCCCCTTATCCGTCATGGGTGGTGATCATTTGACAGTTGGAGCCAGCAGGCGTGCTCCTAGCACAGAGATCCTTCGGGTCGATTTTGTGGTTGGGGTTGGGGGACTAAGGCAACATCCACCTGGTCCATGGGCCCTCTATACGTAGCTTCTTCCTTCTGACACAATGTGCCAAGGGTAATGTGTCTGACAGGATCACCAGGATTGTAGTGTGATGTATTGTCATAGATCCTGGGACACTACAAGCATCAGCTCTGTGACGAGCAAGAAAGCTTGAATGCGTCAAGCCTGAATGCACACATCAAAGCAGGTGGCCCTGCCAGCAGCAGCAAGACGGTCACCACAGCCTCCATAGACTCGTCTTCCTCAGGTGTGGGACTGAAGCAGGGGAGCATCAAATGCTCGGGCGGGAGCAGGAACATCACCATTCAGGGCGGTCCTGCACTAGAGGAGTTCAGCGGGGGCTGGCAGGGTATGCACCCACCTCCATGTTTTGAATTCCCCTGGAAAGCTCTGCCCCTTTCAGACGGGCGGTGCTTCCTCCTCCGGGATTCTGATCGAGGAGCTGTTTGAATGGTTGTCACAGTAGCACTCTTGTGGTCACGAGAAGCCCTGCGTGCGGAGGGATTTTGTGAATGCACAAGGGGAATGCATTCCTGCTTCGCACGTGCAAACTTCGTTCCGCACACTTATTACAGTCTCTGCATATGGGCAAAGCTTGCAGAGTCGGCTCCAAAGCCTTTTTTCATCACCCAGTCCGGCCTGCCATGCACGATCTGATTGCTGGGGAGGCCCATGCAGGACCCAGGGCATGACCAATGTTACCGGTGTGCAGGGGCGTCGTATGTGAAGAACATCCAGCTTCCGGGCAGCACCATGACGCTGAGGGGGGAGGCGATGGTGGTGGCGGACTCCAACTTTGCCGGGCTGCAGTCGTTTGGGAGCGCCGCCATCGTGTTTGCGGCCAGCAACGTGACGTTCATCAACACCACCTTTGTCACCAGCAACAACTCTGCAGGTCTGGCCCCGCAATCTTCTGCAGCAATCCGTGGGGGGCAGGAGTACTAGGTGGCCCAAAATCTGCTCCGCCATTTTCCTGCGGTGTGCCTGATTTAGCAGAGGGGGGGGGGGGGGAAGCAGTCCGGCCAGGGCAGATGGGAGTGCTGCCTCCACCTGTGCTGTGGAGACTAGATATTGGCTGGCCTGTGCCGTTTGTTTCAGATGTCTGGGATTCTTGAGACAGACGAGATGAGGCTGCCCTTGTGCTGGGGTATCCTCCTCACGACAGGTGCGACATACAGCTTGGGGCATCCTCATAATCCTCATCCTGGCCGTTCCGCATGCTCGTAGTGATGAATTGCCGGTAAGAAAAGTGGCACGCACATGAAGCGCAGCAGGGGGGGACACCCCCCCCCCCCTACCCCCTTCATGTGAGCCTTAATCGACTGAAGCAGCAGTGGCTGAGTATGAGTGTGTTCTGCGCAGCCGGATGCATTTACGCCAATGAATCAAGCTCGCTGGCCATCCTGGACAGCAATTTCACCAACAATTTTGGCCTGGCGGCTGGGGCGGCTGCTCTGTGGAATTCCACCGTCGCAGTCAACAACACCATCTTCAACAACAACACCTGCAACTCGGCTGGTGAGGCCCTTTCAGTTTGTGGTTTGGCTGACGAAGCGCACATCTGTCTGGCAAAGAGACAGGAAAGGAAAGGGGAGGATGGGAAGGTGGTTTCATCTAATTGGCAGGTTGGGAGGATGGAACTTCAGGGTTTATGTGGGACATGAAACCGGATCTCTGCAGATTCTTCTCAGAATTGCGTTCCTTAATCACTCAACATGCAGAGAGTATTCTACAACTTCTGTGTAGAGGACAAGACAGAAGAGCGTCTTGTCATGTTTCATTTCCAAGAGGAATTGGTGCATGTCTTTCTTTCATGAGGATTCCAATACACCTTTGTCAGTGAGTCCTTGTGGTGGTGCTTCTGCTGTGCCTACCAACAAAGCAATTTCCTGGTGTTAGAGGGGCGGATGTGTGTGTTTACTGCCACCAATTGACGCGAGAAAGGTGTTGGATGCAGGTGGCGCAGTATTTGTGAACAATGGCACAGACATCTCCATCATGCAGAGCACATTTGCCAACAACAACGCCACCAATGGAGGGGCTCTGTACTTGGAGGTACAATTTCATCTGGACTCCTCACTGCTACTTGCCTGATGGTTCAGTCTGCAACAGGGTTGCAAAATTTTGGCCTCCACTTGCCTAAAAACCACCACCCCTCAAAAGCTTTCCTTGAGAAGTGACCACCGCCTCCAAGAACGGTGGAACTCCACTCAAGGTGAAGGTGGCTGGGTTACAATGTTGGATGTATGGTCTCATGCCAATGGAACAAATTATTCACCTACAGGCCTGCTTCATTGCCATGCTGAGCGTGACATGCAAATGCAGAGGTGCACCTCTGCCACGATGGTCCAGAACTCCTTCAAGCAGAACAGCGCCAGCAAGAGCGGGGGCGCCGTTTTCCAGCTGCAGTGTCCAGGTTGGCGCTCCCCCATTGCCGATGCAAAGCATTGTGTGTTCATGAATGGCAGTCACGAGCCACTGTTTCTCCTCCTTTTTTAGAGGTTGGTAGAGAACTACTCAGGCCTCGATGGCGACGTTTGCGTGGTGGCATGGCTATTGGTGCTAGGCAGATCCGATCATGCACCACTTTGGTGTAGGAGCAGGAAGATCTGCACCCCCGACTGCACCTCCAACTTCTTGAGTTGATGCCATGCTGCGACAACGCACTCTCCTTACAGGAGCTTCCCATGCTTCCTGCAGGCACCCTTGTGTCCAACACCTTCCTTCAGAACTCGGGCAGCAACGGCGGGGCGGTGTGGCAGAACAATGTCAAGACCGTCAACCACACGCTCAACCTGTTTGTGGGCAACTCCGCCCCCAAGGGCTCGGGAGGCATCGAACTCAACCAGGTCCGCCCCTTCAGCCCCTTACACCCTGTATTTGGCATCCTTGCTTGTGTCGATAGTCTTGCTCACTGACTGCTCTCTTTTCACTCCCAGCTTAGCATGCTGGAGAAATCATCAGCAGGAAACCTTGTCCAGTAGGTGTCTTGCGATGGGGCTTACATTTCAAGATCAATAGTTAGATGAGAACGTGACAGACCAGGCGACATGATAGTGACAGAACTCAAGATCGAGCGTACAGGCTACAAGGAGTCCAGCAATGATGCTGTTTGTAATGCACAAGTAGGAATGTACATCCTCCTGACGCCTTTCTGTGTTTGGCAGGTAGATAACATGACTGTGTCCAGCTGCAACTTTACGCTGGGCACGGGCAGCAAGGGAGGGGCCATCTACACCCAGGTCTGTCATGTTCTGTGTGTGCTTTTCTTCCTCAATTCGTGGTGGCTCATGTGTTTTGGCTCGTGCACCTGGGGAGAATTTCACAGCTTTCGTCCTTGCATCCCCACCGCACGCTTGGACATGCTCATTGCTGATGCCTTTTGCAAACATGAATGTGCCACAATTTGGAGCATCTACCCTGAGCATTTCCGGCATGCAGAATGTGGGAGGGGACATCATCAACTCCTACTTTGGAAACAACAGCGTCACCACCAGCGGTGGTGCGATATTCAGAGGCACCTCTACTGGAGCCATCACCATGAGCGACTTCTATGGCAACACGGCTGCATCTGATGGTGGTGCAATCTACGACTCTCATGTCTCGGTACGAACCCCCCCCCCCT